>CM052662.1:6538033-6555557 GCA_028533165.1 Leontopithecus rosalia
CAGCTAATTTTTTGTATGTTTAGTAGAGACGGGGTTTCACCATGTTGACCAGGATGGTCTCGATCTCTTGACCTCGTGATCCACCTGCCTTGGCCTCCCAAAGTGCTGGGATTACAGGCTTGAGCCACCGTGCCCGGCCCCTCCTCTTGCTTTCTGAAGATGCTCTGCGCTGAAACTGAGTAGCTTTCAATAAACATCTCTTCTCACTGCACTCTGCGACTTGCCTTGAATTCCTTTGTTTGCAAAGTGCAAGAACTCTCTCTTGCGGTCCAGATGGGGACCCCTTTTTCTGGCAACACTTCTGACACAACAAAAGTGGCAGAAAGGAGAGGTCTCCTCATGTGACAAAATTAAGGCAAAGAAGGATTTCACTAGGTGTGCTGAAAGAGACAGTTTCACTTGTCGAATAGCAGGTACTCAGATGACGTGTGAAGAGAAAAGCCCGCGTGTATGGAATGCCTACATAGAGGGTATTATGGAATGCTGGCAATATACTGTTAGGATGACAAAAGGGGAGGACTTATTAGAGATCGTGGAATGCTGGTGCTGCTTTTTTTTTTTTTTTTGAGGCGGAGTTCGCGCTTGTTACCCAGACTGGAGTGCAATGGCGCGATCTCGGCTCACCGCAACCTCCGCCTTCTGGGTTCAAGCAATTCTCCTGCTCAGCCTCCCGAGTAGCTGGGACTATAGGTGCACACCACCATGCCCAGCTAATTTTTGTATTTTTAGTAGAGACGGGGTTTCACCTCATTGACCAGGTTGGTCTCGATCTCTTGACCTCGTGATCCACCTGCCTCGGCCTCCCAAAGTGCTGGGATTATAGGCGTGAGCCGCTGCACCCGGCTAGTGCTGCTCTTGAGAATGGAGCTTACAACATTGTTTGGCTTTGATGCGTTTTCATGTACAAAGAGAGCTGCCGGAATTATTTTTGCTCATCATAAATCATTGTTAACAATTATGGTAATATACAAATGTGTGAGAAGGAAAGAAAAATCCACCTGTTATTCCAACTGCTGGATAGCCAACCACTCTTAAAAAAACAATCACTGATGGTCAGGTGTGGTGGCCTGTTCCTTGTACTGTGGGGGCTGAGGCGGGTGGATCACCTGAGGTCAGGAGTTCGACACCAGCCTGGCCAACATAGTGAAACCTCATCTCTACTAAAAATACAAAAATTACCCGGGCGTGGTGGCATGCTCCTGTAATCCCAGCTACTCAGGAGGCTGAGCCAGGAGAATCGTTTGAACCCGGGAGGCAGAGGGTTGCTGTGATCTGAGATTGCGCCATTGCACTCCGGCTTTGGGGACAGAGCAAGATTCCTCAAAAAAAAAAAAAAAAAAAATCACTGAGTATTATTCTAAGTTTTAGTTAGTGAAAACTTCATCGCCCAGCTTTGGCCCCACTTTACTCCCACACCAGGTTCTGCCCCTACAGTGCCTTCTGCAGCACCTGCCTCGATCCTCAGCTGTGTCCCAGCGTGGGGTATTTGTACGATAGCTCAGGAGCAGGAGCGCACGTCTTTCTTCACAAACAGGGAAAGCTATGGGGTACATTTAAGGGAAATCTGACCTTTTGCATTGAAAATGGCCAGGGAGGTACAAAAGTAGAAAGTTTGAAAAAAATCTTTCCTAAGCTTAGAAAATCTGGCAAATTTTCTGGAACTTGGACCCCCAGGGGAGCCCATGCTTCTCAGCTGCTGGGTGATGAGCAGGCCTGGAGGTTGTCCTCGCCTCATTTGAGCAGCAGAGATTGGCCAGGGCCCCAGCCGTTCCTTGGGAGGAGTCATTCACAGTTTTTTCTCATCTACCTGCCTTGGCTAGGCTGGCTTATTAGCTGAGCCCCGGCCTCCCTGTGGCTCTTCCTTCCTCTCACAGGGAGGCTGTGGCTCAGCCTCTTTTGGAGTTCGCCAAGCTCCACTGAGGTGCCAGGCCTACTGGACAGAGACTCCTCAACCTCTCCTTTGTGCAATGGGACAAGCAGGGGCACAGATAGAAGCAGCCAATGCCAGTGGAAGGGAGCTGCCTGACAGGTATCGCACTGGGTACTTCTCCATGCCGGGGCAGAAAGGCTGCTGTTGAGGTCCTGGGAAGAAGACAGCTCCGTCTAGAGCATGTGCTTCTAGCCTAGCAGCTGGCGGGCCTCATGGGCCTGCCTGGCAAAGATGCCCATGAGACTGGAGCAGGTGGCCATGGCTGTGACCGTCCACACTCCTGGCAAGAACACCTTGGAGATCGCGTGCAAGGCTGGCTGATGCTACCAGTCTTCCTGGTGGCCTGGCAGCTTTTCACATGGTGGCCTGGGTCCCTGGCCAGCTCCAACTCTGAGGGAAGGTGGGGAAGAGGGAGGGAAGCCAGGGGCATTCTGGGCATTCTCCCCAACACTAATACAGAAAAAGGAAATAACTTGTCTTTTAAGAAGAAAACAAAGAAAGGGAAAAAAAAAGAATAAGAATTTGTTCTTTAAAACCCAAACCTGTGGTCTTTTCTGCCTTCTATGCAGGTAGTGATAGAGACGTATTATTCTTTTTGCTGGTCTGGAGGGTGAATTGAGGTGGGAGATAGTAAGCAGCAAGATGAGAGGCTGCCAGAAAAGAGGCCAGGGAGAACTCTCCAGTGGAAAAGTAGCCAGAAGCTTTTTACTATGTATTATTTATCTTATAAGCAGTCAACGTAAACTTCGTTTTTCTTTTTGAGACAAAGTCTCCCTCTGTCGCCCAGGCTGCAGTGCAGTGGTGCAATCTCCACTCACTGCAACCTCTGCCTCCCAGATTCAAGCGATTCTCCTGCCTCACCCTCTTGAGAAGCTTGGATTACAGGCATGCATCACCACGCCCAGCTAATTTTTGTATTTTTAGTAGAAATGAGTTTCCGCCTGCCTCGGCCTCCCAAAGTGCTGAGATTACAAGTATAAGCCAACGCACCAGGCTAGGATGTAATCACATTTAAATAGCTAATAATTGCATGCAAAAGGTACAAAGTGATATCTAGGAAACAGTTTTTTTCCTCCCATTGCCATCCCCCAGGCATCCAAATCCACTCCCTGGAGATGCTCATTGTTACCAATTTCTTCCATATAAGAAAAAAAACTTTTAAGAACAGGGATGTCTGGCCAGGTGTGGTGGCTCATGCCTGTAATGCCAGTACTTTGGGAGGCTGAGGTAGGCGGATCATCTGAGGTTGGGAGTTAGAGATCAGCCTAACCAACATGGAGAAAGGCCATCTCTACTAAAAATACAAAATTAGCTGGGCGAGGTGGTGCATTCCTGTAATCCCAGCTACTTGGTAGGTTGAGGCAGGAGAGTTGCTTGAACCCGGGAGGCAGAAATTGTGGTGAGCCGAGATTGCACCGTTGCACTCCAGCCTGGGCAACAAGAGCAAAACTCCGTCTCAAAAAATCCAAAAAACCAAAGAAACAGGGATGTCTAAGATCCAAGCTGTTTGCGTTGTCATACAGACCAGTGTTCTTCTTTATTTTTTTCTTTGTATTATTTTTATTTTTGAAATAGAGATGGGGAAGTCTCACTGTGTTGCCCAAGCTGGTCTTGAATTCCTCAAGCGATCCTCCCACTTCAGCCTCCCAAAATGCTAAGATTTCAGGCGTGAGCCACTGCGTGCATGGCCTAGACCGGTGCTTCTTATTTTATTTTTATTTGTTTATTTATTTTTGAGATGGAGTCTCTCTCTGTCACCAGGCTGGACTGCAGTGGCGCCATCTCAGCTCACTGCAACCTCCGCCTCCCGGGTTCAAGCAATTCTGTCTCCGCTTCCCCAGTAGCTGGGACTATAGATGCACACCACCATGCCTGGCTAATTTTTGTATTTTTAGTAGAGACGGGGTTTTACCATGTTGGCCAGGATGGTCTTGATCTCTTGACCTCGTGATCTGCCCGCCTCGGCCTCCCAAAGTTCTGGGATTTCAGGCATGAGCCACCGCGCCCGGCTGACCATTGCTTCTTAAACATGAACGTGCATGTGAATCTCTGGGAGTCTTGTTGAAATGCAGATGCTGATTGGAAGGCCTGGGGTGAGGCCTGGGATCCTGCCTTGCCGACAAGCTGCCAGGCGATACTGCCAGATGTTCTGCTGGTGCAGGGCATACAAGAATAACAAGGATGTGAACGGCCCATCACTGACATTTCTAGCAAAATCTGTCACGCTATAAAGCTCCCTGTAAGTAAGTATATTCACTCAACTCATATTTATTGAGCATCTTCTTCTGTCAGGCACTGTCTTAAGTGCTGGGGATTTGGCAGTGAATTAAGCCGACAACAAGGCCTGCCCATGTAGAATTTATAGTCTAGTGAGGGAAGATAGTAAACAAATATAATAAATAAGTTAGTTGCATAGTGTGCCGGAAGAAGACAGTGCTATGGAAAAAAACAGAGTAGGAGGAGAACAGGGAATTCCAGAGGAAGAGGAACTGGTTACAATTTTACTTGATTTATTTTATTTTTTGCTTTATTTTAAAATCGCTTTTCAGCCAGGTGTGGTGGCTCACGCCTGTAATGCCAGCACTTTGGGAGGCCAAGGTGGGTAGATCACTTGAGGTCAGGAGTTTGAGACCAGCCTGGCCAACATGGTGAAACCCCATCTCTACTAAAAATACAAAAATTAGCCGAGCGTGGTCACACATGCCTATGATTCCAGCTACTCAGTAGGCTGAGGCAGAAGAATCGCTTAAACCTGGGAGGCAGAAGTTGCAGTGAGCAGAGATCATGCCGCTGCACTCCAGCCTGGGTGACAGAGTGAGACTCTGTCTCAAAAAAAAAAAAAAATCTTTTATTTATTTATTTTTCTTTTAGTTTTTATCTGGTTGCAATTTTAAAAGGGATGGTCAGAGAATGCCCCAGTGAGGTGACGTGGGAATAAAGCCATGGGGATATAGAATACTTTAAAATAATTCATGAACGTGGCTAAGTTCCTTGTCAGCAGAAATGAAGGAAAGAGATCTGGCATAATGGTGAGATTCACGTGAAATCAATAGGTCTGTAGATATCACAGTAGCAGAGGACTCTGAGAAAATGAGTCCCTGGGGATACTGGGGTGAGAACTGGAGCGCTGCAAAAATAGAGGACAAGGTCTTGATTCAATTATATTTAAATCTCAAAGGACATGGTGTTTCATCTAAGATTTAAATGATATACTGTGTAAAGATGAAACATGACCAGAGTGAGCGTTAAAGCAATAGCTGCTACCTGGCACGATGAGGTCACATCCATTCATGCGTCAGTTATGCTTCCATGAGTTTGCTTACAAGATACAACCCACCCAGGGATTTGTCAGTCTGAAAAGGGGGAAGAAGAGAGGGGGATCTACTTGGGACTAGGAAAGGACCCTATCCTAAAATCTCCATTCAAGAAGAGGTGCAATTTAGGCACATACTTTGTGGTCAGAAATGTGAGGCCAAAATGCCACATGAAGCATAAATTGGTTTCCAGGTCGGCAGACAAGGGAGGCTGCAGTGTGAAAATCTCACCGAATGCCAGCTAAAGCAGCACGGGGCCAGAAAACACAGAGAAGCTCCTGGAAACTCTGAGGCACCAGGCGAATGTGAAAGAGGGGGAATGAAGGAAAGGTGGTGAGGAGAGATAGCCAGTGGACCGCCTGGGAAGGGGAGGCTTTAGATACGGGAGGACAAAGGATGCCTCTTTCTCCCCCAGTAGCTGCAGCAGCTGGAACCAGGGGAATAGGGGCTCACCTGGGGAGAGGCCCAGCACCCTTCCCTCTGACACCCTCACCCAGGTCCGAGTTCGTCTACACCAGATTTACAATTCTTTCAGGAGCCCACCACCCCTCCCTTTGGCAAAAACATTACCACACCTGCTGGCTGATGCCTGAAATTCCTTCAGCAGAAGATTCTTTTTTTCTGCAACCGCAAGATGACAGTTTTAAAATGCTAATGACTGGTTAAGATCATCTGTTAAAGTCAATCTATCAGTCGACAAATGTGAATGATTATTGTCATATCCCACTGCTTTTTTTTTTTTTTCTTTTTTATGAGACCAAGTCTGGCTCTGTCACCTAGGGTGGAGTGCAGTGGCGCGATCTTGGCTCGCTGCGATCCCCACCTCCTGGGATCAAGCAATTCTCCTGCCTCTGCCTCCCGAGTAAGATGGGATTACAGGTGCGTGCCACCATCCTGGTGTATTTTTGTATTTTTTAGTAGGCACGGGGTTTGGCCATTTTGGCCAGGCTGGTCTCAAGCTCTTGACCTCAAGTTATCTGCCTGCGTTGGACTCCCAAAGTGCTGGGATTACAGGCATGAGCCACTGCGCCTGACCCTCATTGCCTTTTTTTTTTTGGAGACAAAGTCTTGCTCTGTCACCCAGGCTGGAGTGCAGTGGCATGATCTTGGTTCACTGCAACCTCTGCCTCTGGGATTCAAGCAATTCTGCCTCAGCCTCCCGAGTAGCTGGACCCACAGGTGCCTGCCTCCATGCCTGGCTAATTTTTTGTATTTTAGTAGAGATGGAGTTTCAGCATCTTGCCCAGGCTGGTCTCAAACTCCTTAGCTCAGGCAATCCATCCACCTTGGCCTCCCAAAGTGCTAGGATTACAGGCGTGAGCCACTGCACTGCGCTGGGGACCTCCATTGCTTTTTGATGAGAGGGAGAGTTAGAGAAAGGGCTGGATAGCTGAAGGGTAAGGAGGTAGGGGCATGGGGATTTCACAGCCAGCAGGAACGTTGATGGCGCTGGGCTATTTATCTTCAATGGCTCCTCAGAGGAATAGTCACTGTGCAGGGAGGAATTTCTGTCCTGCACATCTGTGTGTTCACCCAGCTTAGTGGGAACTCCGCCACTCAGACATATGATTCACATCAACTGTGTTTTTCATGAGTTTTAGAGACTTTTTTTTTTTAAGCAAGGCTGACATCATTATGAAGGAACTTTTTTTCTCACAGGTTCCAGCCAAGGTACCACTGGCAATGGCCTGAGGGAAGACCTTCAAAAGTATGTGTTTTTTGTTTTGTTTTGCTTTTTGAGACAGAGCCTCACTTTGTCACTCAGGCTGGAGTGCAGTGGTGTGATCTCGGCTCACTGTAACCTCCGCCTCCCGTGTTCAAGCGATTCTCCTGCCTCAGCCTCCAAAGTAGCTGGGACTACAGGCGCACACCACCACGCCTGGATAATTTTTGTAGTTTTTTAGTAGAGATGGAGTTTCACCATATTGGCCAGGCTGGTCTTATACTTTTGACCTTGTGATCCAACTGCCTCCGCCTCCCAGAGCACCGTGATTGTAGGAGTGAGCCACCAACCTGCCCGAAAGTAGTTGTTTTTTTTCTCTCCCCTCCTCCAAAAATAGGTGAGTGAGGAGATGCCCTGTCAAGGCTAAAAACAAATAATAACACTTAATTTTTGTCTGATTATAGATATAACGATTCTTCCCCGGAAAAGTTTCAGAAAATAGAAAAGTATAAACCGAAGATAATTTACTTAATAAAATTAGAACTACAATTCAGAATGAACCCCATTTACCTTTGATTTTGTTTATCCTACTCTTTTTATCCTGAACATTATTATGCCATGATTTATTTCAAAATTTCAGATGGTATTTTTAGTGAATCATGCCTTTTAATTATAAAAATGTTTCCTTGAAGCAAAAAAATTTGGTTAAAAAAAAATCAAACAACAAAACAAACTAGGACAAATTCTTTGTGGAGAATGCAGCGTTTTTCGGAGTTTTTCTTCTTTCTGTGTGTTCTGTTGAGTTTGCCTTGTGTTTGTAGTTTCATATCTCCTTTCCCTGCTTGGCTCTATTACCTCTCTCTTTCCCTGCTTGGCCATAGATTGTTGGAGTTTTAAGAGAAATGGTGCCAGGCTGGGCGCGGTGGCTGATGTCTGTAGTCCCAGCACTTTCGGAGGTGGAGGCAGGCAGATCACTTGAGATCAGGAGTTTGAGACCAGCCTGGCCAACACGGCGAGACCCTGTCTCTACTAAAAATACAAAAATTAACAGGGCGTGGTGGCAGGTGCCTGTAATCCCAGCTACTTGGGAGGTTGAGGCAGGAGAATTGCTGGAAACTGGGAGGTAGAGGTTGCAGTGAGCTGAGATGGCACCTCTGCACTGTAGGCGACAGGACGAGACTCCGTCTCAAAAAAAAAAAAGAAAAAAAGAGAAACAATGCCAGGTGACTGCTGTCTTTGCACATCTGGATGAAGACCCAGAGGCTGGGGTGGCACTGAAACCCCACAGCCTGAGCCCCATCCAGCTGAGGGCAAAGCAGATACTTCGAGTCTGTACCTTGGTGAAGAAGTGGGTTGGACACCCTAAATGAACCACAGCAGGGAGCAGCTCCCAGCTCCAGCTCCCTGTTTATTTTCCAAGAGGTGGCAACAGACAGAAGGAGTCTGAGATGCAGCTCCCAAGGAGGAGGGGTTGCCCCTGAGATCAGTCCAAAGCTGCTACAAGGCCGGACGCCCTCTCTCCACATAGCTGTGGCTACCTTAGTAGTTTGCAATGTGTGTATTCATTTTGGTTGCCAAGAAGGCTCAGCTGAGTCGATGTGGGCTCTGTAGGCTGATGTTCTGCGAGAAGGGAGGCAGGGAAGAGCGCTTTGCTAGTGACTTGGTTACTTGACCACAATCACCTGTTTAGTGACTTGTGAGGACTTCCCGGGAACATGACCAGTCTTGAGCTGGCAGCAGTTCAGGAGAGTGGTATGAACTGAGAATGAGACTTGTTAGCAAATCATCCCAAACAGAAACTCTGTATTTATTTAAAAAAACTTCCTACCCCACCCCGTCCAGCCCCTGGTAACCTCTATAATCTTGATTCTACTTTCTGTCTTTACACACTCGCTTACTCTCTATCCAAGAGCCCTTCTATAAGTAGGATCATCAATATTTGTCATTTGTGTGGAGTTTGCTTCACTTAGCATAATGTTTCCAAGGCTCATTCGTGTGGTAGTATGCATCAAAATCTCATTCCTTCTTAAGGCTAAATAATATTCCGTTTTACCTACAATCATTCCTTAGTACCCATGAGGGATTGGTTCCAGGATCCCCGTAGATGTCAAAATCCAAGGATGTTCCAGTCTCTGATATAACATGGCACAGTATTTGCATACAACATACACATAATCCTCTATATAACTTTAATTCCTCTATAGATTACTTATAATACCTAATAGGCTATAAAACTATGTAAATATTATGTTGTATCATTATTTACTGTTATATATTGTTACTGTTTAATTTTATTTAGTCTGAAATATATGTATGTGTGTGTGTGTGTATATATATATATATATATATATATATATTTTTTTTTTTTTTTTTGAGATGTAGTCTCGCTCTGTTGCCCAGGCTGGAGTGCAGTGGTACAATCTCGGCTCACTGCAACCTCTGCCTCCCATGTTCAAATGATTCTCCTGTCTCAGCCTCCTCAGAAGCTAGTAGCTGGGATTACAGGCATGTGCCACCACACCTGGCTAATTTTTGTATTTTTAGTAGAGACGGGATTTCACTATGTTGTCCAGGCTGGTCTTGAACTCCTGACCTCAACTGATCTGCCCCCCTTGGCCTCCCAAAGTACTGGGATTGCAGGCCTGAGCCACCGCACTCAGCTGTCTTCAAATATTTTTGATGTGTGGTTGCTTGAATCCCTGGGTGGGAAATCCGTGGAGACGGAGAGGGCTGACTGCAGCGTGCACATTCTGTTTCTCCATTCACCTGTTGATGAACACGGGTTGTTTCTCCCTTTTGGCTCTTGTGTATCAGGCTGCTGTGAACGTTAGTGTACAAGTATCTATTTGAGTCCCCGCTTTCAGTTCTTTGGGTAGATATCAGAAGTGGAATTGCTGGATCATATGGCAATTCTGTGTTTAAGTTGAGAATTTTTAAAGTGTCTTTGGCCATCAAACTGCATCTTTTGTTCTCATTATGGTTCTCAAATCTTTTCATTCGGATACGGTTTCTCTCCCTCTTTGTTTCACACCAGTGATTTGCTGGACAAACTGGCTGATTTGCCTCTAAAGAACGATCCATTGCTTAGATATATTTGTTGCCTACTTACGCTGTCGTTTAATTTGTTCCTTCGTCCCCCATGTTTCCTGTAAACTGAAAGTTAAATGTAGTTTTGATTGGATTCTGGTTCAAGTGTGTGACAGGAATAGTCTATCGAGGTGCTCTGCATTTTCACTGGATCCTATCAGGAGCTACCAAAATATGCTGCTGCTTTTTCTGGAGACCGGGTCTCACTCTGTCTCCCATGCTGGACTGCAGAGGCACGACCACAGCTCATTGCAGCCTCGACCTACTGGGCTCAAGCGCTCCTTCCACCTCAGCCTTCCAACTAGCTGGGTCTCCAGGCACATGCCTCCAGGCTTGGCTAATTTTTATTTTTTTTGTAAAGATGGGGTCTCACTAGGTTGCCCAGGCTGGTCTTGAACTCTTGGACTCAAGTGATCCTCCTGCCTTGGCCTTCCAAAGTGTTGAGATTACAGGTGTGAGACACTATGACTTACAAAATGTACTTCTTTTTTTTTTTGTAGAGATGGAGTTTCACCGTATTGGCCAGGCTAGTCTTGATCTCCTGACCTCATGATCCACCTGCCTCAGCCCCCAAAGTGCTGGGATTACAGGTAGGAGCCACTGTGCCCAGCTGACAACATGTACTTTTTAAACATAAATGTAAATTTACTCTGAGAATGACCCAGCTGGGTATGTGTGGTAAAGCCTCTTTATTCTGTGACATGAATTCTTAATTTCTTTATTTTTATATTTGCTTATGTATTTATTTTTAGAGACAGGGTCATGCTTTGTCACCCAGGCTGGAGTGTAGTGCTGTGATCATGGCTCACTGCAGGCTTGACCTACTGGGCTCAAGTGATCCTCCTGCCTCAGCCTCCCAAAGTGCTGAGATTATGGGCATGAGCCTGGGGTCTGCCGTGACGTGATCTCTGCTCATCACAACCTCTGCCTCCTGTGTTCAGGTGATTCTCCTGCCCCACTTTGCATTCTTAATTTAATTCATAATGCTCTGGGGTAGGTACTATCACTCCCACTTTATAGAAGAGGAAACTGAGGCTTAGAGAGATTAGGTAAGGTATGCAGAGACACACTGTTAGTAAGTGGCTGAGCCAGGATTCAAAGGCAGGAACTTGTGGGACATGGATTTGAGGGGTCATTTCAGTTTTAAGGGAGGGGTCAGCTGTCCCCGGGTCCACAGACTCAGTGTCCAGGATCCAGGTCCCTTTGAGGAAGGATTCATGGGGCCTCGTCCAGTACACAGCGCTCTCTAGTAAGTTGTAGCTGCTTCACTGTAGATTTTTGTGAGCTCTGCAAGGTACAGATGATGTAGAGGAGTGGTTCAGGCCTGGGAGCTTTTACAAGATACTGATGCTCTGTTTCTAAACCAGAATCTCTGTGGATGGGGTCCAGACAGTGACACTTTTGAAAAGCTCCCTGAAGACTGTGACGCAGGTGAAGGGTAGGATCCAGGCAGGGTTAGAGGCCTGGGCAGGGCTGTGACGGGCCCCTCCTCAGTGCAGACCTCTCCCTCAGAGCAACCAGCCACGGAGGGGGCAGTGACTTTGCTGTACCCTGCTTAAAAGCCCTGGTGCCTATAATCCCAGCACCGAGGCGCATGGATCTCTTGTGGTCAGGAGAGTGGAAATAGCGATGGGGGATTCATTTAAACTAGAACAGTGCCCTAGACTAATGGCGGTCCTTCTTCTCAGTTGCTGCTTTCACCATCCCTTGCTCCATCAGCCGCTGTCCCCCAACCCCTGCTTGGGCCTCTGTCCCTGCTGTTTGCTGGTGACCTCTGACCACCAGTCTCTGGCCATGTCCTGCACCTCTCAAACATCCGTCACCCTGGCCCTCAGTGCCTGCTGCTCATGTGGAGATGACGGCCCGCCCTCATCTTGGTCCTTGGGTTGTGGGGCAATGCTCACTCTGTCACCACTACCTTGAGATCTTTGTCACCTATCCCCAGACTCCTGGGACCCACAGTCCTCCTAGTTCGGTTCAGCATTTTTTTTTTTTGTTTTTTTTTGAGACAGAATTTTGCTCTTGCTGCCCAGGCTGGAGAGCAATGGTGTGATCTTGTCTCACTTCAACTTCCACCTCCCGGATCCAGGTGATTCTCCTGCCTCAGCCTCCTGAATAGCTGGGATTACAAGCATGCGTCACCACCCCTGGCTAATTTTTTTTTTTTTTAATTTTGGTAGAGATGGGATTTCGCCATGTTGGTCAGGCTGGTTTTGAACTCCAGACCTCAGGTGATCCATCTGCCTCGGCCTCCCAAAGTGCTGGGATTACAGGTGTAAGCCACCGTGCCTGGCCCGTTCAGCTTTTTAAAGGGGGAAGTCGGTGCATGTGTTTCACAGCAGAATTGCTTGAGCTCTTAATGGTGGTTCTCCCCCCGCCAACTGGGTTTTAATCTGTGGCCTTCTGCAGGGAGGCATGCCTCCTTCTCCTCCATCATCAGCATCATGACCATGTACTGAGTCTCCTGAACTGAGAGCTCCGTGATGACAGCGTAACATACAGGCGGTCCCCTATAGGACCGTAGGAGGATTGATGGCAGGAGGTTGTTAGCATTGCCATCCCATCCCTATTTTGCAGATGAGGAAAACAAGGTACGTAGAAGTAAAGTAGTATTCCAAGGGAGTGTGGCTGAGTGGATTCCTCATGAGACCATTGCTCCCCACACCTCCTGCCCATTAATCCCCGATCTTTGCCTTCCAGGAGGGAGGGGAGAGTGTAGGATTCAGGAGCAGCCTCCCAGGGCACCTTAATTTTTCTGCTGTCTCTGACTGTCACTCTGAGGTGTTGAGTCTGGACACTTCCTCATGCGTGGTGATTTCTTTCTTGGGAGGCCGAGGCAGGCAGATCACAAGGTCAGGAGATCGAGACCATCCTGGCCAACATGGTGAAACCCCATCTCTACTAAAATACAAAAAATTAGCCAGGTGTGGTGGCAGGCACTTGTAGTACCGGCTACATGGGAGGCTGAGGCAGGAGAATCACTTGAACCTGGGAGACGGAGGTTGCAGTGAACTGAGATCGCATCACTGCACTCCAGCCTGGTGACAGAGTGAGGCTTCATCTCAAAAAAAAAAAAAAAAAAAAAAAAGCCAGAAGCAGTGGCTCATGCCTGTAATCCCAACACTTTGGGAGGCTGAGGCGGGCAGATCACCTGAGTTTGGGAGTTCGAGACCAGCCTGACCAATATGGAGAAACCCCGTCTATTAAAAATACAAAATGCCAGGTGAGGTGGTGCATGCCTGTAATCCCAGCTACTCGGGAGGCTGAGGCATGAGCATGGCCTGAACCTGGGAGACAGAGGTTGCAGTGAGCCAAGATCATGCCATTGCACTTCAGCCTGGGCAACAGAGCAAGAGTCTGTCTCAAAAATAAATAAATAAATAAATAAAAGAACGAATGTGAAGAGATGGTTCCTGGACTCAACAGGAAAAGAAGAATCTTCAATGTTCATTGACTGGACAATAAACAAACAGAAAAGGACCTCTTTAATCAACCCATATCGCTCATTTGGCTTTTTGTAACGTGTTATAAAATGAAATTCTTTACAGGAGCCCACAAAATGTATCTGCCCAGGGCCTGCAGATCCTACGAGTGCTTTTGCCCTGGGGAGTACTTGAGAGACCGTAAAACCCCTACCTGTCACCCCTGAAGGCAGTTCCATCCATCCTGGGCTTGAGGGAATGGTCACTGCCTGCCCTTGGGAATCAAGACTCCTCATCCTGTGCTTGCACGCCAGCCTGGCCCCATGCACCACGTAGACACAGGGGACAAGAGGTATGTAGGGCATAAGAGACCTGGCATTGGGGAGGAAAAGTCACAAGTCAGGAGAAGAGACTGGTGGGAAAAGACACATGGGTCTGTCTCTTGAGACCAGGTGAACAGCCCCAGCCAGGTGTCAGGCTTTAAGCCAGGGTCTTGTCCTTGGCTCCCCCTGTTCCTTACCCCCCAAAGTCATTAGTCACCATGTCCAGCCAGTTCTGCCTCATCTGGAGCTTGCATTTGCCAGTGTTCTCTGGAGAGATAGGACAAATAGGAGGTACATATGTACATGCTATTATTATTATTATTATTTTTGAGAAGGAGTCTCGCTCTGTCAACCAGGCTGGAGTGCAGTGGCACAATGTGGGTTCACTGGAACCTCAGCTTCCCAGGTTCAAGTGATTCTCCTGCCTCAGCCTCCCGAGTAGCTGGGACTACAGGCGCGCACCACCATGCCCAGCTAATTTTTGTATTTTTAGTAGAAACAAGGTTTCACCATGTTGGTCAGGCTTGTCTTGAACTCCCGACCTTGCATTGGTAATCGTTATCAAGGAATCACCATCACCACCTTTGAGGGAGCTATGGAAGCCCGTCCTCAGGAGCTACACCGCAGATGGTGCAGTGTGGAACCCTCAAAGAACTAGCCGTAAATACTTGCTGTCAGGGAATTGCAGATGCAAAAAGGCCTATACTGTTTCAGTATAAACAGGTTTTGCCTCAGCCTCAGCCTCCCAAAGGATTACAGGTGTGAGCCACTGCGCCTGGCTGTTTTGTTTTTTGAGACAGGATCTCACTCTGTTGCCTAGGCTGGAGTGCAATGGTGTCTCGACTCACTATAACCTCCACCTCCCAGGTTCAAGTAATTCTCCTGCCTCAGCCTCCCTAGTAGCTGGGACTATAGGCGTCCACCACTGCGCCTGGCTAATTTTTGTATTTTTAGTAGAGATGGACCGGGCTGGTCTCAAACTCCTGACCTCAGGTGATCCGCCTACTTTGGTCTCCCAAAGTGTTAGAATTACAGGCGTGAGCCACCAAATCTGGCCACATCTAGTTTAAAGAGTCAAGTAACTCAAAATGACATTTTACCAAAAGCAGTAGTCTCTTTCCATCCTTCCTCTCCAGCTCCTCCCACTCACCCCAGTTTACAGCTTCCTAGAGGCAACTGCTTTCCAGCACAGAGCTGACTGCTTTCCTGCTTACTTGAATATGCATGTGAGGATGAAGGGAGGATGCTTGGTGTCAAGCTTTGCTGCAGGATGTTCTGGGCCGGGCCGGGCTGGGCCGGGCTGGGCTGGGCTGCTTAATGGGGAGTGTGGATATCAGATTCTTGAGGGCTTTCTGCATGGACTAGTTGCTTCCTGCAGATGGCTCTTCCAGTCAGGGCAGGGGTTAGGAACCTGACTGGTGGTACTGGGGAGAAGACACAGAAGAGGCTGGGGATGGGGCATAGTCCAGTCTTCCACCTGCAACTCCTGTTTGATCCCATTTTGGTGTGGTGGCCCTGCCCTCACCCTGCTTGATGTGCTAGTTCAGAGATCCTCGATCTTACATTTTTAGAAGAAAAACAGCCACTCCTGTAGAAGGAGTGGGAGAAGATGAGGTGCGGGGAGGGCCCAGTCCTCCTGTTGCTGGCTCCATCTTTACCGGCCCCCTCTTCCCTGCTTCTAGAGGACACGGTGCCGCTAATCCCTGGACTATTTGTGGTCCTGGGGTCTAAACAGAATTGGCTCTTTACTGCCTTCGTGGTTCAGGATTGAGTTGTTTTGCTTTTGCTATGTTGGTTGCCATTTGTCTAGCTGCTTTCCGGTTTCAAAATGTTGCTATTGGTGCCTCTTCTTTTCTCCTTTTCCTTATGAATTTTCTATTTTTTTTTTCTTAGATAGAGTCTTGCTCTGTTGCCCAGGCTGGAGTGCAGTGGTGTGATCTTGGCTCACTGCAACCTCTGCCTCCCAGGTTCAAGCAATTCTGTGTCTCAGCCTCCTGAGTAGCTGGGATTACAGTCACCTGCCACCACGCTTGGCTAATTTTTTTGTTTTTTGTGTTTTTAGTAGAGACGGGGTTTCAAGACCAGGCTGGTCTTGAACTCCTGACCTCACGATCCATCTGCCTCAGCCTCCCAAAATGCTGGGATTACATGTGTCTGGCCATGGATTTTTTTAATCTAAAGAAAAAAAAAGAATTCCAGAGAGGAGTGTGAATAAATGTGTGTGCTCAGTTTACCACTTTTTTTTTTTTTTTTTTTTTGAGACTGAGTTTCACTCTTCTTACCCAGGCTGGAGTGCAATGGCGCGATCTCGGCTCACCACAACCTCCACCTCCTGGGTTCAGGCAATTCTCCTGCCTCAGCCTCCTGAGTAGCTGGGATTACAGGCACATGCCACCATGCCCAGCTAATTTTTTGTATCTTTAGTAGAGACGGGGTTTCACCATTTTGACCAGGATGGTCTCCATCTCTTGACCTCGTGATCCACCCGCCTCGGCCTCCCAAAGTGCTGGGATTACAGGCGTGAGCCACCGCGCCTGGCCAGTTTACCACTGTTAAGCTAAGGGAGAGATCTGTCTAACGTTGGAATCTGATGATGTTCTCTTGTTCAAAATACTTCCGCAGTGCCCCATTGGCAGTAGGTTAAAATACGGAAACCTTGTGAATGGCGTTTTGGGCTATGGCCCAAATCAGGGCTTACTCCCCTCATGGACTAGACTGTACTTGATTCTATTAGTTTTAACGAAACAGAAATTTCAGGACACCTAGCAGCAGACAGACTCAATAGCTTACTTTGTTTCTCTATTAAATGGCAATGCTTAAGCAATGCTTAGCTATCACCTTGCATGACCTTTAGTTCTTTCTCACTGGGAAACTGTAATTGCTGAGCAGTTAGGAACGCTGAGACGACTGGGTTTGGTTTGGGGTTAAAGCTCAATACCAGCCAGGCGCAGTGGCTCACACCTGTAATCCCAGCACTTTGGGAGGCCGAGGCGGGTTGATCACAAGGTCAGGAGTTCAAGACCAGCCTGACCAACATGGCGAAACCCCCATCTCTACTAAAAATACAAAAATTAGCTGAGTGTGGTGATACATGCCTGTAATCCCAGCCACTTAGAAGGCTGAGGCAGGAGAATCACTTGAACCTGGGAGGCGGGGGTTGTGGTGAGCCAAGATTGAGCCACTGTCCTCCAGCCTGGGCCACAGAGCAAGACTCCGTCTCAAAAAAAAAAAAAAAAAGGCTCAATGCTGGGGTGTGTGTGTGTGTGTGTGTGTGTGTGTGTGTGTCTTTCTTCACACCTGCAGCCTGCAGCCTTGAGCCTCTTCAGGGAATTTCCAGTTTATGTTGCAGTAACTAGAAGGCAGACTCTTTTCTTGTATCCTTTCTGGGGCATAAACTGCAGCTGGTGTTGAAATGAATTCGATCTCTGTCACTAGTAAGTCGCAGTGGACCACACAAATGCTTGGCCTAGGTAATCCTATTAGACCTAAACCAAAGGGGCAGGCTTTCCCTGGGTGGATCAGGAAGCTGCACAACCATGGGGTGAGCTGGCAGCGTTGCCCCAAAGCCAGGGGCATCAGCATCTTTTCGCTCCCCTCTTAGTGCTCTCGGAAGGGATTGTCCCCAGCCTCTTAGTGCTCTCGGAAGGGATTGTCCCCAGCCTCTTAGTGCTCTCGGAAGGGATTGTCCCCAGCCTCTTAGTGCTCTTGGAAGGGATTGTCCCCAGTCTCTTAGTGCTCTTGGGAAGGAATTGTCCCCAGCCTCTTAGTGCTCTCGGGAAGGGACT
>CM052662.1:6556057-6567086 GCA_028533165.1 Leontopithecus rosalia
TGGTGAAACCCCGTCTCTACTAAAGATACAAAAAATTAGCTGGGCCCGGTGGCGCGTGCCTGTAATCCCAGCTACTCGGGAGGCTGAGGCAGGAGAATTGCCTGAACCCAGGAGGCGGAGGTTGCGGTGAGCCGAGATCGGGCCATTGCACTCCAGCCTGGGTAACAAGAGTGAAACTCCGTCTCAAAAAAAAAAAAAAGACACACAGCTAATGAGTGACAGGTGGGATTCAGACTCAGGTCTCTCTAATCCTCAAATCTGGGCTCTGGACCCCTCCACAGACTGCCCCCCTCAGTCCTCTGTGGCCTCAAGAAGGGTATGGACATTCAAGTTTAAAAATCCATCAAAGAGGTCTGCGGACTCAGTGGTCTCTGGAGTCAGTGCTCTGGACCCAGGGGTGGCAGTCTCGCTCTCTCGCCAGGCTGGAGTGCAGTGGCGCGATCTCAGCTCACTGCAACCTCCGCCTCCTTGGTTCAAACGATTCTCCTGCCTCAGCCTCCCGAATAGCTGGGACTACATGTACGTGCCATCTAATGGTCTCTGGAGGCTCAGAAGGGCCAGGCAGGAAGGAGCTGCCTTTACACAGACCTGAGCAGAGTGGGCTCAGTACCAGCACAGCAGGGGGACAGTAGAGAGAATTCTGCCCTGGGCCCTGTTTAAGTGGGACCTTCGGGCTGCCGGTGCCATGCCCGCAGGTCCCGATCTGCAGGATTGGCTGTGTGTGGAAAATCTTCACTCCTTGTAGCCTTGTCCTTGGCAGAGAGCACCACCGCTTCCTCTGACGGCCACCAGGGGGAGGCGCTCCCCTGGGAACTGTCTGCGGCGACACCGCACCCCATAGGCGCCTTCCATGGTACCCAGCACCTGCTGCTACCTGCTGTTACCCTTAAGCCCCGCTCTGCTCTGAGGAGGGAGGAGTGGTTGCTGGTCAGGTCTTGTCTGCATCCTGCGGCTGCCCTTTATTTTCTTTTTCCTTCCTTTTTTTTTTGAGAGGGTCTCACTGTTGCCCAGGCTGGAGTGCAGTGGTGCAATCTCATCTTGCTGCAACCTCTGCCTCTCAGGTTCAAGCAATTGTCCTGCCTCAGCCTCCCAAGTGGCTGGGATTACAGGTGCTCACCACCACACCCAGCTAATTTTTGTATTTTTAATTGAGTCGGGATTTCACCGTGTTGGCCAGGTGGGTCTTGAACTCCTGACCTCAGGTGATCGACCTCGCAAAGTGCTGGGATTACAGGGGTGAGCCACCGTGCCCAGCCATGGCCTCCCCTTTTAAATAATAACCCTCAAGGTGTGTGTGTGTGACTGGGGGCCACAGGGACTCAGTCTGTTATCCTGAGAGGAAATTCATAGTGAAGCATAAAAGCCTCCTGGGTGGGCCGGGCGCAGTGGCTCACGCCTGTAATCCCAGCACTTTGGGAGGCCAAGGTGGGCGAATCATTTGAGGTCAGGAGTTTGAGACCAGCCTGGCCAACGTGGTGAGACCCTCTCTCTACTAAAAATACAAAAATTAGCCGGGCATGATGGCGTGTGCCTGTAATCTCAGCTACTCAGGAGGCTGAGGCAGGAGAATAGCTTGAACCCAGGAGATGGAGGCGGCAGTGAGCTGAGATCCTGCCACTGCAGTGCAGCCTGGGCAACAGAGTGAGACTCTGTCTCAAAAGATAAATAAATAAATAAAAATAAAGCCTACTAGGTTTTTATGAAACCACTTCTCTTTTACATGAATGAAAGGAGTTGTGGGACTTCCTATAGTTTCGGCAGCCACACGGTTCAGTGCTGGACTTCTAGCCGAGATGACGCAGTGAGCTCATGCCATGGCCGCCTCTCTCTGTTCCACATACAGCAGTCAGGAATAAAATAGAAACAGTGATAGCAAAAGGACATAGTTGGACCCCAACTAAAATGGGTGTCTTTGTGTACCAGAAGCAGACCAGAAATGCAAATTGGTGAGTGGGGCCAGGGGCCTGCTGGCCTTGGGTCTGGAAACAGCAGTAGCTGCCAGATGCAGAGCTCCTGGTAAGGGAGCTAAAGTGTTCCATGCCACACCGGGGCCAACAGCCAGGCATGTGGAAGTCAGGGCTGGGGGGACATTCCCTCTGCTTGTGAAAAGAATCACAGGGGAAAAAAGTCAGCTGTCCACAAATAGCTTGGGGCTTGAGTGGTGGGAAGATGAGGACAGATTCTTGACTAGGGGCTGAGCCAAGCCACCCTCTGGCTACATGCTTGTAGCTGTGATGTCCTCATACCACAACAGAGTGGAGCCCTGCAATGCAGTTGTAAGACCTGATTCTCAACGGGGCCTGGCGTCCTCGCTCGGGATAGTTAGAGACAGAGTGAAAAAAAAAAAAAACAGATGTAAAAACAAAGCAGAAACTTTTGTAAAAGTTTGTAAAAACAAACTCCAACTCACTGTAAAGTTGCAAGCCAAAATAGAGGAGACACAATGGTAAGAAAAACAGTAAACAAGGCTGGGTGTGCGGCTCATGCCTGCAATCCCAAAACTTTCGGAGGCTGAGACAAGAGAGATCAGATGTTCAAGACCAGCCTGGCTAATATGGTGAAACCCCATCTTTAGAAAAAGAAAAAAAGAAAAACAGCCAACAAAATCACCATGTGGAATATGAATTCACTCCCAATTAAATTAACTTTGTGAAAGTCTTACAAAGAATTAACAATGTTTAGGATGCCAGGAATGGCAAAAGAAGGCTTAATATCCATTGGAAATGAACAAGACATGAATGAAGGCAGATCGGAATGAAACAAGAACAGGTAGATGTGAAAAGAATCAATTTGAGATCTTAGAAATAAAAAGTTTATTCATTTAGAAAAAAGCGGGTGAGTGTGGTGGCTCACACCTGTAATCCCAGCACTTTGGGAGGCTGAGGCAGGTGGATCACAAGGTCAGGAGATTGAGACCATTCTGGCCAACATGGCGAAACCCTGTCTCTAATAAAAATATAAAAATTAGCTGGGTGTGGTGGCACGTGCCTGTAGTCCCAGCTACTTGGGAGGCTGAGGCAGGAGAATCACTTGAACTCCAGAGGCAAAGATTGCAGTGAGCCGAGATTGCACCACTGAACTACAGCCTGGTGACAGAGTGAGACTCCATCTCAAAAAAAAAAAAAAAGCTCAGCAGACAGAATAAACTAGACTAGACACAAAAAGAGATTTAGTAAGTTAGAAGATACTAGGAATTAACATGAATGCAATACACAGAGACAAAGATGAAAAAATATAAAAACAGTTATGAGACATGAGGGACAGCTTGTATGAAGGACTATGTATGTCTAATAGGAGTTTCAGAGGAAGAGAATAAAGGGAATGGCTATATGAGGAAATAGTAGCCGGGAAATTTCCTTGGGGAAATTGCGAACATCAAGGGCAAAGAGAGTAAAGTTTGACAATAGAGGTGAGAAACAGATTACTTAAAAAGTAACTTCTGGGCCTCAGCAAAGACTGAGGCCAGAGATGATGAGGGAGTAGTATCTTCAAAATGCCAACTGGATTTTTATACCCAGCTAACTTAGAGTTGAAATTTAAGACAAAAGTGGTCATTTCCATACGTATAAAGTGCAACCCCTCATGGAAAGAATTATTATAGGATATGTACTTCAGGAAGAAAATTGAACCGGGAAGAAAAGGAAGAGCATGTGAAACAATGTTAAACATAGAAATAGATAAAAACATGTTGATAAATCTAAATGAGCATTGGCTATAACAGAAACGTTTTTATTTTTATTCTTCTGAGACTGAGTCTCACTCTGTCACCCAGACTGGAGTGCAGTGGCATGATCTTGGCTCCCTGCAACCTCTGCCTCCCGAGTTCAAGCTATTCTCATGTTTTGACCTGAGACTATAGGCACCTGCCACCATACCCGGCTAATTTTGCATTTTTAGTAGAGACGGGGTTTCACCATGTTGTTTAGGCTGGTCTCGAACTCCTGACCTCAGTTGATCCACCCGCTTCAGCCTCCCAGAGTGCTGGGATTTATAGGTGTGAGCCACTGTGCTTGGCCAAAAACTCTTTTAAACTTCTCACTTTTATTAAAGCTATACATATACATGTTTTTAAAACTCAAATAACTCTTCAGAGTGTATGTGGGAGCCAGCTTTTGGTGTGGCCCCAGTGATCCTCACTTCCTGGTGCTCATTCCCTTGTGTCATACCTTTCCACAATGTATAGGGCTTATCTGTGTAACCAGTAGGGTGGTGCAGAAAATAATGGTGTGCGACATCTAAGGTTAAGTAATGACAGACATTGCAGCTACCATCTGTTTATTATTATTAGGATTATATTTGAGACAGAATCTTGCTCTGTAGCCTAGGCTGGAGTGGTATGATGTTGGCTCATTGCAACCTCCGCATTCCAGGTCCTGCTTCAAGTAGTTCTCCTGCCTCAGCCTCCTGAGTAGCTGGGATTACAGGCATGAGCCACCATGTCCAGCTAATTTTTGTATTTTTTAGTAGAGATGGGGTTTCACCATGTTGGCCAGGCTGGTCTTGAACTCCTGACCTTGTGATCCACTCACCTCAGTCTCCCAAAGTGCTGGGATTATTAGTTTAATACTAGAATGTAAAATGTTTAATTTATTAATATGACTCATCATATTTAAAAATTAAAGGAGAAATCTATGATCTTCTTAATAGTTGCAGAAAAAGCCACTTGATAAAAAATTATATGCATTCAAGGTAAAACTTAACCAAATTGGGAATAGAAGGAAGCTTTTTGAACATGATAAAGGTTACCCACCAAAAATCACCAGCAAACAAACTCACATGGCACAATTTTTTTTTTTTGTTTTTGTTTTTTTGAGATGGAGTCTTGCTCTGTCTCCCAGGCTGGAGTGCGATGACGCGATCTCTTCTCACTGCAACTTCTGCCTCCTGGATTCAAGCAATTCTACTGCCTCAACCTCCTGAGTAGCTGGGATTACAGGTACCTACCACAACATCCAGCTAATTTTTATATTTTTAGTAGAAATGAGGTTTCACCATGTTGGCTGGGCTGGTCTTGAACTCCTGACCTCAGGTGATCCACCCACCTTGGACTACCAAAGTGCTTGGATTATGGGTGTGAGCCACTGTGCCCAGTCCAGAAGCATTCTCTTAAACTCAGGAGCAAAACAAGGATGGCTACTCTCATAATGTTTTTTCCACATTAGAAAACCTAGCCTATGCGATAGTATAAGAAAGAATGGTATAAAAATTGGCAAGGAAGAAATTCAAACATGACTAACCTCAAAAACACAGTTGAACAAAAAATCACTTTGTAAAATGACATATAGAATGTAATACATTTTATATAAAGTTTGAAAATGTAATGGATACGTAGTTACATATATATATAGTATAAACATACAGGAGAAAGGTAAGTGTCAGAATTCCATAGAGCTGGGTGTTGGGTGCTTGGATGTCAGATACGTTAGTGTCTTTACTTTTTTGTCTGAAATTTTATAGTAAGAGGAATAACAATCCAGATTTATGTACTTAGTTAAGAAAGAATGGCTTCTGAGCTCCTCGTGTATGCAAATTTTACGATTCTAGGTTCTTGGCCTCCCCGTCCTGCTATGTTGTGAAATCCCTGAACTTACGGGCATTGGCTTTTTTTGCTCTTTATATTTCTAAGGCTTAGCATGTATAGATATTCAACCTGTGCTTGTTGATGACTGACTGACTCAATGAATAAGTGAATGGAGAAAGAGAAAAATGCAAAAGAAGAAAGAAAAGGAGAAGGATGGATATAATGAACTTTGAAACTGTGCTTTGACTGACTACATCTGACATGGACCTGTAAGGAGAGAAGCTGATGGGTTTGAGCAAAGGTAGGGAAA
Organism: Leontopithecus rosalia; assembly: GCA_028533165.1. Taxonomy (NCBI): domain Eukaryota; kingdom Metazoa; phylum Chordata; class Mammalia; order Primates; family Cebidae; genus Leontopithecus; species Leontopithecus rosalia. The sequence goes on from CM052662.1 coordinate 6,561,889, forward strand.
TTCGCTCAGCTGGACTTCAGGCATGATTAGCAGGAGAAGTCTAGGATGTTTTGTGAGCCTCCCAGTAGAAGGATCGAGTCAGTGGCATCACCACCTAGGTCAGGAACCCAGAAGGATATGCAGGTTTAGGAGAATAAGTCCAGTTTAATTTTAGACAGGGCTGTGAGACCGCCAGGTGTAAACGTCCAGCTTGTACTAGGCTATGCAGGTCTAGAGCTTGGGAGAGAGGCCAGGGCTAGAAATGGAGACTCTGTTGTCATAGAAGAAAGGTGATAAGCAGCATGGTAATCCATAAGCTTCTTTGGGGAGAGTGGGGAGGATGAGGAGAGGAGGGGGCTGCAGACAGAGTCTTCGGGAGCATCAACATGTAAGGACGGGGGGAGGGAAATAACTCAGGCAAGGAGCTGAGATGAGAGTCCAAAGAAGTCAGAGAACAACAGGGGAGGCAAGGGAAGAAAACTTCAGGAGAGAAGGAGTTCTGTGGGGTCAGATGAAGAGAAAAGGTAAGAAATATAAAAACTGAAAAGTGTCCTTTGAATTTGGCAAACGGCAGTCACCTGTGGCCTTTCTGGGAGAGTTTCATTAGAGAAGTGGGGGGAGAAACATTGTGCTGCGTCCTCAGTGGTGGTGAGCTAAATGTGAGCAAATACGCGAGACTCAATCTCGATATCCCCTTTTTTCAGATGCCCGAACTTGAGGGACGGAGAGAGGTTGGCCAATGAGATCATGGGGTGGATTTGGGGGATGGGAGACAGTAGACTCAGTAAACTAAGAGAAGGAATCTGAAGAGAGATTCAATTGTGGGAGAGGCCAGGTATGGTGGCTCATAGCAGTTTGGGAGGCCAAGTGAGGAGAATCTTTCAGGCCAGAAGTTTGGGACCAACCTGAGCATCACAGTGACGCCCCATCTCTAAAAAAAATTGTGGGAGAAAAGGGAGATAATGGGTGAAGAAGGGTTTTGGAGGAAATGAACCAAAGTACCAATACTAGCAATACTGATGGGTCCTGTGAATACTGTCGCTAGCAAACAGGTGCAGAGCCCCTGTACGTACTGACATGACAGCTTTTCTCAGTACTTAACATACATTTGGCTCTTTTAATCATTAAAAAATTTTTTTTTTCAGAGTCTTGCTCTGTTGCCCAGGCTGGAGTGCAGTGGTTCAATCTCTGCTCACTGCAACCTCTACCTCCCAGGTTCAAGGGATTCTCATGCATCAGCCTTCTGGGTAGCTGGGATTACAGGCACCCACTACCAACCCTGGTTAATTTTTGTATTTTTAGTAGAGACAGGGTTTCACCATGATGGCCAGGCTGGTCTCAAACTCCTGATATCAAGCGATCCACCTGCCTCGGCCTCCCAAAGTGTTGGGATTACGGGTGTGAGCCACTGAGCCCAGCCTCATTTAATCTTCCTAACAATTCTATGAGGTAGGTGCTGTAATCACCTCATTTTACAGATGAGGAAACTGAGGCACTGAGCGGTGAAGTGATTATCATCATCATCTGGTATTGAGCTCTCTTTTTTTTTTTTAGACAAAGTCTGACTCAGTTGCCCAGGCTGAAGTACAGTGGTGTGATCTCGGCTCACTGCAGCTTCAGCCTCCCAGGTTCAAGCAATTCTCCTGCCTCAGCCTCCCGAGTAGCTGGGACTACAGGTGAACACCACCAGGCCTGCTAATTTTTGTATTTTTTTTTCCCGTAAAGATGGGGTTTCACCGTGTTGACCAGGCTGGTCTTGAACTCCTGACCTCAGGTGATCCACCCGCCTTGGCCTCCCAAGGTGTTAGGATTACAGGCGAGAGCTAACACATTTGGCTGAGCTCTACTGATCAGATACTACACGAATAATTCACAAATCTTACTCCTGACAACTCTGTGACGTATTCGGAGATGAATTTTACACAGCAGGTAGAGCAAGAACATGGCGAGAGGCAGTGAGAACACAGAGTTTGCCTCAGTCTCTGATTCTGGAGAGAGGGATGGATGTGGGTTCAGAGACAGTTGTGGACTTTGGGGAGGTAGGGGGAGAAGGCAATAGGAATTTGAAGCAGTTCAGGGCAATGGGTTTGATGTCTTTGGTGACATAGAGAAGAAACACATTTATTGTAAAAAAACCACAGAAATTAAGAGTATTTTAATACCAAGCCCTTGTCACAAACATTCTTTTTTTTTTTTTTTTTGAGACGGAGTTTTGCTCTTGTTACCCAGGCTGGAGTGCAATGGCGTGATCTCGGCTCACCGCAACCTCCGCCTCCTGGGTTCAGGCAATTCTCCTGCCTCAGCCTCCCGAGTAGCTGGGACTACAGGCACTCGCCACCAAGCCCAGCTAATTTTTTGTATTTTTAGTAGAGACGGGGTTTCACCGTGTTGATCAGGATGGTCTCAATCTCTTGACCTCGTGATCCACCCGCCTCGGCCTCCCAAAGTGCTGGGACTACAGGCGTGAGCCACCGCGCCCGGCCCTCACAATCATTCTTAACATTTTGCCGTGTTTCTTTCCAGAACTTTTTTCCCCCAAGATGGAATCTTGCTCTGTCTTGCCCGGGCTGGAGTGCAGTGGCACGATCTCAGCTCACTAAGGCCTCCGCCTCTTGGGTTCAAGCGATCTCCTGTCTCAGCCTCCCGAGTAGCTGGGATTACAGGTGCATGCCACCACACTGGCTAATTTTGTCTTTTTAGTAGAGGTGGGGTTTCATCATGTTGGCCAGGCTGGTCTCGAACTCCTGACCTCAGGTGATCCGCCCACCTCGGCCTCCCAAAGTTCTGGGATTACAGGTGTGAGCCACTGTGCTAGGTCTCTTTCTAGAACTTTCTCTAAGAATACATATGCAAGTGTATATGCATAACAGAGAGAATCCAGTCCCTCCTTCTGATGGAGAAGCTAAGGGTCAAAATAAACAAACCCAGAAGCTGGGGGTGGGGTGGGAGGGCCTTCTGGCATCACTGAGGGGAGCCTTTAGCAGATGGTGGCCCAGTGAGAGGCCCAGCCGTCTGGGGGAAATGGTGTGGGGTCTGAAGACTCCCTTTGTGTTTAGAGCGTGTAGAAGACCAGCCTGCAGGTGCCTGAGAGAGGATATAGGAGAGATGGAGGTGAGTGGCTTGGCTTCAACAAGGGGGAGGGCCTGGACTTTGTCCTGACCCCACACCTGTGGGTCAGCCTTGGGACCCTCTTTGACCCTTCGAAGAACCCACAGGAATGGATGGAGCCAAGCACCCAGGCTGTGCCTTTCCCTTTCAGGCCTGTTCTCCAGAAGCAAGATCGCTGCTTTGACGAAGATGGGCTTCTGGTGGCAGGCGCTTCACTTAACAGTGCATTGCATATTGTAAATATTTTTCTGGTTTCATTGTTTGTTCTCCATCAGGATGTTTGCTGGGCATTCCGCTGTGGATGAACCCTGGCTTCTTGCCCAACCCCTTGTGTTGGAAATGCCCAACAGACTGGACCTCCCCGGAGACCAAACCCAGCCCATCTCGGGAGCTGGCCAGTACCACAGCCTCCCCCTCTCGTGGGGACCAGCTGAGTCAGTTGCTCCGTCTTGCGCCTCTCAGCACCTTCCTGTGTGGCGCCGGGCCACCTGTGGAAGCCCCAGCGTGTCTTGCTGCCGTAGCTCGAAGAAGTGATGGAGAAAAGGTGGCCCACACAGACTGAGAAGACACCAAGGCAAGGGCATGGCTGGGATCCCGGCACAGGATCCCCGTTCTTCTGCAGCCAGAGTCTTGGCTGAACGCAGCGCTTTCCTCCCAGTGTTTGGCTTGGATGCTAGACCAGGTGAGTCAGCCGTCCTGGCGCACTCTTTCAAGCTGAAAGAGCCAGATGGAGCTGTTGCCAGAAGCGTAGAATTATCCATCTTGTCTCCCCAGCCCCCTCTCCGAAACCAGGTCCTGGAATGTGTCCTGTGGGGAGGTGGGCAATGACAAGCTGTAGGCGCTGACATAGAGCAGCTCTAAGTAGCACGGAGCCTCTCATGGTTACCCAGAGCCTGGGGCCCCAGATGAGAAACACACTTCTCTATATGTTCTCAGATCCTTGGGCTTGAGCAGGCACCTCCCAGAGGATGCCAGATAGACCTGGTTGGAATCCCAGCTTCATCACTGGCTGGTGGGGAGGCCTTGGCCTTACCCCTCTGGGTCCTCAGAGATGGACTTTTCTCATCTTAAAAATGGAAAATGTTGTCTGAGCTTATGAAGGCAGAAAAGGTCAATGCGCATAAATGGCGTGGGGCCTTAAAACTAAGATTTCCATCAGACAGCAATACGCGACACAGGGGTGAAGACCTGAAGGGAGAGCTCCAGTCACCTTATGGAAGATTTCCTATGCAAGTGCCAGAAAATCGAATCCGAGACTTTGAAACCCCTTGCCCACTTTGAGACTCTAAGAATGTAGACAGAGAGGTGATGGGGTATGTTGTATGGAGGATATCCCTGAAGAAGGCTGTGCTGCAGGTTCCATCTTGGAGACAGGTGAGCTCCTGCTCCCTTACCTCACCCTCGGTAAGGATGAGTGTCTGTGGGGCAGCTTCTCTAAGAGTCTAACATGAGACCCCTGCAAGGGGGCTGGGGTGGCCTGGGGTCCAGTTTCACCAGGGAAATCTGGAGGATGACAGGACAGCTCCCCAGCTGCTCTGGTGGGGCTGCTGCCACTTCATTGGAACCAGCCTGCACCCCCAGAGTTTTTTTCTGGGTTAGGGAGGCAGGAGCATTTCTTCTGAACTGAAGTAGGTCCCACGGGAGACAGAGCCTACAAGGACTCCATGTCTTGAGTCCATGCAGAGGGATTCTAATGGGAGGCAGCTGGAGCTAAATAGCCAGGGTCTGAGGATAGGATCTTGCATGACCACCTGAAGTGAGGTTGGATTTGAGACACACTTACAGATTTCAGAGGACTTTGGGAGAAAGAGGCTGAGCCAGCACTCAGCCGGCAACTTGAGTGGAGGGGTGTAAAAGCACTCCATGAGAAGGAGGCGGAACTCAACATCTGCCTGCCAAGACAGTCTGGGCTGGGCGCGGTGGCTCAAGCCTGTAATCCCAGCACTTTGGGAGGCCGAGGCGGGTGGATCACGAGGTCAACAGATCGAGACCATCCTGGTCAACATAGTGAAACCCCGTCTCTACTAAAGATACAAAAAATTAGCTGGGCCCGGTGGCACGTGCCTGTAATCCCAGCTACTCAGGAGGCTGAGGCAGGAGAATTGCCTGAA
>CM052662.1:6567186-6579549 GCA_028533165.1 Leontopithecus rosalia
TGGAGGTTGCGGTGAGCCGAGATCGGGCCATTGCACTCCAGCCTGGGTAACAAGAGCGAAACTCCGTCTCAAAAAAAAAAAAGACAGTCTGAAGCCAACTCTATGGAACTGGCTTGCGGAGGCCAAATAGAAAGAGAAAGAAGACAAGCCCTCTCCACCATCTCCAGCTGGCCAGGCCCAAGCAGGGGAAGAGTGAAGGATTTAAGGGAAAAATTAGCTCAGAGTTGGCCAGGCATGGTGGCTCATGCCTGTAATCCCAGCACTCTGGGAGGATAAGGCAGGTGGATCACGAGGTCAGGAATTCAAGACCAGCCTGGCCAAGACGGTGAAACCCTGTCCCTACTAAAAGTACAAAAAATTAGCCAGGCGTGGGGGCGGGCACCTGTAATTCCAGCTACTCAGGAGGCAGGAGAATTGCTTGAACCCGAGAGGCAGAGGTCGCAGTGAGCTGAGATCATGCCACTGCACTCCAGCCCAGGTGACCGTGCAAGACTCCATCTCAAAAAAACCAAAACACACAACAACAACAACAGCAAATCAGCTCAGGGTTTTGATGAATACCTCACATAACATTCCAGTTTCTGACTTGAGACTGTTTGCAGCTAAGAGCAACCACAGACTATTCTAAGCACGAGCAGAAAAATCTCAGGCCTGCTGAAATTGACATCCAGGCTGGGAAGGTGTCCCATTCTGAATAATTATGATGCAGGGAAGAGCACGCTGGTTACTTAAGGTTTAGCAGCTTGGCCGCTGGGACATGCACAACAGTAGGTCTTTGTCTTACTGCCCCACTCACCTGATGGGCTTGGTGCACAGTACACTCTTTCTCTAGCTCGTAGACTATTCCTTGAAGGATGTTTGTCTGAATATCAAGGTCAAGTTGTCTTAGCAAATGCCACTTCTTACCACTGATTACCTTGAGCCTAATTTACCTAGAAGCAGATGGGCCGGGCGTGGTGGCTCACGCCTGTAATCCCACATTTGGGAGGCTGAGGTGGGTGGATCACCAGAGGTCAGGAGCTCGAGACCATCCTAGCCAACATGGTGAAACCATCTCCACTAAAAATACAAAAATTAGCCATGGTGGTGAGTACCTGTAATCCTAGCTACTTGGGAGGCTGAGGCAGGAGGATCACTTGAACCCGGGAGGCAGAGGTTGCATGTGCCAAGATTGTGTTATTGTACTCTGGCCTGGGCAGCAAGAGCGAAACTCTGTCTCAAAAACACAGAAACAAAAACAAAAGCAAAGAAGTCAGATAACCTCCCTGATGGATTCTATCCATTCTATCCTGAGATGAAAACATGACATTTGTTTTTGTGTGTGTTCCAGGCTGGGGCAGTGCTACCCAAAGAATGAGACCAGGAGACGGAACCAGGCAGGCTCGCTTCTGCCTCTTAGGAGTCAAGTGGCCCGCATGGACAGACTTAAACTCTCTGCCCCACTGGCTGGTCGTCCGTAAAACAGTTGATCGTAATAACATGTGTCTCACAGGGTTGAGAGTCTGTAATGAAGTTATCTGTTAGGCTGAACCCCGGGAAATCGCTAACATTCATTCATTTTTCACTCTACAGAAATAGTGTCCAGTGGTTCATCCAGATATGTCAACAATGCTTTGCGAACTCTACACTGCTAGTTACTGTGTTGAACAAAACAAAACAACAGTAACAACAAAGTTTTCCATCCACCCTCCCACAATGAGTCTCCAGAATTCTGTTTCCAGGAATGTCTCAAGGGGCCTGGTGAGCTGTAAAGTAGCCACGACCGGCCGGGCGCAGTAGCGCAAGCCTGTAATCCCAGCACTTTGGGAGGCCGAGGCGGGTGGATCACGAGGTCATGAGATCGAGACCATCCTGGTCAACATGGTGAAACCCCGTCTCTACTAAAGATACAAAAAATTAGCTGGGCATGGTGGCGTGTGCCTGTAATCCCAGCTACTCGGGAGGCTGAGGCAGGAGAACTGCCTAAACCCAGGAGGCGGAGGTTGCGGTGAGCCGAGATCAGGCCATTGCACTCCAGCCCGGGTAACAAGAGCGAAACTCCGTCTCAAAAAAAAAAAGTAGCCACGACCGACCGACAGCTCAAGACCCGAGAAGGCGCAAGACCTTTCTTGTTCCTTGATAGATGTTCCCAGTACCCAGAGAGCTCTCTGTCGCTCTTCTGGGTCTCACTGCAAAAAGCAAGCATAAACAAGTCCTCCCTAACCTGTGCCCCAAACACAAAAAGCTCTCAGTCATGTTTTGAAATTTCACCACACTGTGTCTCAGTAGATACTTGCTGTATTTATCTCACATAACACTAGGTGCACCCTCTCAATTCAAGGACTCCCAGTTTTCTTTGGGTTTGAGAAATATTCATCTATTCTTTTTTTTTTTTGGAGACGGAGTTTCGCTCTTGTTACCCAGGCTGGAGTGCAATGGTGCAATCTCGGCTCACTGCAACCTCCGCCTCCTGGGATCAGGCAATTCTCCTGCCTCAGCCTCCTGAGTAGCTGGGATTACAGGCGTACGCCACCATGCCCAGCTAATTTTTTGTATTTTTAGTAGAGACGGGGTTTCACCATGTTGACCAGGATGGTCTCGGTCTCTTGACCTCGTGATCCACCCGCCTCGGCCTCCCAAAGTGCTGGGATTACAGGCTTGAACCACCTTTTTTTGGCTCGGCCAAAAAAAGAGCCCGGCCTTTTTTTTTTTTTTTGAGACTGGGTCTTGCTCTGTCGCCCAGGCTGGAGTGCAGTGGTGCCATATGGCTCACTGCAGCCTCAACCTCCCAGGCTCAAGCAATCCTACCACCTCAGCCTCCCAACTAGCTGGGACTATAGGCACATGTCACCACACCCAGCTTTTTTTTTTTTTTTTTTTTTTTTTGTAGAGATGGGGTCTTGCTGTGTTGCCCAGACTGGTCTGGAACTTCTGGCCTCAAGGGATTCTTTCTCCTTGGCCTTCCAAAGTGTTGGGATTACAGCCTTGAGCCACCATGCCTGGCCTATTCATTTAATTCTTTAAAAAAATATCACTTGTCAGGCTTATAAATTTGACTATATAAAAGTTAAAAAGCTTTGTATGAGAAAAGACTCTATAAATGCAATAGAAAAAAAAATTTAAAGAGGAAATTCACAGAAAAAGTATCCCAAATGGCAGACAGACTGTGAAAGATAATCAGCCTTAGCAGAAATCAGGGTCATACAAATTAAAATTATAGTGGGGTATAATTTCTCATCTATCAGACTGGAAAAGCTAAAAAGTCTGAAAATAATAAGTATTGGTGAGGATAAGGGAAAATAGGAAGAGCTGTATACTGCTCATTGGACTATAAATAGAAGAGTAATTTGGCAGAATCTGGTAAAATAGGAAATGTGCACATCCTATCATTTTGTAATTCTTCTAGATATACTCTTGGAGAAACCTTCACCCATGTGCAGAAGGTGATGCGTGCTATCATTACATTGTTTCATGATGGTAAAAATTTGGAACTACTGCTTAAGTCTGTCTATAAATAAAACACTATATAAAAATGTGGTATAGTTAGTCGTACAGTGAAATGTTCCACAGCAGTGTGCAGAAATTAACTGGCTCTTTCTCTGTAAATGTGGAGAAGGCCAAAACTTATAGTGCTGAGAGAAAATAGCTAGCTGCAGAACCCTACATATGGCATGTTATTACTTAAAGCCCATACAAGGGCATTTGTACATTACATTATACACAGTCTTATATTGTGTATTGCATTGGAAAAGTACATACAAATTTATGATGGTGGTTGCTGCCCTAAGGGAAAGGGAGGAGACTGGGGTCAGTAAGACCATTAGCCTTGTCTGTAATGTTTTATTTCTTTTAAAAAGTTAATTGGGCCAGGCATGGTGGCTCATGCCTCTAGTCCCAGCACTTTGGGAGGCTGAAGTGAGTGGACCACCTGAGGTCTGGAGTTTGAGACCAGCCTGGCCAACATGGTAAAACCCAATCTCTACTAAAAACACAAAAATTAGCCAGATGTGGTGGCACACACCTGTAATCCCAGCTACTCAAGAGGCTGAGGCAGGAGAATTGCTTGAATCTGAGAGGTGGAGGTTGCAGAGAGCCAAGATCACGCCACTGCACTCCAGCCTGGGTGACAGAGCCAGACCCTGTCTCAAAAAAAAAAAAAAGAAAAAAAAATGAAGTGGTCTATCATACACACACACACACACACACACACACACATACACGCACACACGTATATATAGTTATATGCTTATTATAATGTCCAAGATAACTTAAAAAATAAACAACACAAAGATATTGTAACAGGACTGTCATATACTGCTCAAGGGTATGCAAAATGGTATGGTCATTAAAAAAAATTTTACCTTAAGTTCTGAGATACATGTGCAGAATGTGCAGGTTTGTTACATAGGTATACATGTGCCATGGTGGTTTGCTGCACCTATCAACCCATCATCTAGGTTTTAAGTCCCACATGCTTTAGGTATTTGTCCTAATGCTCTCCCTCCCCTTGCCCCCATCCCCCAACAGGCCCCGGTGTGTGATGTTCCCCTCCCTGTGTCCATGTGTTCTCATTGTTCAACTCCCACTTCTGAGTGAGAACATGCAGCGTTTCGTTTTCTGTTCCTGTGTTAGTTTGCTGAAGATGATAGTTTCCAGTGTCATCCATGTCCCTGCAAAGGACATAAGCTCATTCTTTTTTTTTATGGCTGCATAATACATGGTGTATATATACACGCCACATTTTCTTTATCCAGTCTATCACCATGGGCATTTGAGTTGATTCCAAGACTTTGCTATTGTAAACAGTGCTGCAATAAACATATGTGTGCATGTGTCTTTATAGTAGAGTGATTTATAATCCTTTGGGTATATACCCAGTAATGGGATTGCTGGGTCAAATGGAATTTCTATTTCTAGGTCCTTGAGGAATCACCACACTATCTTCCACAATGGTTGAACTAATTTACACTCCCACCAACAGTGTAAAAGTGTTCCTATTTCTTCACATCCTCTCCAGCGTCTGTTGTCTCCAGGCTTTTAAATGATTGCCATTCTAACTGGCGTGAGATGGTATCTCATTGTGGTTTTGATTTGCATTTTTCTAATGACCAGTGGTGATGAGCATTTTTTCATGTTTGTTGGCTGAATAAATGCCTTCTTTTGAGAAGTGTCTGTTCATATCCTTCACCCCCCCTTTTTCTTTGCGATGGAGTTTTCACTCTTGACATCCAGGCTGGAGTAAGATGGCAGGATCTCAGCTCAGTGCAACCTCCACCTTCCGAGTTCAAGCAATTCTCCTGCCTCAGCCTCCCGAGTAGCTGGGACTACATGCTCGTGATCACCTCTGGTGATCCGTCCACCTTGGCCTCCTAAAGTTCTGGGATTACAGGCGTTGAGCCACCGTGGCCGGCCTAGGGAGGGGCCCTTTTATCAGCTTACACAGGTTATCTTTATGGTCACAGAGGGGGATCCAGGAAGAACAAACAACCTTCCTCAGCCTCTGCCGGCAAAGCACAGACTCACCCTTTTCCAGCTAGAGGAGCAAGACTCCCTCCCAATGACCTGCATCCCACCTGCCCATTGATTTTGTGTGTGTGTGTGTGTGTGTGTGTGTGTGTGTGTGTCTGTGGGGAGTGCGGGTGGGGGGGGGTCTCACTGTGTTGCCCAGGCTGGTCTCGAACCCCTGGCATCAAACAGTCCTCCCACCTCAGCCTCTCAAAGAATTGGAATTACAGCAGGAGCTACCATGCCCAGTAATTTTTGTCACTTGTTCTATTAGGGGAAATCATGTGAAACCGTTATTTTTATAGGTTGAAAAACAGTGAAATACTGCCAATTTTATATGTACTTAATATACAGAGTTGAATTTAAGTTAGGAATTCCCAGTTTAGGGTATCTATTTATGAACCTTTCCCACAGCCGCCATTCCTGGAGCGCCTCCTACAGGCCAGCCACCAAACAGAGCACTTACCATGTGTGTCTGATTCTATTCTCACAGCAACCTGGAGTATGCACGATTATTATCCTCATTTTACAGGTGAAGAAAGATAGGCACAGAGAGACCAGGAACACACAGCTAGTGATGGGGTGGGACGCAGACCTCCCTCTGTCTGAACCGGGAGCCCGGTCTCTGACCCCGGTGCGGGCTGCTTTCCCAGGGTCCTCTGTGCAGCCTCCTGAGGAGGCAGGTGAGAGTGGGCACTGGAATTTGAGTTAAAGAACTTGTTCAGGGCCGGGCATGTGGCTCATGCCTGTAATCCCAGCACTTTGGGAGGCCGAGGCAGGTGGATCATCTGAGGTCAGGGGTTCAAGACTATACTGGCCAACATGGCAAAACCCTGTCTCTACTAAAAATACCAAACTTAGCTGGGCGTGTTGGCGGGCACTTGTAATCCCAGCTACTCGGGAGGCTGGGACAGGAGAATCGCTTGAACCCAGGAGGTGGAGGTTGCAGTGAGCCGAGATTGTACCACTGCACTCCAGCCTGGAAGACAGAGTGAGACTGTCTAAACAAATTTTTTAAAAAAGCCCCTCCCTATTTTCAGTCTTTTTTTTTTTTTTGAGATGGAGTTTTACCCTCGTCAAAACAAGCAAACAACCTATTCAGAGAGCTCTGACCAAGTGGCCCCTATGTGACCATCAGGGTCGGATATAGACTTTTTGGCATCTAAGGCAGATATAATTTGTGGGACCCTCTTTAGGAAAGGTAATATGAAAAATCTTAGTTTTGTAAATTTTGCACAAAACATGTTTATAATAAACATTTTGCTAAGACTGCCCCCGGCTTTAGAGACGACTTGTGCCAGGGAGGGGTCCTGATGCTTAAGCTTCATTATCCAGGTTCTGATGCCCGGAGGGTCCAGGGTCTGCTGGGGTGTGTGTGTGTGTGTGTGTGTGTGTAAAAACCTTAACTCCTTGTTGGCCATGTCCTTGGCAGAGGGCAACGCTGCTTCCTCTCTTGGCCACCAGGGGGAGGCGCTCCCTTAGGAACTGTTTGCAAGGAGCCTCACCCTCCCAGTTCCCTTCCTTGGCATTCTCTGCACCAGCTCAGTGCCCCGCTGTCACCCTCAGGCCCACCTCTGATCTGAGGAAGGAGTGGTCACTGATGAGGCCTTATCTACATGCTGCAGCCTTCCCTTGCAAAGAATAACTCTCAGGGAAAGGAGGGGACCACAGCTGGAGGGAGCATATGAATTCTACCTGCGTTTACCAAGGAGGAAACTTTTGCTTCCCCAGGCTCCCCTGACCTTATAGAAAACTCCACAAGTTAAAAGTAGGTAGGCCGGGTGTGGTGGATCACGCCTGTAATCCTAGCATTTTGGGAGTTTGCAGTGAGTTGATTGCTTGAGCCCAGGAGTTCGAGACCAGCCTGGGTAACATGGTGAAACCCCATCTCTATGAAAAATACAAAAAAAAAAAAATGGCTGGGAGCAGTGGCTCACGCCTGTAATCCCAGCACTTTGGGAGGCTGAGTCGGGCAGATCACTTGGGGTCGGGAGTTTGAGACTAGCCTGACCAACACGGAGAAACGCTGTCTCTACTAAAAATACAAAATTATCTGGGCATGGTGACGCATGCCTGTAATCCCAGCTACTCTGGAGGCCGAGGCAGGAGAATAGCTTGAACCTGGGAGGCGGAGGTTGCGGTGAGCTGAGATCTAAACTCTTGTGGGACTACAGGTGCGCACCACCACGCCCTGCTAATTTTTTTTCTTTGAAACGGAGTTTAGTTTAAAATGGAGTTTTAAATTCTGTCTCAAAAAAAGAAAAATAGCAGGTTGTGGTGGTGCGCACCTGTAGTCCCAGCTACTAGGGAGGCTGAGGAGGGAGAATCACCTGAGCCTGGGGAGGCTGAGGCTGCAGCAAGCCATGATTGTGCCACTGCATTCCAGCCTGGACAACAGAGTGAGACCCTGTCTCAACAACAACCACCACCACCACAACAAGAAGTAGCTGTTTGAACTAGAAACACATAAAATTTAATTTATCGTTAATTCAGATTTAAGAATAGAGGGCATCAAGCTCTTGTGTAGGTGCATCTGGGCTCTGTGCTGTAGGTTTGGAGAGGAAGCTCCTGGGAAGGCCATGTTGCTGTACGTGGTCTCTCTCTTCACAGCTGTGAGCTCCTGGAACTCAGAACTGGGCTTCGTCTATTTGATACTCCTTTATCTAGCATACTGAGGTTCTCCGCGTTTCCAGAATGCATAAGAGAACAGAGGAAGAAGGGGACAGAAAATGAAAGGGAAGGAAGTGGTGAGATACAGAAGGAGAGACTGACACCGATACCACTTATTCAAAGGAATTCTGGGCTGGGCGTGGTGGCTCATGCCTGTAATCTCAGCACTTTCGGAGGCCAAGGTGGGTGGATCATGAGATCAGGAGTTCGAGACCATCCTCGCCAACATAGTGAAACCCTATCTCTACTAAATTAGAAAAAAAAAAATTTAGCTGGGCGTGGTGATGGGTACCTGTGATCCCAGATACTCAGGAGGCTGAGGCAGGAGAATTGAGTGAATTCGGGAGGTAGAGGTTGCAGTGAGCCGAGAACGCGCCACTGCACTCCAGCCTGGACGACAAAGGGAGATTCCGTCTCAAAAAAATACAAACAAACAAAAAGAATTCTGAGTGTCTATTCTTTGTAGAACTTTAGAAATAAAGAGAAGAAGGGGATATAAAGATAAAAAAGTGGGTGTTCCTACTTTCAGTTAATTTACTCTTTTTTTTTTTTTTTTTTTTGAGACGGAGTTTCGCTCTTGTTACCCAGGCTGGAGTGCAATGGCGCGATCTCGGCTCACCGCAACCTCCGCCTCCTGGGTTCAGGCAATTCTCCTGCCTCAGTCTCCCGAGTAGCTGGGATTACAGGCACTTGCCACAGATAATTTTTTGTATTTTGAATAGAGAGACGGGGTTTCGCCATGTTGACCAGGATGGTCTCGGTCTCTTGACCTCGTGATCCACCCGCCTCGGCCTCCCAAAGTGCTGGGATTACAGGCATGAGCCACCGCGCCTGGCCAAGTCACTCTTTTGTGAAAAAGAAAGATATACAACTCACTGGGGTATTGGCTTAAAAACTAACAAAACAGGAAATGTGAAAGAAAACATAAGATCTATGGAGGATCATCAATCCCAGGACTCCAACGCCTAATAGTAATCCCAGAAACTAGGAACAGAAGCATACGGGGGAGGGGCAGGAATTCTCAAAATATAATACAAGAAAACTTCCTAGTGCTAAAGAACATTTTCCTTCATCAGAGAATAATGAATGACAAGTAACTCTGCCAGGCCACGCCCACATCATCTTTCTTACTCTCCTTTGACCTAGAACAGCCCCCTTCCCTGGCTCTTACCAATGTTTTGGTGGTTTTTTTTTATGACATTGCTTTTCTGAAGAGCTCAAGCTGGCTGTCTTGCGGAAATTTCTACACTCTGGATTTATCTAACTGTGTTAAGCAGGTTCGGCATTTTTCTAAAGAACATTGGCTAATTTTAAGACGGCGTGATATCAGGAAGCAGAGCTTCCTCGTGATTAGATTCCGCCTGTGCACTGTCAGCAGAAACATCACCTGCATAATGCCATCTTTTTCAGAGCAGTACACTCAGGGACTCACGTGTCCACGCGCTCTTCACGGGTGATACTGATCTTGATCCCCCAGTCAAGGTGCAGTCTGCTTTATCCACTTATTTTTCCCTTGCAACTAATAAGCCATTTGGGGTGAGAAAAATTGGACTATGTAAATACGCTACTCTTCATCAAACTTTATCCCGTTGATTTATCACCCATTTTCCTGACCTAGGCCTTACCCTGATGGTTGTAAAATGGTGATTTTCAAATCTAACCACTCCCTCTGCATTTATCACCACTTTCTGGCTCTATGAGATGTTTTAGGCTCATACAGTACTTTCCATATCTGAGTCCTAGAATCAGCCACTTCTCCAAGAATCCCTAGTTCTTTGAAGTGGTTGCCTTTATTACTGGAGGACACTTTCACTGGATATTAAATTAGATACAGGTTGGCAGTCCCCACTCAGCCTTGGTACTTTGAAGATGCTGTTCCATCGTTTTCTGGTTGGCATTATATATGATGAGGTCAGTGTGCTGTCATGGTTTTATTAAACTTTTTTTTTCCCAGGCAGAGACTCACTCCAGCCCAAACTAGAGCGCAGTGGCATGGTTTTGGCTCACTGAAACCTCTACCTCCAGGGTTCAAGGAATCCTCCCTTTCTAATTAGCCTTCTGAGTAGCTGGGACCACAGGCATGTGCCACCACACCCAGCTAATTTTTGTATATTTTGTAGAGACAGGGTTTCTCCATGTTGCCCGGGCTGGTCTCAAGCTCCTAGACTCAACTGATCCACTTGCCTCGGCCTCCCACAATGCTGGGATTACAGGCATGAGCCATAGCACCCAGTCCTAAACATTTTTTTCATTCAATATTTCATTTTTTTCTCTGACCGCTTTTACAATTGTTTTATTTATCTTTGGTCTTTAGCATTTGAGTTTCTTGGATCTGTGAGGTGATTTTTTTCATTATATTTCTTCAAATAGACTTCTTTTCTGCCACAGTGTCTCACCTCTTCTACGGGGACTTCAGCCATACAGGTTAGACTGCCTAATGTCCCACAGGTCATTAAGACCCTGTTCTTTTTTTTGCAGTCTTTTTGTTTCTTCTTACTTTGGATAGTTCTGTTGCTCCTTTCAAATTCACGGACTTTTTTTCTGCATTGTCTGATCTGCCCTTAAACTCATTCAGTATCTGCCCTTAAACTCATACTGTATTTTCCAATTCTAGAATATCCATTTTGTCATTTTCCATAGTTTCCATTAATCTAATCAGTTTCCTCATTTGTTTACTTTATTCAGCTTTTCCCTTTAAGTCTTAAACATATTTGTAATGGGTTTTCAGATCTGTGTCCGTTAATTCCAACATCTCTATCATTTCTTGAGTTGTTTTCCTCAACTCTTTTTTTTTTCCTGATTATGGGCTACATTTTACTGCCACTTCACCTCTTCAGTGACTTTTTAAAAAATTGCATGTGTTACATTGCAGATGCTACTTTACTAGGGTTATGTGGTTTTCCTTTGAAAGGCATTGGGGTTTGTTTTAGCAAGTAATCGATTTACTGGCAGATTAGCTTGTTGGTTTTTTTTAAGGCTTGTTTTAAGCTATGTTAGGGCTGATTTAGATTATTCTTTCTTTTGCTAGGAATAATCCTAGGAGAGAATCGCTCTATTCCTAAGACGTGGACTTTCTGGAGGTTTGACCGAATTCTGTACTGCTCAGCTCCTCTGGCTAGTTGGACCTTCCGTGTCTCCCAGTACTGTGGGACCTCTGTGCAACTCCTGGCTCCCCAGTGTCTGTTCTCTACCGTGCCTTGCACATAAATGCAGAGATGAGTCTCTGTATTCTCAGTTGAGTATTTAGCTCAAGACTTAAGGGGACTCCTATGTCGATTTCTGGAGCTCCTTCGCTGTGCAACTCTCTCTTTTTCAGTATCCTGCCCCACAAATTTCAACTGCTTTCGAAGGCTTAAAATCAAATATCTGTCTTCTCAGCTCAGTGAGTTCGCCATGCTCTACTTGGGCTCTGCCTTTGTGTGCTATGGTCTAGTACACGGATCCCACACGGATTCTCTTCTCACAGGGATCACAGTCCTGTACTACCTGTTGCCAATAGAGGTAAAAAAAAACCCAAAACCTTTATTTGCATATGTCATCTAGTTTTTACTGTTTTTAATGACAAGAAGTCTAGTCCAGTACTAGTCTATCATGTCTAGAACCGTCAAGGAGTTTTAAATGCCAACTACTGAACAACTTTTGAAAAAGCACACTTGCTGAATTTTTTATTTCTTCTGTTAGCTTTGGTAAATTTTGTCAGAAAGTTGCCTAATTTAGTCAAAGTGCAAACCATGTTGGTGTAAAGTTGGTTATAATAGCCTCTTATTAGCTCTTAATGTTTGTAGGATCTGTAGTTATTTCCCCTTTTTATTCCTGACATTGCTTTTATGTATATATATATTTTTCTCTTTTTCTTGATTAGTGTTACCAAGAGTTTACTAATCTTTTCATTGAACAATTGACTTTGTTGCTTTTCTTTTCTTCTTTCTCCTCCTCCTCCTCCTCTTCTTCCTCCTCCTCCTTCTCCTCCTCCTTCTCCTCTTCCTCCTCCTCCTCTTCCTCCTCCTCCTCTTCCTTCTCCTCCTCCTTCTTCTTCCTCCTCCTCCTCCTCCTTCTCCTCCTCCTCCTTCTTCCTCCTCCTCTTCCTCTTCCTCCTCCTCCTCTTCCTCTTCCTCC
Source organism: Leontopithecus rosalia (assembly GCA_028533165.1). NCBI lineage: Eukaryota > Metazoa > Chordata > Mammalia > Primates > Cebidae > Leontopithecus > Leontopithecus rosalia. Next base: position 6,579,457 of record CM052662.1, read on the forward strand.
TCCTTCTCCTCCTCCTCCTCCACCTTCTTCTTCCTCCTCCTCCTCCTCTTCCTCCTCCTCCTCCTTCTCCTCCTCCTTCTTCTTCTTCCTCCT
>CM052662.1:6580049-6634945 GCA_028533165.1 Leontopithecus rosalia
GTGTGTGTGTGTGTGTGTAGGGTACTTTCCTTTATATGATATATAACATATATCATATAGAATAGATTATATATTATTCACATTATATATTATATAATTATATAACATAATATTACATGGAATATAATTATAATAAATGTTATATATTACAATTCCTTATATATAATGACCTCTAGCTGCATCAATGTTGCTGTAAAAAACATGATTTTGTTTTTTCATGGCTGTATAGTATTTCTGTGTGTGTGTGTGTGTGTGTGTGTGTGTGTGTGTGTGTGTGTATAGGGTACTTTCCTTTATATGATATATAACATATATCATATAGAATAGATTATATATTATTAACATTATATATTATATAATTATGTAACATAATTAATATTATGTGGAATATAATTATAATAAATGTTATATATTACAATTCCTTATATATAATGACCTCCAGCTGCATCAATGTTGCTGTAAAAATCATGATTTTGTTCTTTTTTATGGCTGTATAGTATTACTGTGTGTGTGTGTGTGTGTGTGTGTGTATAAATATATATATGGTACTTTCCTTTATATGATATATAACATATATCATATAGAATAGAAAATATATTATATATTATTCACATTATATATTATATACTTATATAACATAATTAATATTACATGGAATATAATTATAATAAATGTTACATATTACAATTCCTTATATATATGCCATATTTTCTTGATCCAGTCCACTATTGATAAGCATCTAAGTTGGCTCCATTCTTTGCCATGTGACACTGCTGTGATGAACATGTGAACACATGTCTTTTTGGTGGAACCATTTTTCTTTTTAATATATACCCAATAATGAGATTGCTGGGTTAAATTCTAAGTTCTCTTAGAATTCTAAGTTCTCTTAGAAATCTCCACATTGCTTTCCACAATGACTGAACTAATTTACACTCCTACCAGCTGTGTATAAGTGTTCCCTGTTCTCTGTAGCTTTGCTGGCATCTGTTGTTTTTTGATTTTTTAATAACAGCCATTTAATAATTGCCATCTCGTGTGAGACGGTATCTCATTGTGGTTTTGATTTGCATTTCTCTGCTGATTAGTGAGGTAGAGCGTTATTTCATTTGCTCGTTGGCTGCTTGTATGTATCTTTTGAGAAGTGTCTGTTCATGTCTTTTGCCCACTTTTTAATGGGGTTGTTTTTTGTTTGTTGAACTGTTTTAAGTTCCTTATAGATTCCCTCCCTTCCTCCCCCATCTATCTTCCTTCCTTCCTTCCTTCCTTCCTTCCTTCCTTCCTTCCTTCCTTCCTTCCTTCCTTCCTTCCTTTCTTCCTTCCTTCCTTCCACTCCTGTGGCCCATATTAGAGTGCAGTGGCATGATCTCAGCTCACTGCAGCCTCTGCCTCCTGGGCCCAAGCAATTCTCCTGCCTTAGCCTCCCAAGTAGCTGGGACTATAGGCATGCACCACTGTGCCAAGCTAAGTTTTATATTTTTTTCTAGAGGTAGGGTTTCACCATGTTTCCTAGGCTGGTCTTGAACTCCTGGCCTCAAGTGACCTTCTCATCTCAGCTTCCCAAAGTGTTGGGATTACAGCCATAAACCACTGTGCCTGCCTCAATTCAGTTACTTCAAAACCTGTCCTCTGTGTCCCCTATTATCCCCCCAGTACTGAGCCTGCACTATTACCTGCAACAGCTGTGGCTTGGATTCTCCTGCAAACATGATCACACGCATTCAATCCAGTACCCTCAATGCCATCTGGCAGACTCACGCAGGCACTCACCGTCTCTTTCCGTGTGCACGCAGACCAAACTGATGACAATGGCTAGCTTTCAGAGCCCCATAAGCTATGCACATCCCAAACATGATCTCTAATCTTAGCACCCACACTGAGGGCAAGTGCTATCATCCCTTTAGTCTGCTTTCAGGTTTGAGAACTGAGGCAAGGCAGGGACCTGGGAGGCACCACATCACATTAAAATATTCATTATCTGGTAGGTTACTGAATATGGTCTTCCAGGCCTTTTAAAGTAGCAGAATGAATATCTTGAATGAGTATTGGAACTTCAAAAAGGGCAATATGATTGCTGAGGTATTTCATCGTTACCTGTTCCACATCAGACAGAGGGCCGTTTTCAACATCACTCTTAGAAATGAGGCCAACGCTATTCTGAAAATATTATTCTTTCTGACTTTTCCTCTTTGATGGACTGTAATTTGCTTGGCGTGTTATTCCTGTTTCTGTTAAGGTCAATCCTTCTTTGGTTTATAGGCTGACGAGCCTGGTATGAATTTATGTATCCAAACGCTAATTTTAATTGATGTTAACTGGAATCTCTTGCCTTTCATTCTTCTGTATTTTTGTGAGGAAATGCTTCCAATATTCTTACTTCTAAATCCAAACTGACTCATGCAACCATACGATCTGTTATGTATTCTAGCAAAGTTGTGCTGGATCATTTCCATATGAAAATACATCTTATTTTATTATGATCATTTCATTTCTTCTTTTATGACAGTTAGGATGTGAGCAAAAGCAGTCCCTGACACCTGGGAGCTGGCTTGGCACTCACTTATAGGATTTTTCTGTTGCATGTAAACAATTCCACAGAACACCAGTATCGGATGCGGCCACCCTGATGGGGATGGCTCCAGATAAAAACAAGAACCTTCCCTAATCACGTCTGAACATAGACAAAACATTCACATTCTCCAAACCACAGTGACCGAACCTCCCTCTATCCTGGCTAATAGGAGTGACTGCTGCGTTTTCACATAGATAGCTTTAGCCTGGCTCTAGTCTTCCCTCCTTCTAGATGAGGTTAATTAAACTACCCAACCATAGAACGACTCCTACTTCTTGACAGCATCCAATCCAAAGCAAAGCACCACTTCCACGAATCTTTCCAAAAGCTGCCCCCCACCAAACCCTAATTCCTATAGTAAGTCCTTTCTAATACCCTCTTAAAAGACCTCTGCATTTCCCGGTGCTGTGCATTCTCCCTCCTTGCAATGTGCCATAAACTGAACTTGGTTAGCTGCAAGTGTGTTCCTGAGGGTCTTTGGCTGGGAGGCGATGATAGATGCAATGGTGTTTTTGCAATTATGTATGTAGATAGATTATATTATCTATGAATTTCATTTCAACATAATAAATGGGCTTTATGAAGCATTCGCTACAAAAAAAGTGGGTGTTGAATCTGGTAGGATCATCGATACAATTTTCTGATCATGACCCTGCCTAGGGCTAAATCGTAAATCAGTACATTTAGGTAGATTGCTACATTTGCAGAGAAATCCTGGCTGTGAAGGTAGGTTTTGCTTGAGGATGCCACTTAAATGATTGGTTAGTATTAAATCACCTTGCCCTTCCCATACCCAAATTGTCCTCAAACTAAATACAGAACAAACTATTCTGCTTTGCAGCTCAAGAAAAATGAGTAGCGCGGGACTACTCTAGGCGGGTCTCATGCCCCGACTCTGGCTTGGATCCCCTTTGGGCATTAGGTCTTGATATGCCCATTTGTTTTTCAGATGTGTGCTTTTTCTTCTGCCAGCACTTCTGGTATCTCAATCGAGTTGCAGGAACTGTTAAATGAGGGGACAAAAGTGTTTTTATGACCTTTCGGAATGAAACTGACATCCTTTCTTACTTTTTAAAAACTAGCTGCTTTAAAAGGGAGGAATAGGCACTTAGGATGAGAAGCCCAATGATGAAGATAAATGCTACCTCATAAATGGGAAGAAATTTAGCTACATATGTAAGCATTGTTTCCCAAGGACATACCCTCTCCATCTCAGCATACCATTGCCACTTGCTGTGTCTGGGTGCAGGATGAAGAGCTATTTGTCAAAGAAGTGTTGCTTTTAAGAGTGTGGGAGGAGGCAGTCCAGATTACTTAGGGCTAACCATTAATATATGATTTAATAAGTCATTGTTTATTTTTATCAAACCACACCTCCACCCCAGGTCCGTGAGGGCAGGGACGTTTGTTTGGTTTGCTGTTGCCTCTCAAGAGCTTAGAAAATGCTAAATAAATATTTACCCCACGCACAAATGACTGAATCAGCCCATCCCTCGGTGATTCATCTGTTTTCCTTCCTCCTTTTCCGATATCTCTGAGCATTAAGTACCCGTCGGCCCTCCCTCCGGCTCTCCCTCTCGCCCACGTGAAGGAAGAAGGCGCAGCGGTGCTGGGGCCTTGCTAGGGCACCCACGAGGAGCGCAGCGCGCAGCCTCCCAGACCCGGTACCTCCCTAGGCTCTGAGGACAGCAGCAGCCCCAGGACTGGCGGGTGCGCCAAGCCCTGGGGGCCCTCTCCCAAGCCTCAAGGTGGGGTCCAGGGCTGGAACAAAAGGTGCGGCGCTGTCCTGGCGGTGGGGTGGCCCGCGCTCCTCCCTAGGGCGCCAGCTTAGGAAATCGCGCCCTTGCACCGTTGCTGTGTTGGCTCCTCCGGGGCTCCGCGTGCGCAGCCCGCAGCCCGCAGCCCGCTCCGCTAGATAGAGGCGGGCTCCACGCCCACAGCCTCCGCCTCAGTATCTGGGCTCCTTGCACTCACCAGTATACTGGCTAATTCCGTGCCCTTGGCAAACTATATTTTGATTTCAAATTTTAAAATAACCAATAGGCCAGGTGCGGTGGCTCGTGCCTGTAATTCTAGGACTTTGGGAAGCTGAGGTGGGTGGATCACCTGAGGTGAGGAGTTCGAGACCAGCCTGACCAACATGGTGAAACCCCATCTCTACGAAAAATACAAAAATTATCCGGGCCTCCTGGCGAACACCTGTAGTCCCAGCTACTCGGGAGGCTGAGGCAGGAGAATCGCTTGAACCCGGGAGGCAGAGGTTGCAGTGAGCTGGGATTAGGCCACTGCACTCCTGCCGGCGCGACAAGAGCGAAACTCTGTCTCAAATAAATAAGTAAACAAATAATCAGTAGCATTACTCCTATCCTTTCTTTTGTCCATGCACGGGAAAACAGTCAAAAGTACCAAAAAAAAAAAAAAGTGAAAATGAAGTCTCTCTCGAAGTCTCTGTGCCCCAGGTTCAGTCCGGCGCGCCTGGACAGGGTGGCTTTGGAAAGCGTGAGAGCGCCCTGAGGCTGTCCGTCAGTCCTCAGAGAGGGAGGTCTTCCACCCGAGGCTCGCGAGGGGGAAGTTAGGAACTGGTTTCGTCAGGAGGATGAGGTTGGCACACAGTGCGAGGAGAAAGGGCTCCCGGTTGAGTGCGGGCTGCGCTCTGCGTCATCGTCATTGGAGAAAGCGGCTGATTACCGAGGACACCTTGGGCAGTGAGGAGGCGGGAGGGGGAAGGGGGCAAATATATGTGGGCTCCCAGTGTAGCCAGAAGGCGGCTCTCAGCAGTACCTAGGGAGCGGGAGAGAGGGACAAGGGGGTGCCGGGAGACAGGAAAAGAGAGAGGGGGAGGGGGAGAGAGAAACCTGTGGGGATTCAGACCCCGGCCTGGGTGAGGCTTTGAGGGCTGGGGACTGTGACTATGGCTCGCTGGCCTTCCTGCGGTCCCTGCTGCACTCACAGGCTGGTGGGCAGAGAGGGAATTGGATTTTCGTCTTCCATCTGGTGTATGATAGACCCTCGATAACCAGGGCCAAAGAACTAAATAGCTGACTACATCACATACGCTCATCAGACGAGAACAATGCTCAGTGTGGTCCGGGACTAACCTCAGTCTCACTTTAAGATATTGGCAAAAACCTTAGTTGGGTAAGACTCAGGGAAAGTCCTTAAGAACGGTTGTATCTTCTTTTCATTCAGTTTTCTCTTCTTCTTTCAGCCTGGGTGACAGTCTCACTCTGTCACCCAGGCTGGAGTGTAGTGGCACCCGGTTCAGTGTTCTGCAGAAAGAGGCTGGCACTTGGTTAATGAAGCTTGGGCAGCACCATGAGGCAAAGCCGGACCAGCTTCACGAGACTTGAGCAAAGCGCTGTTCCCTTCGCAGGGTAGGAAAGGAAGGAGGAAGGAAAAATGAGGAGGGAGGCTGAGCTGGCTACTCCCGGTCCTTTAGTATCTGTGTTAAAACATGTTCCTGGCTTTCCTCTGCACACCTGGCTGCTCCTCCTTGGTCTGCTCCTAAGTGCCTCTTTCTTTTCCCAGTTACATGTGGGTACCACCCAGAGTTCTAAGCCCTCCTCCTTGCACCCTCCCTTGGGTCCCCACCACCATGGCTTTAATGCCCATTCACGTGTTCATGACACCCCAATCTCCCTCTCTACCCATCCCTTTCTCTGGAGCTCTGCTCATACATCTAGCTGCTTCCAGGACACCTCAAACTTCTCTCCATCCAGAATTCATCTCTTGCCCTCCACCTCCCTGCCCTGGCTTTCATGATTTCGGTGACTGTGTCCACTTTCCTCCCAGCTGCCCAGCCTGCGGCTCCTTCTCCCACTCGTTCACCCCACCAGTCTCAAACCCCAACCTCCTGTCAGGAGCCATCTCAATCAGCTCTCCAGTCCATGCAGTCCTCTCTGTCCCCTTAGCTGGCCACCATCACCCGTCAGCGTCCACACTGGTCCCCCTGTTTCCACGTTTGCTCTGCTCCTGGCCTCATTCCACATGAAGCCATCTTCCAAAATGGGTGTTTGACAATTACTTCACGATAAGGGCAGAGTTACTTCATGTGTCCCGGAAGGACACCTTGTCTGCTTTTCCATGGCTCACCACTCCCAGCTCAAACGCCAAGTCCAAGATCTCACTTATGTTCATATCCTTGAATGTTCATGCTCTCTGTGGCCTGGTAACTTGCTCATGGCCCTTTCCCTCTCCCCCAAATTCTTCTCCACTTCATCTGGCCGTACTCACGCTTCAGATCCCGGTGGAAGCATCGCTTTCCTCAGACACGTTCCCTGACTTCCAAGTCTGGTTAGCTGACCATTGTCACAGCCCTTTTCAGACTGTGCTGGGCTTACTGTTTATTCGCCTTTCTCCTCCCACTGGACTGTGAGCAGCTTAAAGGCAGGGACCCTCGCATCTGGGTCACTTCATTATTCTCACGGCCTAGCATGGAGTCTGGCATGTAACAGGTGCTTAATACATATTGAGTACCTACTTGGACCAATAAAGGGAAGAACCGAATTGCTGGAAATAAATGAAGACCAACCAAATGAGAACAAGCAAAGGTGACCTATTTGGAGCTTGCTATAGCAAGGGAGGCGGCCACCATCACTTGTGTTTTGATAGAGAATCCCAGGCAGGCAGAGGGGTGGAAAACTTCATAGTGGGAAAAAGGGAAGGCTCCATGTACGCCCTGAGTGAGGCTATTGGACGCTAAATATTATTTTTTAATCTTTATTTTATTTATTTATTTATTTATTTATTTATTTATTTATTTATTTTGAGATGGAGTTTCGCTCTTGTTACCCAGGCTGGAGTGCAATGGCACAATCTCGGCTCACCGCAACCTCCGCCTCCTGGGTTCAGGCAATTCTCCTGCCTCAGCCTCCTGAGTAGCTGGGATTACAGGCACGCGCCACCATGCCCAGATAATTTTTTGTATTTTTAGCAGAGATGGGGTTTCACCATGTTGACCTGGATGATCTCGATCTCTTGACCTCGTGATCCACCCGCCTCGGCCTCCCAAAGTGCTGGGATTATAGGCGTGAGCCACCGCGCCCGACCAATCTTTAAAAATAAGTGTCATTTACCTGCATAGCCAGCACTCTCTCTCCCACTAGGGAGAATATGTAAGGGAGAGGTGCATAGAGTTATACAGTCAGAACTGCAGTTACAACCTAGAGTGATAAAGTTGGGGGGAGGCGGGTACATCAGGATGGGCAGCTGCCGCGTCCACTTGCTGGGCACCAGCCCCATCCAGGTCTTGAGCACCCAGAGCAGCTGCTGATCAGGCACCCACACCTCGATGGTGAGCACCAGGGTGACCAGGAAGGTGGGCACGATGAGGAGCAGGTGCACATGGATCTCCAGGGTACCCCTGTTCTCAATGTGGGCTGCCACCAGTAGTGCCAGCACATAGGAGCCCAGAGCCTCGGCTGTTTGCTCCAGCTTCATATTCTGCCGTGCCTGACATGACTGGCTTAGGATGTCCACCACGCCACTGAGCATAAAGAACCCATCCCTGGTGATGTGCTGCTGGCTGTCCTTGGACATGAATGGCCGCCGCGTATCCTCCCAGTCTAAATAACTTGGGTAAAATGCCAGCCAGGTGATGACTACCTTCACCACACCTTCTAGTGGCACTGGCTGCCACCACCTGTGTCCTCACTTCTCCCTGGGGGCAGAGGGAGTGTGAGGAGGCTCTATTCCTGTGGCAGGGCCGGAGTCACCAGCACAGAATAGTAGAGTGAGTAAAGGTGACTCCGGCCCCACCCCTGCCTCCCACACACAGAAGGGAATATGTCTTGGGGCAGACACCTGAGCCGCCCAGGGTGGGACCACTTTAAGAGATATGGTGTTTCAGCCACTCTGCTCTGCTCCTCACTTACGTCAGCTAGGCACAGGATTTCAATCTCTGCGCTTCACTGCAGACGTCAGTTTCACAGATGCTGGTTCAGCCTTTCTTCCGTCAGCCCCTCTGCCACGGTGCCCTACCCCAGGAGATGGAGAGAGTGAAGGAGCTCCAGCAAAGAGGAGTGGGGCTGACTCTCTCAGGCTGACTTTCTCTCGGTGCTTGACACAGCACATACTTTTCTCTCATTTGAATTCCTCAACAACTCTAGGAGGGAGGTATTATCAGGTGAAATTTTACAGGTGAAACGAAGGTTCGGAGCCGTGTGGGGACATACACAAAGTGCAGCATCTCCCAGCTGCCCAGAGCCAGGACGTGGACCCGGGTCTGCTCATCCGACAAAGCCTGGATTATACACAGCGAAACTGCTGACGTTCACCTCCAGCCCAACGTGATGACTGTGGGGGATATTCTTGTCTTACTGAGTCTCGGCTTCCCGATCTGTAGAATGGGAATAACAATGATGTCATAGGTTTGTTATGAGAATTGAATGGGATGATGTATGTAAAGTATACAGGATACATCGTGAATAGTGACATGATTATGAATGACTTTCCTATTGTTATTACTATCAGTCCTTGCTAAATTCCTATGATCCTGAACTTAAGTATTTCTTTGAATGTTACCAAAACAAGAGTCATAAAGAAAAACAGTAACATATTTAATTATATTTTAAAATATTGTTTATGAATAAAAATTAAACATTGTGTATTTATTAAAATTACAGTTTAAACGTTTCAAAACAGAAACAAGCTAAAATTGTGCCCTGCATATGAGAAAATGTTAATCTAGTGGCTCACTGCAGCCTCCACTTCTCAGGTCTCAGTTCAAGCAATTCTCCTGCCTCAGCCTCCGGAGTAGCTGGGATTACAGGCACACTCCACCATGCCCAGCTAATTTTTGTATTTTTTTTTTTTCGAGACGGATTTTCACTCTTGTTACCCAGGCTGGAGTGCAATGGGACGACCTCGGCTCACCGCAACCTTCGCCTCCTGGGTTCAGCAATTCTCCTGCCTCAGCCTCCTAAGTAGCTGGGATTACAGGCACGTGCCACCAGGCCCAGCTAATCTTTTGTATTTTTAGTAGAGACGGGGTTTCACCATGTTGACCAGGATGGTCTCGATCTCTTGACCTCGTGATCCACCCGCCTCGGCCTCCCAAAGTGCTGGGATTACAGGCTTGAGCCACCGCGCCTGGCTTAATTTTTGTATTTTTAGTAGAGACAGGGTTTTACCATGTTGGCCAGGCTGGTCTTGAACTCCTGACCTCGTGATCTGCCCGCCTGGCCTCCCAAAGTGCTGGGATTACAGGCGTGAGCCACCACGCCTAGACAGCACTATACTTTTAATGTGCCTTTTCTATGTTTAGATGTGTTTAGATACACAAATACTTACCATTGTGTTATAGTTGCCCACAGTATGCAGTGCGGTAACATGCTATACAGATTTGTAGGCCAGGAGTAATAGGTCATGCCATAGAGTCTAGGTGTGTAGGAGACTATGCCGTCTAAGCTTGTGTAAGTACACTCTGTGATGTTTACACAACGAGATTGTCCAACGATGCGTTTCTCAGAACACATCCCTGTCAGGAAACAATGCGTGACTGCGTAACTGTACCTAAAGATGTGGAAGTGCCTTTGGAACTGGACGATGGGTAGAAGCTGGAAGAGTTTTTAGGTATGTGCTTAAAAAAAAAAGCCAAGATTGCCGTGACCTGGCTTTCAAAGGTGATTCTGAGGACTCAGAAAGAAGGGGAGGGCTATAGTGAGAGCTTCTGTCTTCCTGGAGAACCCATCAATACTTATGAACAGAATGTTGGTGGAAATATGGAGGGTAAAGGCCATTCCGATGCAGTCTCAGACAGAAGTGAGCGACATGTCACTGCACAGTGGAGGGAAGACTGTGTTTATTATAAGCTTATCATGAGCCGGGAACTTGGCTGGATTGTGTCTGTGTTCTAGTGTGTTGTGGACGGTAGAACTTGCAGGTGATGAAACTGGGCGCTTAGCTGAGACTTCTAAGCGACATGTTGAAGGTGTGGCTTGATTTCTCCTGAATCCTGGCAGTAAAACATGAGAAGAGAGAAATAAATTGAAAAAATTGTTCAGCAAAAAGAAACTAGTACATCAAGATTTGGAAAATTCTCTGCCTGTTCGCGTTGTCAGATATGAAAATGTGTGTTCTGAAGAGAACAAACAGTAAGGGTGTGGTCAGATGGTCCTTTGAATGAGGAGATTGGTGTGGACATGAACCGAAGACCTGACGGGCCACCCCAGTGGAGACACTGTCAGTTTGAACGGAATGGGACAGACAGAAGATGAAATGAAGGGGAAGGAAAGCTGATGGACTTCTTAAACCTTTATTTTTAAATTTAAATTTTAATTTTCGAGATGGTGTCTCGTCCTGTCGCCCAGGCTGGAGTACAATGGCGCGATCCTGGCTCACTGCAACCTTTGCCCCCCCAGGTTCAAGCAATTCTCCTGCCTTAGCCTCCAAGTAGCTGGGATTACAGGCACCTGCCATCATTCAGCTAATGTTTTGTATCTTTAGTAGAGATAGGATTTCACTATGTTGGACTGGCTGATCTCGACTCCTGACCTCATGATCTGCCTGTCTCAGCCTCCCACAGTGCTGGGATTACAGGTGTGAGCCACTGTGCCCAGCCCTTAAATCTTATAGGACTAGATGATAGAACTGTTTTGCTGTGATTCTTGAACACAAGAGAAAAATGACCCCTAGAGGTGATTCAGATATCATCAGAGTTGCCTCCTTGATTTCAAAGGTTGGTACCACAGCCACTTTTTTGGGTTGGGCTTTGGACTTGTTTGGGCCCCGTCAGCCCTTTCTTCCTTCTGCTTGATCCCTTTTGAAATGGGAATGTCTGTCTTACGTATGTCCCACCACCATATATTTGAAGCACAGAACATATCTGCTTTCACAGATTCATAGCTAGAGAGGAATTTCGCCTCGGGGTGAGTTGCACCTGGGTCTCACCCATATGTAGTTTAGATAATATTTAGATTAGACTTTCTAGTAGTTTATGCCTGTAATCCCAGCACTTTGGGAGGCCAAGGTGGGTACATAACCTGAGGTCAGGGGTTTGAGACCAGCCTGGCCAACATGGTGAAACCCCTGTCTCTATTAAAAATACAAAAATTACCCTTGTGTGCTGGTACACACCTGTAATCCCAGCTACTTGGGAGGCTGAGGCAGGAGAATAGCTTGAACCCAAGAGGTGGAGGTTACAGTGAGCCAAGAATGCACCACTGCACTCCAGCCTGGGTGACAGAGGGAGACTGTCTCAAAAAAACAAAACCAAAAACAAACAAACAAAAACAAATGAACAAATGAACTAGATATTTGTGTCCTCTCCCCCAACGTCCAATTCATATTAAAACTCTAACCCCCAATGTGATGATATTTGCAGGCAAAGGCTTGGGAAGGTAATTAGGTTTAGATGCCGTCATGAAGGTGTGGTCCCCATCTGGGGATTAGTGTCCTTATAAAATGAGGAAGAGAGACCAGAGCTCTCTCTCTCTCAATCAAGTGAGGATACTGTGACAGCCATCGTAAAACCAGGAATAGAACCCTCACCAGGAACTGAATGTGCCAGCATCTTGATTTGGACTTCCGAACCTCCAGATCTGTAAGAAATAAATGCTGTTTAAGCCACTCGGTTTACGGCATTTTGTTATGGCAGCCTGAGCTGACTAATACATTGTTTAAGAGTGTATTATTGGTTGTTTAAGAGTGTGTCATTTAATTTCCACAAATTTGTGAATTTCTGTTTTTCTTCTGTTACTGATTTCCAACTTCCTCCCCTTGTGACTGGAGAGGACACTTTCTGTGGGATCTATCTTTTTAAGTAGACTGAGACTTGATTTGTGACCCGAGATATGGTTTATTCTGGAGAATACACTGGAGAAGAATGAGTATTCTGTGGTGTGCAGAGTACTCCGTGTATGCCTATTAGATCTAGTTGACTTACGGTGCTGTTTAGGTCCTCTGTTTCCTTACCTGTCTTCTGTCTGATTGTTCATCCATTACTGAGAGAGGGGTACCGAAGTCTTCAGCTGTTATTGTAGAACTCTGTACTTCTCCCTTCAATTCTGTCCATTTTTGCTTCATATATTTTGAGGATCTGTGATGAAGTGCATAAATGTTTATAATTGTTTTATCTTCTTGCTATATCAAAACCTTTTAATAATTTTCTTGTCTCTTGTATACTTTTTTGATTTAAAGTTTATGTTTTCTGATATTAGTGTAAATGCTCCTACCCAATTTTGATTATAATTTTCATGGTATATCTTTTCTCTTTGAATTTATTTGTGTCTGGATCCAACATGAGTCTCTTGCAGACAACACATAGTTGGATCGTGTTTTTTAAAAAACCCATTCTGTCAATCTCTGTGTTTGTTCGTTTGTTTGAGGCAGGGTCTTGCTCTGTTGCCCAGGCTGGAGTGCAGTGGCACAATCATAGCTCATGCAACCTCAAACTCCCCCCCGGCCTTCCAAGTAGCCAGGACTACAGGCATACATCATCACACCTGGGTTTTTATTTGGTGTTATTTTTTGTAGAGATGAGGTCCTGCTATATTGCCCAGGTTCACTCTGTCTTGATGGAAGAGTTTAATCCATTATCATTTAATGTAATTACTGATCAAATAAGTATTGCTTCTGCCATTTTACTATTTGTTTGCTATATGTGTTACAGCTTTTTTGTGTCTCATTCTTAGCATTACTGTTTTATTTTCAGTTGACTCTTTGTAGTAAAATGTTTTAATTCTCCTCTTATATCCTTTTGCATATATTTTTAAGCGATTTTCCTTGTGGTTACCCTGGTGATTACATTTAACATCCTAAAGTTAAAACAATCTAATTAGAATTTATAACATTTTCAATAACATACAAAAATTCTGCTCCTATATAGATCCATTCCCCACTTCCAGTTATTAATGTCATAATGTTGTGTGTCAAAAAAATAGAATACTGTGCTTCAAAATGCATCAGTCTCTTAAATCTAGTAGAAAACAAAATGTGGAACAAAGGTTATCCTAATACTACCTTTTTTTTTTTTTTTGAGACGGAGTTTTGCTCTTTTTACCCAGGCTGGAGTGCAATGGCGCGATCTCGGCTCACCGCAACCTCCGCCTCCTGGGTTCAGGCAATTGTCCTGCCTCAGCCTCCCGAGTAGCTGGGATTACAGGCATGCGCCACCATGCCCAGATAATTTTTTGTACCTTTAGTAGAGACGGGGTTTCACCATGTTGACCAGGATGGTCTCGATCTCTTGATCTCGTGATCCACCCGCCTCGGCCTCCCAAAGTGCTGGGATTACAGGCTTGAGCCACCGCACCTGGCCAATACTACCTTTTAGATTAACATTTGTTTTCTAATGTATTAGTTTCTTAAATCATGTAGAACACAAAATGCGGAGTTGCAGACTGAAGTTACAGTAACACTAGCTTTTATAATTGCCTTGCATTTACCTTTGCTGAGATCTTTTTTTCTTCATATGCTTCAGGTCAGTTTTTGGTGTCCTTTCATGTCCACATTCAGGACTCTGAGCATTTCTTGCACAGCAGTTCTACTGGTAATGAGCTCCCTCAGTTTTGGTTTATCTGGCAGTGTCACAGTTTCTCCTCACTTTTAAAGGACAATTTAGTGGGCTGTAGGATTCTTGGTTGGCAGGCTTTTTTCTTTTGGCACTTTGAATAGATATATTCAAAGTGGATGAGAAATCTGCTAGTAATCTTATTGAGGATCCCTTGAATATGACAAGTTGCTTCTCTCTTGCTACTTTAAAGAGTCTCTCTTTGTCTTTGTCTTTTGATGATTTGATTATAATATACCTTAAGTGGATCTCTGAGTTCATCCTACTAGTTGAACTTCTTGGATATTTATATTCATGTCTTTCATCAAATTTGGGATGTTTTAAGCTATTTCTTTAAATACTCTCTCTGCTCTTCTCTCTCTCTTCTCCACTGGTAATGACAAGTGGTTTTCATTAACACAGAGACATAGAATTGCTGCTACAGGGGAGGTAGAAAGGAAGAGGTGTAGACAAAATTGAGGTGCTCCACCAGGTTGTTTTCTTGGGGCTGTGACCAGTGGTAGGTAAAGAAAGACACTTCCATAATCCCAAGTAGGCAGGATCACTAAAGGATACTGATTTATTTATTAATTCAATAATAAAACTTCCCAATTCCAGACATTGTTCTAGACCCTGAGGATACAATAATGAAAAAGATAGGCAAGAAACAAATAAATACACAATTAGAAAATAAAAAGTGGCCGAGAATATAAATAATGACAAACTCCCTCCTTCCTGCCAAAACACTTAAATTAAGGCTATTGAAATAGTAGCTCTTTCAGATTAAACCATCAGAGAAGATGTCTAAGGAAGCAACATTTAATCCAAGATTAAATTGGCATTAGGGGCCAGCCATGCAATACCTGACTGAATGTATGAGTCATTCTGTCACATAAAAAACAAAGGAGGAGCTCAATAAAAGCAAAGACCCTGATAATCCCCCATTGATGGTATATGTTATTTTTAATATTGTCAGTGTTTTGGTCTGTTTTGTGCTGCTATAACAGAATACCTGAGACTGGGTAATTTATAAAGAATGGAAATTTATTTCTTACAGTTCTTTGGGCTGGAAAGTCCAAGATCAAGGCACTGCCATGTGACACAGGCAGAAGGTGGAAAGACAAGAGAAGAAACCTCATGTCCCCATGTAATATTGGGGTTCAGGGTGCCCTCAGCTCCCCTGAGAGGACATTTCTCCAGGTTCTCGGTCTCCTGCCCTCTCAAGAATGAGAGAGGGGACCACAGCGCAGTGAACAGTAAATGCCGGACTCAAAAGTGTTCGTAGAAAGTGATTTATTTAGAGAGAGAGAAACAGGGAAAGGAGAAAGAAACAGCTAACTCTCGCACACTGAGTGAGAGAATCCAGAAAGATGGAATCCAGGAGAGGAAAGCAGCTTCCACACTGAGTGAAAGGGAATAGAGAGAGAGAGATGGAGTTTAGGAGGGGAAGACAGGCTTTCACGAGAGCGTGTGAAAGGGGACTCCAGAGGGGAAATCCAGGAGCAAGAACGATGGCTTCCACGAAGGGAGTGTTTGTGGAAGGGGCCCAAACACGGAGTCTGAAGGGGTGTGCGAGAAGGGAACTTTTAACCTGGGAGGAACCCCCACCTTCTCTAAGATGCCTGGCCAATGAAAGGAGTTCCTTTAAACTTCCGCTGGAGTGATTGACTTAGTTTCTTCCTGCGCCCCTGAAATTCAAACATAAACCATTAAATCTCTCAGATGGAGATGGATGGGCGAGGGGCATGGCGCTGGGAAATTCTTGCCTTTAAAACTACGCCCCCCTAGTGGACCCGGAAAGAGAACACATTCCCTCACCCACACGGTGGGAAAGCAGAAGGGCAAGGGAGCACCAAGTTCGTCTGTCAAGCACCTTTATAAGGACTCTTAATCTCATTTGCAAGCAGTATTATGGCCTCGTCACCTCTTAAAGGCCCCATCTCCTAATAGTGTCACATTAGCAACAGCTGAATTTTGGAGGGGACACATTCAAATCATAACATTCAATAATTGTTTTCCTAGCCAAAATCCGATTTTGTTTTTTTGCCACGATGAACCGCAGTGGGACATTACAGCTACGGCAGAGATGGGTAATGTATCTTTTCTTATCCATCTTTTTCTGCATTTTTCAATGGATAAGTATTATTTTTGCAATCAGAGACTATCTGAAAATTTGAAATCAATGACACGATTATTTAATGCGTGGAAAACAGACTAGGGTATGAAGACATCAAAATGTGGTGATTTCTGCCTCCACTTTTTTGTATTTTTCAAATGTTCTGAAACTTTATTAATTTTATTTGATGGCAAAATTATTAACACGAAACTCTTTGTAATTGCTCTTCTCAGCCATCAAAGCATTTCCGTTTCTTTCTCTCTCTTTCTTTCCTTTTTCTTTCTTTTTGAGACAGGATCTCACTTTGTCACCCAGGCTGGAGTGCAGTGGCACTGTCATGGCTCACTGCAACCTCTACCTCCTTGGCCCAAGCAATCCTCCCACCTCAGCCTCTGGAGTAGCTGGGACCACAGGCGTGTGCCACCACACCCTACAGATTTTTGTATTTTTTGTAGAGATGGGACTTCACCATGGTGCTCAGTCCTGTCTCAAACTCCTGGGCTGAAGCAATCTGCCTGCCTTAGCCTTCCAAAGTGCTGAGGTTACAGGCATGAGTCACAAGGCCTGGCCAAAATATTTCTTTATACATGTATATTTATGTGTGTGATTATTTATTTACATATATAGGTAATACTGACAACTCTTTTTTTCTTTTTAAAATTTTTTAAAAATAAGTAAGACAGGGTTTCACCATGTTGGCCAGGCTGATGTTGAACTCCTGACCTCAGGCGATCTGCCCACATCGGCCTCCCAAAGCGCTGAGATTATAGGCATGAGCCACCATGCCTGGCCAATACTGACAACTTTTAAAGATACTTAAACGCACAAAGACAAGTAAAAAGAGTAAATATAACACAACAAATGCCAACCCAGATCAACAAGTGTTAGCATTTTGTCCTGCTTATTTCCAGGGTTTTAAAAAACTATGTAAATAAAACATTCAAATTCTTCTGATCCCGTTCCTATACCTCCCTTCCTCCACTGGGAGAACCAAGGTCGTGATTTGGTGTGGATCTTCCCTATTATTTTGTAGACATTTGCCTGTCTGTTTATCTGTCTATCTACCTACCTATTTATCTACCTGTCATCTATCTATCTGATCATTCTCTCTATATTTCTAATTCTGCAGAAACAAGGAACAGAAGGACCTCTTGCTTGAGTAAGGCACTGGTCATGCCTCAGTTAGAACCCGTGTAAGGGAAGTTCCTTTGTAATGAAGTCAGTGCAGTTAAATGAAAAAAAGTGGTTGTGGGGGGGAATTCAAGAGTCATGCAAAAATACAGTTGATGGGAACCATATGTTTGAGTGGCCACATTCCAGTGAACAAGGCGAATGCACAGATGTGCTGGTCGTAAATTCCTCCCAACTCCTATTTTGTCCATAAGGTCCCTGAAGGTAAACAGGACTAACCTTTATCACCACTCCCAAAAAAGTGGCCATGGGTCCCAGTGTGTCTGTCTCTCCCCATCTCCCAAATCAGCATCACTTATCATCTGCTACTCTGAGCAGATGGCTGATAATAATCACTTATCCTTGTTGACTGGTAGATTAATATTTAGCAGATGAGTTTCAGTCTCTGTGATACCTGAATCAGTCATTTTAAGCCTCTCATCTCCAGCTGAAGAAGGAGAACCCTTTGCTTTACCCACAGCTGAAGGAATTTGGGGGATCAGCCAGCAGGTGCTGAGGTGTGTTTGTCATGGGGGAGGGGCTCTTGAATGCAAGCCTGATTTAGATCTTCTGACTCAAGGGTGCCTATTTGAATCACCAGGGAGCTTTTAAAAATAACACCAATGATTTGGGCTCCTCCCCTAGAAATCCTATTTTAATTAGCTTGAGGTTGGGCTTGGGAATTCATACTTTTAAAACTTCCCCTGCAGACACTAAAGGACAAGTACTGTATGATTCCACTTACATAAGGTACCCACAATAGTAGAGAGAAAGGAAATAGAATGGTGGTTGCCAGGGGCTGAGTGGAGGGGAATGGATTGCACTCTAGTGGATACAGAGTTTCAGTTTGGGAAGATGGAAGAGTTCTGACATGGATGGTGGTGGTGATTGCACAGTGTATTTAATGCCAATGAATGGTTTACCTAAAAGTGGTAAAAATGCTAAATTTTATGTCATGTATATTTTGCCACATTAAACAAAGTGAAGTATTGTAAGATCTGACTGTGCTGTGGACGGCATGGTAACCTCTGTGACCCGCAGGTACACCTCTGTAGGGCCTTCCTGAATTAGAAAACCTGAAGACCATGAAAAGCAGAACTATAAACCCCAGCAGCGCCTAATGTGAGACATTTGTCTCTTGTGTCTTATTCTGGCCCCAAGTGAAAAGGCCATTGGACTTTGTGACAAATCTTGGTCAACCTCCTGACTCCAGAACCTATGACCCACCCCACCCAGCTTGCAAAAAGCCACCCTAAACTGCAACTTCTGTAACTTTCCACTGCCTACCCCAAACCTATAAAACCAACTCCCATCCCTCCGCCCTCTGCTGACTCTCTTTTGGACTCAGCCTGCCTGCACCCTGGTGAATAAACAGCCATGTCGCTCACACAAAGCCTGTTTGGGGGCTCTCTTCATTCAGAGCATGCGTTTTCACAAATATGAAATTTCCCATGGAGATTCTACTGTGCAATCCCATCCGGAACCACTTTATATGAGCTGTGGTGACAGTTGAAAGGTTGGGTCCCCTGGATAAGTTGGAACTCTGCTCTCCCGGGAGACTCAGCTGGGTGCCCTTTTGGTTTCAGCTTTTGCTGCTACTGGGGGACAAAGGAGTTCACTTTCTTTTAAGATTTGATCTGTCACCTGCCCAGGACTGGTCTTGGGAACCATCCTGATGCTCCCTGTAGCACCTCTGCATCTAGTAGCAACTTTTCAGAATAGATTGTAGAATGGGAATTCTACCAGAAGGGGTTTTATTCATTCTCTGGTTTCTTCTGATATCTGCGGCTGCAGCCTTCTCCCCTTCCTCTCTTTTTCCAGACTAATGCATGCTTCATTTGATTCAGCCCTGTAATCTGACTCATGCAGGTATAAATCATGCAGGAATAACCAGCCAGCTAATGTCAAATAGGGACGACAATATGTCTGTCCATGGGGATGACTAGTCTTTGTATCTTCTCTAGTGAAATGGGCTCATATCGTTTGTAATTCCGATGTTAGTGAAAGTCACCCCATCTTTTGGAAGTCTATGAAATTGACTCAGCCCCTGTCCTACATTCTGAGGGGAAGCCCAATGCTGTGCCCATGGTTTCCCCTCCAATCTGGCTTGGAGTGTCTGAATCTGCTCAATTGACCCCTCGCTTGCAAACGCATTCTGCAGAAGCTCCCTTTGTCCAGAGGGGAGACTCTAACCCAGAGGGGAGACTTGACTCCTTTCCACGGATTGCCACCTCAAATGCCTAGGAAATAAGACAAAAAACACACACAAAAGGTGTTTGTTTGCTCAGCAGACTTTCTTATGAGTGTGAGGATGATAATTGGTTACTATACCATCTCACAGCAAAGCTCTCAATATTGGGTGTTCAGTATTTCTGTTCTTACAAGTCCTTCAGTAATATCATATGATTCTGTTCCTGTAAGGTCCTCAAACTGGTGAAACAAACCTAAGGTATTAGAAGTCAGGTGAGGGGCTAGCATGATGGGGGAGTGGCTGGGAGGGAGCCTTGGGGGTTTCTGGTGTTCCAGTAAAATTCTATTTCTTGATTAGCTGCTGCTTACACATGTGATTTTGGAAAAGCCACCGAACCGTATACTCGCGATTTGTGCACGTCTCTGTATGTATGTTATGCTTCAATTAAAAGTTTACATCAAAGATGAAAGAAAAGAAGCCTTCAGCCACCTCACATGCAGGCAGGCTGCGCGACTCTGCAGAGGGGCAGAGGGGTCTCCCACCCAGCATCTGCACCCCAGAAGTCAGACATGGCTGTGGTCACTTTTGGGTTTTGACCTGTTAGCAATGTTTTTAAAAAATGACCAAGAGAATGCAGGTGTATAAGCATGGTGTTGATGGGGGTCCTGTGCAGACATGGCTGGTCACAAGCCCTGACACATCCTCCTAGCGACCACAGCGGTGAGAACAGGAAGGTTCGTTCAGGCGCCTGCTTCCCACTGGCTCGCCCTTACTCTGTCCACCTCTCCACAGCAGCTCATCCTATGGACCACCCAAACCTGTCAGAAGAGTGTCTCCATCTCCATTTTTAACCTTCCAGAGAGGTCGGAAGCCACCTCCACGCAGTGAGGTGACAGACAGGTCCTGAAGCTATACCAGCAGCTGGCCAGCCTGGAAAACAAGAACACTTCTGCAGGGATAGAAAGCCACACTGTCGGTCAAGGGCGCTTCAGTGTCCATCTGGGGGCATGCTCAAAGATCTGTGATGGGGCCAGAAAAGAAAGGTGCAGCCTCGGGACAGACAGAAAGGCAGCTCGGCCTGAACAGCCCTATCCTGCAGCCCACCTCAGCCTGGAATTCTCCAACACTGTGGCCTGGGGCACCTGTCTCTAATCCCCCACCCCGGGAAGAGTATCTCTGCTGCCAGAGGCTGCAGACAGTGTCAGCAGAAGGTGGTGAGGAAGCTTGGGGCCTTTGGTGAGTGGGGTGCATCATCACACACAGCCATGGGCGCCGATCAACAGGCCAGCCATGCCTTGAACACCTACATCAATGGCCAAGCCTCGGCTGCCCCGCCCAGCTCCTTGTGCCAAGGGTACATCACAGCCACTCCACGCCCCACAGGAAGAATCCCACACCCAGTGACTGGCTGCCCCAGCATGTGAAGTAAGACAGTTCCTCAGGGTCCTCCCCGTTCTTCCTTGCCATCCGTTTCATCCTTGGAGGATGGGAGAACTTAGCAAGGATGATACAAAGGACACAACCGCTTTCTCTGGCTCTTCCGCAGGTACCTGCTGCTGCTACCTCTGCCCTTGGTAAAACACCATTCCAGCAAGGCAGGACCACTCGCCCTGAGAAGAACTCAGGGACTCGTCACCACTGCCTCTTCTATCTGCCCGGTGCATCATGGCGGCCCAAAGGGCAGGCAGGGGACTCACGGCTCGGGTAAGTGCTTCTGGGGTCAGGAGGAGCACCTCAATAATGGCACTTTGCTCCTGTGCCTTCAGTCACATCCCTCCTCTCTGTGCAGGCATAGAGCTGATACATGGGAACGGTGTGTGTCATGGCGGTTAAGCTCATCATTATGACCATGGTGCCTGCACACCAGGACTCCGAGGCCTGGAATACAAGTCCGGTCTGACTCATAGGAGCGTCCACATTTAACGCCTCTTAGCCCCCACCTGATGACAGAGGCTTCTAGGGTCTGGCAGAGTTTCTCTTCAGTGCCTGCATTGAGGAAGACTCTGAAACCTGCCCAAGAATCAGTCCTCATGGCTGCTCTGGCAGTGGGTGGCTGGTCAGGTGCAGAGGTACTGCCCTTGCTGATGGCTGATGCTGATGGCGCTGATCCCTTGGCTGCCACCCTCCGCAACTCCCAGGGAAGCTGCAGCCCGCTGGGTGGAGCCCTCCTGCCCTCAGGTGGCCTGGAGCATTGCCATCGCCATGGGGGCCTCTCTTACTGCTGGCTGGGCTGGGTCTCTGAGCCTGGGTCTCCACCGACCTCGGCCTCCACGGCTGTCCCTGCCTGGTTTCAGATCTCTGCCAGTCTCCACAGGGAATGATGCTTATGCCAAGAGAGAGGGAAGCAGCTCTTTTACCTCTGGAGGGCGGTGGGGGGTACATAGGAAGGTTCCTTGAGCTCTCCAGGGTTCTACCTTTCTCCTACATCCTCCACCCAGACAATCCTCTTCTCAAAGCACATTCCTGCTGCTGTGGTAGGCGGGGCTGGGGCCGGGTTGAGGATCAGCCTCCCAGAGTTTCTGAAACCCCAAGGTCACTTGGACCCTAAGAGTGGGAAGATGAATGCGGATTGTATCGGATTGTAGATGCCTTTGTCCGTTAAAGTACGTGTTCTCTTCGGTGCCACGTTACTGCTTCTTACAATGGCACTTGTCAAGGATGCCCAGGGTATCAGTTCTCTCAGAACTTCGACTGCAAACAAAGCTCAAGTTCTTGTTTACCCGAACAGCCCCATGCAGTTCCGTGGGTACAGACATGTATGGGAGAGGAGGGGCGTGGTGGACATAGCTATTCCGCCTGGGCGTCCAGCATCTGAGCCTTGTTCTTCTGCGTAAGGAATTCCCCATCTCATGAGCAGGTAGGAGGCAGGGCTCAGTTCTGCATAACACCCCATCGTGGGCACCCTGCTACTTTCCACGACTCCATTCTCCCTGCAATGGGCACTCAGGTGACCTTTAACTCCCTGGCACCATGACAAGCATGCAGTGATAAACATCTTTATATGTGCTCCCTACGGGTCCACACGAGAGCTTCCCTGGGGTATTATGCAGAGACTAGACGCCTTGAATTAGATGTCACACTGCAACATGGCTGGGTGTTAAAACTATACAAAGGAGGAAACAGAATAAGATCTATCACGTAGTACCTTTCAAACGCATTTTTTTTTTTTGATACGGAGTTTCGCTTTTGTTACCCAGGCTGGAGTGCAATGGCGCGATCTCGGCTCACTGCAACCTCCGCCTCCTGGGTTCAGGCAATTCTCCTGCCTCAGCCTCCTGAGTAGCTGGGATTACAGGCACGCGCTACCATGCCAAGCTAATTTTTTGTATCTTTAGTAGAGACGGGGTTTCACCATATTGACCAGGATGGTCTCGATCTGTTGACCTCGTGATCCACCCGCCTCGGCCTCCCAAAGTGCTGGGATTACAGGCATGAGCCACCGCGCCTGGCCCTCAAACGCATTTTTAAATGTCTGCACATAAACCAACAGTACACATTTGCAAGAACACATTCAAATGAAGTTGCTCTTTGACATCGGAAAATGGCTTCCTGTGGAGGAAAGGGAATGAGAATAGAGACTAGGGATAAAAGAGAAGTCAGTCAATAAAATAACGAAATGGCTTTGTGCAACCCAAGAATAATCATATGCTGTGGACAGAGAAACTGGAATAATTCAAACCTCTTCCACTCAGGAAAACAAAATGAAACAAACCTCTTCAACCTGGGCAAACGAATGAAACAAACCAAAACAACTGCCAGCTCGAAAGGAAAGACACGATATGTACACAACGTGCCAGTTCTATAAGGTGGAGTGTGAGAAACGGCCACGTGAGACAAGGCAGGGAGAGACCCTGTCCGCGTGAGAAGGGTCAGAGCAGGATTAACAACGAGGCTTCATGTTTGATTTAACGTAATGATCTAAGAACAGGCCTTTTCCAGCTGGCTCACATCAGAGAGGTTTACTCTTTTTTTTTTTTGAAATGGAGTCTCTCTCTGTCAACCAGGCTGGAGCGCAGTGGTGCGATCTTGGCTCACTGCAACCTCCACCTCCTGGGTTCAAGCAGTTCTTCTGCCTCAGCCTCCCGAGTAACTGGGACTACAGGTGCGCACCACCGCGCCCGGCTAATTTTTGTATTTTTAGTAGAGACGGGGTTTCAACATATTAACCAGGCTAGCCTTGAACTCCTGACCTTGTGATTCGCTCACCTTGGCCTCCCAACGTGCTGGGATTACAGGTGTGAACCACCATGTCCAGCCAGGGGAGGTCTACTCAAAGGGGAATTTGTCCACCCACTCGTAGAGACCTTGGGACCAAATCTGTACTGATTACCCCTGGGAAGCCCACCACTCACAGCAGAGACGCCTGCATATGTGGGTGGAAGGTCATGGAGACGGCAAGATGGCCTCGAAGCTGGGCCCAGTGGCATGGGCTAGCCCGTAAGTAGTGGCTACTATAAATTGCTCTATGTATTGGAATGCATTCTGTAGTCTCCTTATAAAACTCAACTGTGGGTGAATACAAGGAGGGATCTAAGGTCAGCCAGGAAAGAAGTGGTATCAAAGGGCATTAGAGATCCCTGCCAACTACTTCCAGTAATGGTAGACTAAGGGAAAAATCACTATTACTTCTTTTTTTTTCTTTTTTGACAGAGTCTCACTCTGCCACCCAGGCTGGAGTATAGTGGTACAATCTTGGCTCACTGCAACCTCTGTCCCCCGCCCCCGGGTTCAAGCTATTCTCATGTCTCAGCCTCCTAAGTAGCTAGAATTACAGGCACCCGCCATCATACCCGGCTAATTTTTGTATTTTTAGTAGAGATGGGGTTTCACCACATTGGCCAGGCTGGTCTCGAACTCCTGACCTCAGTGATCCACCCACCTTGGCCTCCCAAAGTCCTGGAATTGCAGGCCTGAGCCACTGTACCTGGCCAATTCATCATTACGTCTAAAGACAGCTACAAAAGTTAGAGGAGACATCAAAACACTCTTCTTAACAACACTGAAGGCCTCATTAATAGAGCAGAACAGGGAGGGGTAAGAGCTAAACTGCTTACCTGGGTTGTGTTCACGCCCCGGGAGAAGGCAGCTGACATGCCAAGCTCATTGGGTGAGTGTGAGGGGTCACATTTCATTACATAGTGTCCTGGAGATGTGGGAGTCACCTGATGTACCCCACTGATATGATTACCTTGGGCTGTCTGCCAATCCTCAGAACCATGTGAGGGGAGCAGGGTGAGCAGTACTTTTGGGGGGCTCCCTAGAGCTGGAGGAACAGTTGGTGTCTGCTGTTACCAAAGGTGGAAACTTAGTATAAGCCCACTCTTTGCTCTGAGCAGTAGCCCCAAAGGGCTGCATCTGGAAATGGGGTTGGACACCGGCCCTGTGAACATACAGAACAGCTTCAAGCCTTGTTCCTGGACTGCTAGTGCCCTCAGGTGTTTGAAAAAGGAAAAAAAAAAAAGATCCTCTTTGGAAGAAGATCCTAGATCTCAAATTAATTCTCAAGAGTCATTTCAAATAAAATATCCAGAAAGCACAGAGGCACATGAGCTAAATGAGACATAACAACTTGAGTCAGAATCAACAAAAACTATGGACCACAGAAACAGACCCACTGGATCCCAGATATTAGAATTAGAAGAGACAACCTGTAATGAAACCGAGGTTACTATATTCACAGACATAAAAATTGAATTTAAACTTTTATGTAAGGATATAAAAATTTTGAAAGTGAACATTGAAGATTTTTAAAAGAACCAGTTGATATAACAGAACTGAAAAGTATGAAAACTCAAGAACTCTATGGAAGAGTTAATAGCAAATAATTGGTGAAAAGGAAGATAAGTCAGAAGAAACTCTCCAGAGTGATGTCCAGAGAGGCATAAAGATGGAAAATACAGACGAGAAGGTAAATAAGATAGAAGACATGGGGAGAGAATCCAATACATGTTTAATTGGAGTTCCAGAAGAGAGGAGAGAGAGAGTGGTGCAGAGTCAGTATTTGAAGAGATAATGGCTGAGAATTTTTCAGAATTGATGAAATAACCCAGTCCACTGATTCAAAACCAAAGGGGAGATGCCTACAGGAACCAGGCACTGGTTAGGGCATAAATGTCTCCTGTGGACGTTCTCTTTTCATGACAAGGGAAGAAGGCATTTGAGGGAGTTGGTGGGTTTCTTTGCAGAGAGTTTTTGGTTTTGTTGTCTGCTTGTTTTTGAAGATAGGAGAGATTTGATCTTGTTGAAAAGCTAAGAGAAGAAACCAATTGAGAGTAAGAGGCTGAAGCCACAGGAGAGAGGAGGGGTAATGCATGAGGCTTGAAGAAGTTTTTAGAGGGCATGGGGACCGAAACTAGGAAAATAAAAACAGCTATCATTTACTGAGCATTACATGTCAGAGCAGTCTCAGGAAATTGGTCACACATTGATACTAATTCCTATAATCCTTAACAATGAGTGTTTCTATTCAGATATCCTTATGTTAATCATCGTTCTAGAGAGAGAGAGAAAAGCTTGGTCTTATAGCTAGTAAGTAGTGGCAGTGGGATCAAAACCAGGTCTGACTTACTCCAATGCCTGTGCCCTTTCCACTCTACCAGCTGCGTCCAGAGCTCCAGCTGGCCTCCAAAGGCCCTTCCTCTTTGTCTGAGATAGGATGAAAGGAAGACAGGATGACTGTGGACGTGGAGATGTTGGGAGATATTTGTAGAATAAAGGAAGTCATTCAGGTTGGAGGCTTGGTCATTCCCAGGAAAATGTAGGGGATTCTCCCTGTGGAGTTTGAAGAATGTGGGAATTCCGCAGAGAAGGAGCTACCAAGGAAGAGCTGACCAGGGGGCAGGGATAGGAACGCAGCCAAGGTGAGGCAAGCCAAGGGCCCAAACTGTCTCTGGCAGCATATAGCGGTGCTCCAGAGGCAGAGAGAGGAGACCCAGGAAAGTGGGGGGGGGGGGGGGGAAGAAACAATGTGTCACAGTCTCAAACCATCCCCTCCCAAATATTTATTAATTACAAAGGGAAAACCAGTCATTTTACAGTGGAGAAACCAGCAGACATCACTGTAACAAAGGGATCCCAAAATATTGTTTTATTAAAAGAGACAATGAGACGGAGCTCCTGGCATAGTGCCTGGTAAGGCATAAGTGAACAAACCATGGCTGTTCTGTGGTCTTTGAGGGAGTCATATCCTCAATGACCTGCAGCCAAAAGATCTCCCCTCCTAACCCCGCCTCAGTGCCAGGTTCATCTGTGCTAAGGTGTCACCGCGTCCTAAAGGATTACTGAGTCGTCCTTGGGTAACACGTGGTTAACGCGTGTGCGTTTGACAGGGGTCTATGTAATAATGGAGTGATTCTCAGGGGTAGGCGGGATTCAGGCATGGCGGCAGCGTTGGGAGAAGTGCTTTGGGGCTGGGGCGAGAGGAGTTTGGGGTCTCCATGGGTACTAGGTGCCCCCGCTGTCCTCCATGGCGGGGCTCTTGCGTGCTGCGGCAGATCCTCTTACGGCGCTGCGGCAGATCCCGGGCGGCGCTGCGGCAGATCCCGGGCGGCGCTGCGGCAGATCCCGGGCGGGGCTGCGGCAGATCCCGGGCGGGGCTGCGGCAGATCCCGGGCGGCGCTGCGGCAGATCCCGGGCGGCGCTGCGGCAGATCCCGGGCGGGGCTGCGGCAGATCCCGGGCGGCGCTGCGGCAGATCCCGGGCGGCGCTGCGGCAGATCCCGGGCGGCGCTGCGGCAGATCCCGGGCGGCGCTGCGGCAGATCCCGGGCGGCGCTGGCCTCCCGCAGACCCTCGCATCTCTAGAGGCGGGTGTGAGTGTTGGGGGCTCTTCGTCCCGCGGTGGAGCGCCCTAAAGCGGAAGAATCGGCGTCCTCTCCCACCCTGGCTGGGTTGTAGGGTCTCCGAGCTCCTGGAGAGCAGCGCCCGGCCTCTTTCGCCCGCAGCCGCCGCCCCCTGCGCCGAACCCGTCCGCGCGGACGCCGGAGTCCCCCGGGGCTGGCTGAGAGCCCCGAATCCCCGGCCCAGCCTTCTGCGAAACGCGCCAGTGCCCTCTAGTGGGCAAGCGTCGAACTTCCCTGAGCACGGGAATTAAGTCTTGCAGAGAGCTGGGCGCAGTGTAGACCTGAAGAGCGGGCGAGTGAGGCTGGTGCACACCCGAACCAGCCGGGTCCATTCAGCCCCGCCAAGGGGGGCGGCGTGGCCTCCTCCTGCCTCATCGTCCCCCTCTCTGTCCTTCACTCCTCTCAGCTGGAATTGGCACCACCCACTCCGCATTCTCCTTGAGCGACAAGAAGGGAGACATGAGCACATCCACGTGCCAGGAAGCCTCACTTATTCATCTGGAAGCTATTTCCACAAAGGATTTGAAGTCATCACAAAGGCTCACAAGGGAACTAGAGAAAGACGGAAGCAAAGACGCACCGGCTAGCACTGAAAATGCCTTAAGATCCTGAACAGTTAGACCCTGAGTACAGACAGGACGTTAACCTTCTAAACGCGTAGAGCGTTACAAAAGAGAGATTTGGAAAACTCCAACAGTTGTTCAGGAATCAGGAACAAAAGACCGAGGCAAAGGGAAGCAAAAGAAGAAGGGGGAGGGAAGTCATGGTAAATAAAAAAATAGGAAAAAGGAAGAAAAAAAAAAGAAACCACGGATCACAGCATAATTACTGCAGATGGATTAATCTTCCCTATTTAAAAAAAAACTGTAAAAAGCCTACAACAGCCTCTCTACCCAGTTTCTAAGATACATAGCTGAAACAAAGTGACATTTAGAGTTTGAGAATAAAGAGGTCGGTGAAGATACAGCAGGAAAGGGCTAACGTCTGTATATTCCTACAGCTGCGGGTCTAGCTCCAACACGGCTCATTCCACCCATGCATCTTCTCCCCGTGCCACTTCCTAAGGCACACTTCGGTGACTTCCCACCTGGACCATGGCTTTAGCTTTCTAATTGGCGTCTGTAGCGCCCCTTGCCGTCCTCCCTTCAAAACAGACATAATATTCTTTTAAAAACATAAATCTGAAGCTGGACGAGGTGGCTCACACCTGTAATTCCAGCACTTTGGGAGGCCAAGGTGGGTGGATCACCTGAGATCAGGAGTTCAAGACCAGCCTGGCCAACATGGCAAAACCCCATCTCTACAAAAAAATTTAAAAATTGGCCAGATGTGGTGGCAGGCACCTGTAATCCCAGCTACTCGGGAGGTTGAGGGAGGAGAATTGCTTGAATCTGGGATGCGGAGGTTGCAGTGAGCCGAGATCACGCCACTGCACTCCAGACTCCAGCTCTTGTGACAGAGCAAGACTCCATCTCAAAAAAAAAAAAAAAAGCATAAATCTGGCTAAGTCCTTCAAGGTCTTCTTATGGCATTTAGAGTCAAGTTCAACCTTCTTACTCTGGCCCACAGCCCCCACCCCACCTTCTGTCACACCACCTCCTTCCCTCCTAACTGCTGTCCAGTGGCCTTCTTACTGTTCTTCAAACCCATCCTGGCACACAGTGTTCCCTCTGGCTGGCATGCCATTTCTGGAGTTCTTCCTCTCTTTACCTGGGGTCCTGGCTTCAGGATCTCCCTGCAGAAGACCCTTCCCTGGCCAGTCTGTCTGGAGTGAGGCCCTTTGCTAGCTACTCTTGATCACTGCTCTGTTTTTTTCCTGCAGAGTAGTTTTTACAGTCTGTGAATATTTTGTTTATTTATTGCTTATTTATATCTTCTCCAGTAGAATTTTTACTACAGTCTTTTGGGTTCTTCTCTATGTATTATCATATTATCTGCAGGGAAAGATGATTTTTTCTGCTGTTAAAATTCATTCTTTTCTTTTTTTTACTTTCTTTTTTGCCTTCAGAATGCATAGAATTCATTCTTATACTTCCTTTGCCCCCCCCAATAATGCAATTGAGCCTTTAAAACATGTCAAATAATAATGATCATGGTAAGCATCCCTTCTGTGTACTTTCTTAATTTAATGGAAATAGTTTGAGGGTTTCATGGTTTTAGTAAGAAAGACATTTGCTATTGACTTCTGGTAAATATTTTTTATCATATTTAAGAAATGTCTTTCTAGTCCTACATTACTTTTACTTTTCCAATTTCTTCTTGAGTAACTGACCTATTTAAATTTTCAATCTCTTTTGGTATCAGTTTGTGTTTTTCTAGGAATTCAACAATTTTCTCTGGATTTTCACGTTGATTGCCATGGGGTTGCATGTAATATTGTCTTGTAATTATTATTCCTCCTTTTGTATCTAGCATTATATCACCCTTCTAATTTCTTTTTCTTTTTTTTTTTTTTTTTTTGAGATGGAGTTTCACTCTTGTTGCCCAGACTAGAGTGCAATGGCGCCATCTCAGCTCACCGCAACCTCCGCCTCCCAGGTTCAAGCGATTCTCCTGCCTCAACCTCCCAAGTAGCTGGGATTACAGGCATGCGCCACCATGCCCAGATAATTTTTTTATATTTTTATTTATTTATTTATTTTGAGACGGAGTTTCGCTCTTGTTACCCAGGCTGGAGTGCAATGGCGCGATCTCGGCTCACCGCAACCTCCGCCTCCCAGGTTCAAGCGATTCTCCTGCCTCAACCTCCCGAGTAGCTGGGATTACAGGCACGCGCCTTCATGCCCAGCTAATTTTTTTTTTTTTGTATTTTTGAGTAGAGACGGGGTTTCACCATGTTGACCAGGATGGTCTCGATCTCTTGACCTCGTGATCCACCTGCCTCGGCCTCCCAAAGTGCTGGGATTACAGGCGTGAGCCACTGCGTCCGGCCTTTTTTTGTATTTTTAATAGAGTCAGGGTTTCTCCATGTCGGTCAGGCTAGTCTCTAACTCCCGACTTCAGGTGATCTGCCCGCCTTAGCCTCCCAAAGTGCTGGGATTACAGGTGTGGGCCGCTGCTCCTGGCTCACCCTTCTAATTTCTAACAGTGTTTGCCTTTGATTTCTCTCATTTGTTCCTAATCGTCGGCATGGGATACCCATTCATCTCATAAAAATTAGATTTGGAATAAAACTACTTTAGGATCCAGAAATTCTGCAAAAGAATTGAAAGCAGAAACCTTAACATACACACTCACGTTTACGCAGCATTATTCACAGTAGTCAGAGTTCATCAACAGATGAATAAACAAAATGTGGTGTATATGGAGATGGAACACTATTCAGCCACAAAAAGGAACGAAATTTTGATATATGCTGTAACATGAATATATCTTAAACATTATGCTATGTGCAATTAACCAGACACAGAACAGATATTGTATCGCGGTAGAAAGTAAAATAGAGGTGACCATGAGTGGGTGGAGGGAGGAAGGGTGGGTTATTGTTTTAGTGCATACAGAGTTTTTATTTGGAATCATAAAAACGTTTTGGGTATAGATAGTAATGATGGTTAGACAACACTGTGAATGTATTTAATGCCACTTCACTGTACCCCTATGAATGGTGAAAATGACAAGTACGGTCTTATGTAATATACATAAAAAAAATAGATTTGGCACTTAAAAAAATTCCGTCCATTTTATTTTTGATGCTTTCACTAATTTTAGCATTTACTTTTACTAAGTACCATGACTGAATTATTTGTTCCATTTTTAATTTCCTGAAATGAGTTCTGTCTTCCTTTAATCCCAGTTTTCTTTAATAATGAAGGCATTTAAGACTGAGATTTTTTTCCTCTGAATATGAGTTTAACATTCCAAAAATAGGATTTATGACTTTCTGGATAGTTTTTATTCCCATTTTGATGTGCGTATTGATTCAGAGGTTTCTTTTGATTCTAAGCAGTTAATAGTTCAGTGGTCATCTTTTTATTATTACTGTCTTGTATTCTAAAATATTGATCAGAAAATACTCTACAAAATCTTGACTTTTTTGAATTTTTCAAACTTTGTCTGTGGCCAAGTACATTACATGACCGATGTCTGTCTGTCGGTCTATCTATCTATCTATCTATCTATCTATCTATCTATCTATCTATGTCTATCACATATCTAGCTATATCTATCATCTATCAGTGTGTTATTTACATAAGAAAAAGCATCTTTTATATTTGTAGGTTTCAAAGTTCTATATACATCTATTCAATTGAGCTGGTTGATTGTAATACTCAGACCTTCTTTGTCCTGGCTAATTTTTGTCTTATAGATCTGTCAGATTTCAAAAGAAGCAAATTAGAATCTTCCATCACAGTTAACGTGTGCAACTTTTTAAATCACATTCTCCATATTTCGGACATTTTTTGCCTCATGGATTTGACTCCCATGATGTTTACTGTTTAGAGAGTTAGGACTAACATCTTCCTCTTCAAGTGTGCCTTTTATCATTACATATTATCTCTGTCTCATTTAATACTTTTAGCCTTCAATTTCATGTTGCCATTCTAGCTTTTTCTTTGTATTTGCTTGGTATTTCTTTTCTTTCTTTAAAGCAAGAAAACATTTGCCTTATTCATTTGTTAAGTTCATACGGTTTGTTTGTCACCCACAATGCGCGTAGATCTGTTGGTATTGTGGACACCAACATATGTAAGATTCAGCCCTGATTTTACAACATTCTGGAGAAACAAAGAAATAAATCAATAATTACAGTATCCTGAGAGGTGGATGTGACAAATTGGTAAAACTGCTAGACCACATAGAAAGGCATCTTAACCAGGCAGAGGAGGCCAACTTTGAGATATGATTCATGTGAAAAAGGACTTTCTTCCTAAATGGTTCTATTTTATGATGGAAAACTTTCTTTAAAAAAATTTATGAAGATTCACAGATGACTGCAGAGCATTTCCTTGTGGAACTAAATATAGATACAGTGGTGTATAATCTATATTAATCTATATTATCTCCACTAGTTCCACAGGAAAATGCTCTGTGGTTATTTATTAGATATGACAATATACATATGACTGGTCTTTCTTTCACCATCACTTTGTTTTAGATGTGCTTCTGACAAAAATTACACATTTGAATTTGGTTTTCCAATCCAACCTGAGAGTCTCTATCTTTTACATGAAAATTCAGCTCATTCACACTTAGTGAAACAGTTGATATGTTTGATTTTACTCTGTCCATTTATTTTATTTTTACTATCTATCTTAATTTTTATCTTGTTCCTTTTTTCTAACTTATTCTCATTACTATCCATTTCTTTCTCACCCTTTGTTAAATTAGAAGCACTCCTGGGCTTTCCTAATCAAAACTATATTTATTTACAGTTGTATCAAAACACGACAACGACCTGCTTTCACAGCCCCGGCTGCCCACTGCCTGGGTGCCCTCCTCCCAATGAGATAAAGCCTCTGAAACACTTTTGCTTCCTCACTCTTCCCACATATTCTTAACTCCTTGGTTTTTTTCCTAAGACTGTCCAGTCTTCTGACTTATAACTAATATTTTTTCCCTTATGATAAAACAGCTCTTACTTAACACTATATTACAAATGTTCATACTATTCTCATCCATTCAAATCTAACAACATATAATGTAAACATCATCTCTCAGTAACTGTCTCCCTTTCTTTCTCATATTTCCTTGTATTGAAGTTTCTAGATTTATCTCTTATTTGATTAGTCTTGGCATCTTTCTTTTACTTGACAGGTAAGTGCTCTTTTACCAGTGTATAAGATTCATAGGTCACTTTCTCTTAATATCTGTAGTTACTATCCTATCATCCCTTAGACCCTAGGGCTATGGGGTGAGGGGGGGAACCTCTTAGCAAGCTAGTAATATAAGGAAACTTCCTTAATATGTAAGTTAACTACAAAAAATCTTATAGCAAACATCATAATTAATGGTATGATGCTGAAACTTTTTACCTTTAGATCAGGAATGAGGCAAGGATGCTCAATTTCACCATTTCCACTGAACATATTATTGTCTGCCGTAGCCACTAAAAGAAGGCGAGACAAAAACATAAAATTATATAAATTAAAAGAAGGTAATAAAACTATCATTAGCTGTAGGCAGTGTGACTGTGTATGTAAGCATTCTAGAATAATCTAAAGATATTATGTTTAATAAGCGGATTTAACAAGGATGCTGGATTTAAGGTTGCTATACCAAATAGAGCTCTGATTTGTAGCTCACTGTTATTGCCACATATAACAACAGGAAATAATCCCACAAGCATAATGCAGAGTGAGAAGAGCAAAGAATTCAAACAACCACAGCATCCTCTCATTCTCTCTATATATATTTTTAGATGGATCTTGCTCCTGTCTCCCAGGCTGGAGTGCAGTGGTGCTATCTTAGCTCACTGAAGCCTCTGCCTTCTGGGTTCAAGCGATTCTCCTGCCTCAGCCTCATGAGTAGCTGGGACTACAAAGGTGTACCACCTCATCTGGCTAATTTTTGTGTTTTTAGTAGAGACAGGGTTTCACCATGTTGGCCAGGCTGGTCTTGAACTCCTGACCTCAGGTGATCCACCAACGTCGGCCTCCCAAAGTGCTGGGATTACAGGTGTGAGCCACCTTTGCCCAGCCTCATTCTATTTGAATAATATTTTTTAAAAAACTAAGCTATATTGTTTGGGGATATACATACACAGTTTATTACAGAAATCAGGTATTTCAGATATTAGAAACCCCTTCCTGGTGGGGAGGGAGAAGATTATCATCTATAAGGGGCCCAAGGGGGCAGGAAGACGATTCTAAGGTGTTGACAATATTTTCTTTCTCTACCTGTATTATAGTTACACAGGTGTTGACTTTATACTTACCATAAGCCACATATTTGTATGTATAAAATCCCAGTTTTCTTTATGGAGATATATACCATGTTTAGCAATAGGATGCCTCAATATCATAAAGTTGTCTCCCTCCCCAAATTAGTTTATGAAGTTACTGGGTTTTTTTGTTTGTTTGTTTTTGAGATAGCATCGCATTCTGTCACCCAGACTGGAGTGGAGTGGTGCGATCATAGCTCACTGCAGCCTCTGAGCCTGGGCTCAAGCCATCCTCCCACCTCAGCCTCCTGAGCAGCTGGGACTACAGGTGAAGGCCACCAAGCCCGGCTAAGTTTTTTAAATTTTTTTGTAGAGATGGGGTCTCGCTATGTTGCATGGACTGGTCTTGAACTCCTGGCCTCAAATGATCCTCCTGCCTCAGTCTCCCAAAGTGTTGGGACTACAGGCGTGAGCCACCACGTCTGGCCCT
This sequence comes from Leontopithecus rosalia, assembly GCA_028533165.1. Lineage (NCBI taxonomy): Eukaryota > Metazoa > Chordata > Mammalia > Primates > Cebidae > Leontopithecus > Leontopithecus rosalia. Next base: position 6,614,736 of record CM052662.1, read on the forward strand.
GAAGTTACTGGGTTTTTTTTTCTTTTTTTATAATTTTTTTTACCACTTATCCTCAAGTTCTATGAAGTTATTGTTTTAATCAAAATTCCCAACAAAGATTTTTATAGAACTGATATACTAACTTTTAAAAAATGTGCATTTCACAACAAAAATGCATGTAAAGTACTATAATAGAAGATAAAAATATTTTAAAAATAGAACTCTTGGAGTGGGGAAAGACTTTCTAAGTAAAGGATAAAACTCAGAAGCCAAAAAAGGAAAAAAAAAAAGAACATGTACAAATATATTAGAGCAAAATTCTGTATGGAAAAAACAAAAAAAAGTAAAAAATAAATGAAAAGTTAGAAAAAATATGACAACTCATATGCTATATAGATAACTAATTTCCTCAATATATAGTGAGCACTTACTATCAACATAAACGATATAAGAATAAATCCAGCCCCAAAGTAAATCAGCATAGAGCAAGAAGAGATACATAAATGGCTCAAAGATACACAAAAACATCAGTTCTATTTCATCCATAATTAAGAAAATGCATAGTAAAGCAAAAATAAATGTTTCATTTAAAAATCGGATAATATAAAGTGTTGGTGTGAATGAGGGCAATGCAGATAGGCAGTTCTCGTGCATTCGTTGGAATTGTAAATTGTTGACATATTTTTAGAGAGCAGGTTGGCAGTCTATCAAAATTACACATGCGTTATTCTCTGCCCCTATAGGGATGCTACCATTCTTGTGAAGCTGTATGTGTAAGAATGGTGATTGCAGTGCTGTTTCTTACTGCAAAAGACTGGACACAATGTAATACCCCCAGCTGGGAACCGGAAAATGAATTGTGTAGTTATTTGTTAAATGAGCTAGACTTTATGCACTAACATGAAAGATTACAATGGGAAAAGCGAAGTGCCAAAGTGTATATATTTTATACTTTCATTGGTGTCAAAAAATGGATGGGATAGATTTGGAGAGAATATAATCATATGCATAACTATAGGAGACTACAGCATTTCTGAAAGGTTACACAAGAAGCTGTAAGCAGCAGAAGCCTGCTGGTGGGGAAGCTGAGAACCTGAAGTGGGCAGGTGGGCAGCTGAGTTCCATTTATACGCTTTGGACTTTTTAATTTTTTTTTAAGAGACAGGGTCTTGCTATGTTACCCAGGCTGGAGTATCTTTGCTATTCACAGGTACCATCATGGTGCACTACAGCTCAAACTCCTGGGCTTACGTGATCCTCCTGCCTCAGCCTCCCTACTAATGCGACTACAGATGTACACCACTGTGCTCGTGCCATTTTCCATTTTTCATAAATCTATTGCTCTATATTCTCTGTCTCTCTGCCTCTGTTTCCATTTATCTCTGTTACACACACACACAAACTTTGTAAATTCTTAAGTGCATAAAAATTCTCCTGCCTTCTTCCTTTCTCCAAAGGTTCTAACACTTTTTGTCAAACCTGCGAAAACTCACTATGGAGAGGGCCATCTTCCCATGACCCTAATCTGCATGTTGACATGAATCCTTAAATGCTTTTAAGGATCGGAATTGGAAGGGTTTACAATTAAAACCATATGTAAAGGTGTGTTTTTTTCAATTATGAAAGTGAATCCTAGAGACTGCTGAAATTCTATAGAAATAAAGTATCTAGGAATAAATCTGACAAAAGACGTTAGATGTATATGAAAAACTTTACTGAAGGATTTTGAAGAAGATCTAAATAAATGAGATATATTGCATGATTTATCAATCGGAAGACTGAATATTATAAAGATGTTGGTTTCCCTAAATTAACCTATGAAGTCACCGTTTAGATCAAAATCCCAACAAAATTTTTGTAGAACTGACAAGCTAATTCTAAAACGTGTATGAAAATGCAGAGGACACCAAATACTTGAGATAGTCTTGAAAAACATGTAGGAATACATGCTTATTCAGAAATCAAGACTTATTACCAAGTTAGAGTAAGTGAGGGAGCAGTATTGCCCGAGGACAGAAAAATGTAACAAAATAGAGAACCTAGAAATAGACTCCCACTCACTGATTTGATCTGTGGCAAAGCCAGTATTGCAGATGACTGGCAGAGGATGGGCTGTCCAATAAATGGCTTGACAGTTATCCAATGAGAAAGCTGATCTCTCCGTCGCACCTTCACAAAGACTCAAATCCAGGTAAAAGTAAGACCAAATATAAAACAACAAAATTTAAAAACTTTAGAAGAAAGTGTAGGGAAACTTATGACCTTAGAACAGGAAGAGGTACTTTAACCATGTTAACCGAAGTACAAACTTTAAAGTAAGAAGTAAATTAGAATATGTGAAGATGTCAATCTTCTATGTCTCGAAAGAAAACAAGTTATAAGACAAGCCATGGAATGAATGACAATATTTGCAACTCATCCATCTGATGAAGGATTAGTACACAAAATATATAAAGAATTTCTAAAAACCAACAAGAAAATGACAACAACCAATAGAAAAATAGGAAAAGGTTATGATCGAGACTTTACCAGGATGAAACATGCCAATAAACACATGAACAGATAGATGCCTGATTTCTAACCCCATGGTAATGAGAGGAATGTAAATTTAAACCATGAGAAGTAACCCAGCACACTCATTCCAATGGAAAAGAACAGAGCTGATGAGAGCCAGTGTTCAGGGCTGGGAATGTTAAAACAATGACGCATCCGCTGCTGGTAAGATCACTTTGGAGAACAGTCGGGCAGTAATTTGTAGCACTGAAGCTCGGCATCCCTTGCAAGGCCTGTGGCCAATCCTAGGTGCACGCCATAGAAACTCACACGTGTGCAGGAGAAGACACAGACTAGAATGTTCATCGTGGCACTGTTTGTAATAAGAACAAAATGGAAACATTCTAAATTTTCATAGCAGGAGAATGGATCAATACATTTAGTATGATATTCACATAACAGTTTACTGCAGTGAAAATGATTTTTTATTTCTTAAAAAACAACAAACATATGTAGTGCCATGTGCCAGGCTCTGCTCTACGTTTTGATACATATTAAGTCATTGACTGAATGAACCAGAGCCAGCTGACTCATCCACATGAGTCAGCATGGATGAATCCACAGAGCATCAGGTTGGCTTTAAAAGCAAGTCAGGCGGGAGCAGTGGCTCTCACCTGTAATTCCTGCCCTTTGGGAGGCTGAGGCAGGCGGATCACAAGGTCAGGAGATCAAGACCATCCTGGCTAACACGGTGAAACCCCATCTCTACTAAAAATACGAAAAATTAGCCAAGTGTGGTGGCACGCCCCTGTAGTCCCAGCTACTGGAGAGGCTGAGGCAGGAGAATCACTTGAACCCAGGAGGTGGAGGTTGCAGTGAGCCGAGATCACACCACTGCACTCCAGCCTTGGCAATGAGCAAAAAAAAAAAAAAGCAAGTCAAAGGAGTGTGCATAGTACTTGACCATATATGTCAAGTTCGAGATACTTATGTAATGCTTAGGAATCCACTCATATGTAATAAAGATAGTGAGAGGTCACCTTGAGGGTGAGGAAGGGGTGAGGAGGATCTCTAATCTCTAAGGGTCTTTAGCAGTGAAGGGCTGCTTTTCCCTGCTTATTGATGGGTAAGTTCTTCTCCATACCTTGATATATATTGGAAATTGTTCATTAAAAAGTTTTTTTTAAAGAAAAAAAAGCACCCATGTCTATTTCAGGTGTATTTCTTCCAGTCTTTCCACTATGCTGCTTTTATATACTTGTGATTATCTTGTGTATACAAACTCACCTTGTGTTGTACGTAACAAGAACATTTCCTTATATTATTAAAAACGTTTCAGAAATGTTATTGATGACAGGACAATATCACAACCGTGGACACACCTTAATGTATTTATCAGTGCCCAAGTTGTTGATTCCAATTTTAAATAAATTGTTTCTCATTTTTCAGTGCAAAGAATGTCTGTGTCCAAAAAAAGCTTTGGGGGGAATATTTGGGATTACTTCTTTTGATGTATTTCCACTGCTAGAATCACAATATCAAACGGTGTGAGTATTCAGACTCTACATTATTACATTTCGCCAAAAGAGCTGGACAGCCCCCTCCCGGCCCCCCATGGTGCCCAGTGACTCCATTTCCTCTGCAGCTCTGTCAGCATGAAACAGGCTCCTTTTAAAAAGCCCTTACTATTTTGATCAGTGACAATGGAAGCTTATTTGTATTTTTTTTTAGAACACTCCCCCGAAATGCACATAAAACCTCTATAGGGGCCAGGCGCGGTGCTCACTCCTATAATCCCAGCACTTTTGGAGGCCAAGGCGGGTGGATCACAAGGTCAAGAGATCGAGATCATCTTGGCCAGCATGGTGAAACCCTGTCTCTACTAAAAATACAAAAATTAGCCGGGCTTGGTGGCGCATGCCTGTAATCCCAGCTACTCGGGAGGCTGAGGCAGGAGAATTGCTTGAACTCTGGAGGCGGAGGTTGCAGTGAGCGGAGATCATGCCATTGCACTCCAGCCTGGGGGCGAGACTCCGTCTCAAACAAACAAACAAACAAACAAGCAAAACAACAGAACAAAACCCTCTATAAAGGGAGAGCCGCTTTGCTGCTGAGGGCCGGGCAGGACCGTGGCAGGGCCGGCTGGTCTCGCCCGTGATCCTCGGGGACTGAGCTCCCACCGCCCTTCCCACGCGCTCAGATCGGCCCAGACCAGCGCCCGCCGGAGCCCAGTAAGTACTCGGGGTCAGAGCGGTCACGTCACTGTCACTCTTTCCCGCCCAAGGAGTCGCTCTGGGCTCCCCCCAGCCCCAGCTTCACCAGCTCCATTCGCGCTCGCCGTGGTGGGAAGGCGGCCACAGCCCACCACGGGCCACACACAGCCAAGGTGGGACCCCAGCGGCTCTCCCTTTCCCAGGGAGAGGACTGGAATTTGGTGGGGAGGTGGAAATTGAGGAAGTTGGGGAGGAGTGGGGAAGTGGGTGAGGAGGGGTGGCGGCTTCTAGCAGGTGTAGGGGAGCGGGGAGGCCAGCAAGGGGAGGAGATGCGGGAGGGCCTCGGGGAGACTCAGGGGCAATTGGAGGGAGGAGGGCGGTGTTGTCGAGGAACTGGGCGCGATCGTCGATCGTCGATCCTCGGCGGGATGAAAGGCAGGTCCGGGCTTGCTGTCGGGTCTGGACGGCACACTGGAGGGGCCTGGCTCGGACCTTGGCCAGAGGCTCCTAGTGGAGCCAGCCCAGGAGCGCGGGGGACGCGCAGCCCAGGCTTCAGGCAGGTAGAGCAAGGGGAGAGCAGAGTGGACAGCGCTGGAGGACGGAGGACCGGCAAGGACGCCACCTACCCAGCTGCTGGAGCCTTTTTTGTTTGTTTTGCTTTTTGTTTTGAGGCAGAGTCTCGCACTGTCACCTGGGCTGGAGTGCAATGGCGCGATCTCGGCTCATGCTGCAACTTCCACCTCCCAGGTTCAAGCGATTCTCCTACGTTAGCCTCCCGGGTGGGCACGCCCCACCACGCCTGGTTAATTTTTTTTTTTTTTCCTAGGGAAGGGATTTCACTATGTTGGCCAGACTGGCCTCGAACTCCTGACTTAGTGATCCAACCGACTTGGCCTCCCAAAGTGCTAGGATTACAGGCGTGAGCCACCGCGCCCAGCCTGTTGGAGTCTCCTGGGCACTGATTGAGGAGGCAGGCTGAAGAGCCCAGAAGGACCAGCTTCTTGTTACAGGGAAAATCCTCACCACCCGGAGATGCAATGAGTGACTCTGTGGCCATTAAAAACGATGCTGTGAGGCAGTGCTCCCCAAAGTGTGTGGGACACAGGAATCCTCTAGGGGGTTTATGAAATGCAGATTCTGATTGGGGCCTGAGATTCTGCTCTTCTCACAAGCCTGCTGGTGACTGCCATTGATGTGGAGCTGTGTTTAGATTATACGGTAAAGGGAAAACAGTAGGTGTGGAATGAGCCCATTTCAGTTCTTTGAAAAATGTGTGTTTTACACAAACATAAACACATACACATATGCAGAAAATAAAGATGCCAAAAAACAAAGAAAACATCAACTATGTTTTCCCTAAGAGATGGGATTCTAGTTGATCCTAATTTTCTACTTTTTGCTTCTCTATTTTCTGAATTTTCTTCAATATTCCTCTTGTAAGAAAAAATATTCTCACAAAACCATAGAATCTACTTATTTCAAGGAAAGTATCAGAGCCGGGGGAAAGCCCCCTCTGAAGGTTTGCTAAAAGTCACTGACAAAAGGCAGATTAGGCTGGCTTGGTGACTCAGGCCTATAATCCCAGCACTTTGGGAGGCCGAGGCGGGAGGATCATGAGGTCAGGAGTTCGAGACCAGCCTGGTCAAGATGGTGAAACCCCGTCTCTACTAAAAATACAGCAATTAGCCGGCTGTGTTGGCACGAACCCGTAATCCCAACTACTCAGGAGGCTGAGGCAGGAGAATTCCTTAAGCCTGGGAGGTGGAGTTTGCAGTGAGCTGAGATCATGCCATTGTACTCCAGCCTGGGCAACAGATTGAGACTCCATCTCAAAAAAAAAAAAAAAAAAAGCAGATTAATGGGAAAAAAGGCATACAAATTTATTTGATCATAGTTCATGTGACATGGGAGCCTTCAGAATGACAACCCAAAGATATAGAGGAAGCTGTTCATTTTTATGCTTAGGATTGACACAGAATAAGCAGCCACGTTGAAATATGGTTGGACAAAAAGGGCATGTTCTAATGGGGAAATGCAGCAAGGCCTGCCTGGGTTCTTCCTGGCCTTGTTATGCAGCATTCCTTCCTTCTGGGGTTGGGGCAGGGCCTCTCTTTGGAGTGGGGTCCTATGAACTACAATCAAACAAAGTAGGCTGGGTGTGGCAGCACATGCCTGTAATCCTAGCACTTTGGAAGGCCAAGGAGGGTGGCTCACTTGAGGTCAGGAGTCTGAGCCCAGCCTAACCAACATAGTGAAACCCCATTTCTACTAAAAATGCAAAATTAGCCAGGCATGGTGGTGCACACCTGTAGTCCCAGCTTCTGCTTGGGAGGCTGAGGCAGGAGAATCACTTGACCTGGAAGGCAGAGGTTGCAGCGAGCAGAGATCACACCATTGCACTCTAGCCTGGGCAACAAGAGCAAAACTGTGTCTCATAAGAACCAAACAAACAAATGAGAAAAAAAAGTAGGTTAGATGATTTCTTTTTTTTTTTCTTTTGAGATGGAGTCTCACTCTGTTGCCCAGCCTAGAGTGCAGTGGCACGACTCCGCTCACTGCAGCCTCTACCTCCTGGGTTCAAGCAATTCTCCTGCCTCAGCCTCCCAAGTACCCGGGATTATAGATGTGCACCACTATGCCCAGCTAATTTTTGTATTTTTAGTAGAAGCGGGGTTTGGCCAAGTTGGCCAGGCTGGTCTTGAACTCCTGACCTCAGGTGATCTGCCCACTTCAGCCTCCCCAAGTGCTGGGATTACAGGAGTGAACCACTGAGGCTGGCTCCTTTATACTTTCTTACTGATCATCTCATTGGCTCCCTGAGGCAAGTACTCTCATTTTCTACCTTTTATAGAGGAAGAAACGAACTCTTAGAGAGTCAAATAAACTCACCGAAGGCCAACAACTACCAAGAGCAGAGCACGGGGTTTTTAACCCTGAATGCCTGACTCCAGCACCTAATTTTTTTTTTTTTTTAATTTTTAGAGACGAGTCTCGCTCTGTCGCCAGGCTGGAGTGCAGTGACACTATCTCAGCTTACTGCAGCCTCTGCCTCCTGGGTTCCAGCAATTCTCCTGCCTCAGCCTCCCAAGTAGCTGGGATTACAGGCGTGCTGCTATACCTGGCTTTTTTTTTTTTTTTTTTTTTTTTTTTAGTAGACATAGAATTTCAGTATGTCGGCCAGATGGTCTCGGTCTCCTGATCCACCGACCTCAGCCTCCTAAAGTGCTGGGATTACAGGCATGAACCACCACGCCCAGCCCTAATTTCTTAATTTAGAAATTAACTTTCTTCATCTCACAAAAACACTAGCTTCAAATTCAGAAGCCCACTCTTCCAGTTCCACGTCTCTGAAACTCTGTTTTCTCATATGAGAGCTTGGGGTGATAAAATCTCTCTTGTATAGCTCAGGCTCCAGTGAGGGGAGAGATGGGTTCTCTGAGAGTGAAACCAGGTACACAGCACATGGAGTGGGTGATGGTGAGGATGGCGGTGGGGATGTGGTGATGGTGATGATGACCATATTTGTTTAAAAGACGGGCTGATCATGTGGATAAGAAATCTAGAACCTGATTCCTGGGGAGTAACCGATTATCCCTGAAATGGTTTTTTCTTCTCTGGACATCTCTATACAGTACAAAACACTTTTGGCCTAGTGTGGTGGCTCACACCTGTAATCCCAGCACTTTGGGAGGCCTAGGTGAGTAGTTTGCTTGATCCCAGGAGCTGGAGACCAGCCTGGGACAAATGGCAAAACCTCAACTCTATTAAATAAAACCCCCAAAACAAAAAACAATTAGCTGGCCATGGTGGCACATGCCTGTAGTCCCAGCTATTCAGGAGGCTGAGGCAGGAGGATTGCTTGAGCCTCGGAGGTGGAGACTGCAGTGAGTGGCGATTGCTCCAGCCTGGTGACACAGCAAGACACTGTCGAAAGAAAGGAAAGAAAGAAAGAAAGAAGGGAGGGAGGGAAGGAGAGAGGGAAGGAAGGAAGAAAGGAAGAAAGGGAGAGAGAAAGAAAGAAGGAAAGAAGGCAGGCAGGCAGGAAGGAAGGAAGGAGAAGGAAGGAAGGAAGGAGAAGGAAAGAAGGAAGAAAGAAAAGACTTTTATTAAGTTCCCTTTGAAGTTTTAGTCTATCAGAAAAATGGCATTTTTAAACTCATATTATTTTCATGTTTTTATTAATCAAAGTCATTTGTTTGTAACTATCGAGCTTTTAGTCAAACTAAAATGCAAATATAACCACATTGAGCAGCTGCAATTCTATGCAAAAGAAAACGGACATTTTAGTTGACCTGTGCAGCTATATAAGAGGTCATTATTTCATTGTTGTAAAGGCTTTTAAAATGGTGAAAAAGGCCCGTGGACTCCCTAAGAATCTAACCTTAAAGAAACCACATGCATTGCAGAAGATAAAATGTATTTACAAAGATGTCTGCTGCATTATTTATTATGACTTAAACAGCAGAAACACACTAAATATTCATCTGTAAATAAATTAGGGTATATTTGCGTATTTGCACAATGGCATGCTTTGCAGCCATTAAAAGTTATGTTTGGTCTTAGGGCGGAGAAAGATTTCTTATGCAGGGCACCAGACCCAGGAGCCATTAAGGAAAAGCTGACAGATTTGACACCATCAATATTAAAAAGGCTTGTCCTTGAAAGACACCATAAACAAAGTAAAAATACAAGTGCCAAACTGAGATAAAATATACAAGAGGAACAGTATTAAATCCCCGTATTTTTATTTTCCCGATAAATCACACGCTCTTTCAGCTTCTCTCCCCCAAGGCTGAGCCATAAAACTCATTGCCAGGGAAAGAAGGGCAGGTACTGCCTGGGACAGAGGCCCCTTGAGAGACTGAGTCTCAACCCTGACTTTCCTTAACCCATTTAGCAAGACAAGAGGCTCAGATGAAAGCCTTTGTGGAAAAAAGAAAAGGAATGATTTTTATTTTGTCCTGAGGTTCGTCCTCTAACAGATCAAGGCTCATCCTTGGTGGACTTTTTTTCTGAGATGGAGTCTCACTCTGTCGCCCAGGCTGGAGTGCAATGGCATGATCACAGCTCACTGCAACTTCTGCCTCCCAGATTCAAGTGATTCTCCTGCCTTGGCCTCCCATGTAGCTGGGATTACAGGCATGCACCACCATGCCCGGCTAATTTTTATTTTAGTAGAGATGGGGTTTTGCTCTGTAGGCCAGGCTGGTCTCAAACTCCTGACCGCAAGTGATCCACCTGCCTCAGCCTCCCAAAGTGCTGGGAGTACAGGGGTGAGCCACCGCGCCTGGACAGCCTTGGTGGACATAATCATGGAAGTCCACATCGGAGATGTGCCGTCGAGAGGAAGTGGACAAGGGCCACTCCTTCCCTGGGGATTCGTTGTGGGGGAGGAGACGGAGGTAGGAGAAGTGGTTGTGAGAGATGTGTCCTGACAGCCACAGTTCTAAACAGGCAGATTGAAGGAAACACCAAAAGCAGAAGAGAGGCCTCTGACTCTGTTTCAATTTGGGCTTCTGGGAAGAGAAGCCTCACCAGGTACCTGCCCTGTATCAATCTGTCCGCCTATCAGGTAGAGACCAACAATTAGCTGCCTGTTCACTGGCATAAAACATGTCCAGAATTTCCTGGATACTCTTGCAGAGAAAGAGCTTATGTGAGGAGAGGTGGCCCTATAGTTGAGGGCTGGGTGGTCACTCAGGCTGGGAGCCTAATGGAAGTTCAGCGAGGGGGAGTGGAGCACGGTAGAACCGAAGTGGGGAAGAATCAATGGAAAGCACCCCTGGACTCCGAGGAGCCAGGTGTTTCTCAGCTATCGACGTAAGCAGCAGATGCCAGCGAGACTCAGCCCTGTGATGGGGTCAACGAGAAACTGGCTACAGAAATCAGAGGAGCTACAGGGCAGCATATGCATCTCTGCATAGGAGCTGAGGCCCCTTTGTCACCTTCACCACCAGACCAGCTAAGACCCACCTCCCATACCCCAAATGCCAGCTCAAAGAATAAGCAGCAGGAGGAGGACGAGCTGAGGTCATGGGTAGGGTAGCTGCAACAAAAATATCCTGAATGTGGTGGATTAAAAAATAGGAGCTGGGCCGGGCATGGTGACTCATGCCTGTAATCCCAGCACTTTGGGAGGCTGAAGTGGGTGGATCACGTGAGGCCAGGAGTTCGAGACCAGCCTGGCCAACATGATGAAACCCCATCTCTACAAAATACACAAAAATTAGCCAGGCGTGGTGGCTTTTGCCTGTTATCCCAGTTACTTGGGAGGCTGAGGCAGGAGACTCACTTGAATTCAGGAGGTGGAGGTTGCAGTGAGCCGAGATCATTCCACCGCACTCCAGCCTGGGCGACAGAGCAAGACTCTGTCTCAACAACAATAACAACAACAAAAAAAAAAAAGAAAAGAAAGAAAAAGAAAGAGAGAGAGAGAAGAGGAAAGAAAGAAACAAAGAAAGAAAGAAAGAGAAAGAAGGAAGAAAAGAAAGAAAGAAAGGAAAGAAAGAAAGAAAGACAGGGAAGAAAAAGAAAAAACAGGAACTGGTTTCTCTCTCAGATGAAAGTGCAGGGGGACTGGGTGCAGTGGCTCACGCTTGTAATCCCAGCACTTTGGGAGGCCAAGGCAGGCAGCTCACTTGAGGTCAGGAGTTTGAGACCAGCCTGGCCAACATGGCAAAACCCCCTCTCTATTAAAAATGCAAAAATTAGCCCAGCTGGTGGCCTGTGCATGTAATCCTAGCTACTCAGGAGGCTGGGGCACAAGAATTGCTTGAAGCCAGAAGGTGGAGGTTGCAGTGAGCTGAGATTGCACCACTGCACTCCAGCCTGGATGACAGAGCGAGACTCTGTCTCAAAAAAAAAAAAAAAAAAAAAGTCCAGGTGTTGGGCGATGCAGACTGGGCACAGCAGCTGGATGGGTCGAGGACCGAGCTCTTTGTGCTCTTCGTCACGTGGGAATTCTAGCTCATGTCTGAAGAGGACTGCTGGAGTTCCTTTCATTATGTTTGGATTCTAGCTGGTGAGAAGAGGGAAAGCAATAAACCAAGGCAAACTTCTTCCTATGCCCTTTCAGAGCATGACCTGGAAGTCACACACATCACATACGCTCCCATTCCATTGTCTAGAACTAGGTCACTCTACTACACCCAGCTGGACGGGAGGCTGGGCAGCCACCCAACTGTCCATCTGTGTCACCCAGAGAACACACCTGCTCCTCCCCAAGGAAGACAGGTGGACAGTATCAGCACAAAGCACATACTTTCTGTGTCCCCCCCAAAGGTCCAGATGTGACTCCATCTTTGCGACATATAAAGCAAAAGAAAAGTTACTTTTTTTGCTTCTCATGACATATAAGCACGGTATGCACTGAAGGAGAAGGAACAGGATAACTCGTAAAAACTTTCAGAAAAAGGAAGAACAGAAAACACGATTGGTCACTGATTCATAGCAACAATGAGATCCTACAAAGTCCCTTTCCCTGCAGTGGAATCACCACTGGCGTGTCGCCTTAGGGGAGCAACTCCCTTGTCCACTGGGCCCAGAGAGGACAGGCTTGTTTTCTGGGGGTTCTTCTCTGTCACCTGTTTTGCCTGGCCACATTGCAAGTGGGCACTGAAGACTGTGTCCTTTGGGGTCGGGGGGCTCATAGATTTCACAACCTCTTTCTGTCTCTGCTGTTTGCAAACTCTAAAAGTTACTTTAGGAGTATAAACCATCCCAAGCTTTGGTAGACCATATCCGTGGTTTCTTTCTTTCCTTTTTTTCTTTGTCTTTTTTGAGATAGAGTTTTGCTCTTGCTGCCCGGGCTACAGTGCAATGGTGTGATCTTGGCTCACTGCAATCTCTGCCTTCCAGGTTCAAGCAATTCTCCTGCCTCAGCCTCCCAAGTAGCTGGGACTACAGGCACCCGGCACCACACCCAGCTAATTTTTGTATTTTTAGTAGAGACAGGTTTTCACCATGTTGGCCAGGCTGGTCTCGAACTCCTGACCTCAGGTGATCCTCCCACCTCAGCCTCCCAAAGCATTGGGATTACAGGCTTGAGCCACTGCGCCTGGCCATATCCATAGTTTCTTTGGCAATAAAATTTCTTCCAAAAGTCAGTAGGTTCCGTGTTGCAACCACATGCAAGTAACCATCATCGCAGTGCTTCTTCTAGAAAATTCTGTTCTTTAATTTACTGGCTTTGACTCTGCCCCTTTTGTTCTGGTAGGTGGTTAAATCACCAGTGGATCTCATTGATCCCTCGGCCTTGGTCTGTTTTGTTTTTGCCCTTAGTCCCAGGAATCGGTCCTTACTTTAGATAGAACATGGTCCTTACTCTTAACTGTGGATTGTCCTGAACTCCCGACACTGCCACCTCTGGCATTCACATCCAGCTCTCAGAAGCCTTTTTCTAGACTATATGGTGTCTTACTGGCACATGCTCAGCCAAGCCCTCAGCCAAAGGCCATTGGAGACACCCAGTGCAGACTTCAAGCGCCCTCATCCCCATGCAGCTCCTCCTTTCGGCTGCATTGCCCTGCAAATCCCAGCCAATTCGGCAGCACCAAACTCCCATTTCTGCCTCCTCAGCTCAGCAAGAATGTGCTGCTCTGGGTAAGCTCCATCTCCCCATCCTGTGACTCAGAAACGTCGCCAGGCAGAAAGCCAGGGCCAATGGAGAATTCACCCTGAGCGTTTTTTTCTCTCAAGTGTCACAGTCTGGTATCGCCTGTCGCCCATGCCTGAGAACAGCTGTCTGAAATATTCTGTCTGATTTTATAGTTGTTTACGGGGGCGGTGGTGGGAACCTGTGTCGGTTACTCCCTCAGAGCTGTAATTGGAAGTCTTTTCCCCTTCCTTCTGTAGCTAGGGAATTTATGTGGAGCCCAGCTGTCCACGGTGCTGGCCAATAGAGTATGAGCAGTGGAAAGGAGTGTGTCTCCTTCCCCTTGTTTTCTTTCTCTGCTGGTCGGAATGTTATGGCTGTGATTGCTACTTGTCTATGAAAATCTCTTCTCCATAATTAACATATTTAAAGCAGTGATCTCAAAAAGAAAAGAGACAAAGAGAAGGGACAGAAAAAAACGGCCTTTGAAGGAATAATGACCAAAATTTCCCCAAATTGAGTGAAAACATCAACCTAGAGATGCAAGGAGGTCAGTGAACCCCCAGGATAAAGAAAAAGAAAACTATACTTAGGTTCATTATAGTCAAACTGCTGAAAATCAAATAGAAAAATTCTTGACCCGGCAGCAGTGGCTCACATCTGTAATCCCACTTTGGGAGGCTGAGGCAGGTGGATCACCCGAGGTCAGGAGTTCGAGACCAGACTGGCCGACATGGTGAAACCCCGTCTCTACCAAAAATACAAAATTAGCTAGGTGTGGTGGCACAGGCCTGTAGTCCCAGCTATTTGGGAGGCTGAGGTAGGAGAATCGCCTGAATCCAGAAGGCAAAGGTTGCAGTGAACTGAGATTGCGCCATTGCACTCCAGCCTGGGTGACAGAGCAAGACTCTGTCTAAAAATAAAAAAAGAAAAAGAAAAGTCTTAAAAGTAGCCAGATAAAAGATATTATATATGAAGGATGATATGAATGATGGCCAACTTCTCATGAAAAACCAGGGGAGGTCACAAGACAATAGGAGAACAGCTTCAAATTGCTGACAGAATAAACTAAAAATCCACGGTTTTATATTCTGTGAAAAGATCCCTCAAGCATGAGGGTAAAAGAAAAACATTTTGGCTGGATGCGGTGGCTCATGTCTATAACCCCAGCACTCTGGGAGGCCCCTTAAAGTGGAAAGATGTCTGGAGGTCAGGAGTTTGAGAACAGCCTGGGCAACATAGAAAGACCTCATCTCTGCAAAAATTTAAAAATTAGCCAGGTGGCCGGGCGCAGTGGCTCAAGCCTGTAATCCCAGCACTTTGGGAGGCCGAGGCGGGTGGATCACGAGGTCAAGAGATCGAGACCATCCTGGTCAATATGGTGAAACCCCGTCTCTACTAAAAACACAAAAAAACTAGCTGGGCATGGTGGCTCGTGCCTGTAATCCCAGTTACTCGAGAGGCTGAGGCAGGAGAATTGCTTGAATCCAGGAGGCGGAGGTTGCGGTGAGCTGAGACCGTGCCATTGCACTCCAGCCTGGGTAACAAGAGCAAAACTCCGTTTAAAAAAAAAAAAAAAAAAAAAAAAGAAATTAGCCAGGTGTGGTGGCAACAAATAGAGTCCCAGCTACTCAGGAAGCTGAGGCAGAAGGATCGCGGGAGTCCAGGAGGTCGAGGTTGCAGTCAGCAGTGATTTCACAACTGCTCTCCAGCCTGAATGACACAGTGAGACTCTGTCTCAAAAAAAAAAGTAAATAAATAGATAACAGTAAAAAATAAATGACAGCCAAGACAATTCATTGACAACAAAACAGCAGTATAAGAAAAGTTAAGCTAGGCACGGTGGCTCACACCTGTAATCCCAGAACTTTTAGAGGCCAACGTAGGTGGAGACCTGAGGTCAGGAGTTCGAGACCAGCCTGGCCAACATGGTGAAACCCCATCTCTTCAAAAAAAAAAAAAAGTACAAAGACAAGCCAGGTATGGTGGCGGGTGCCTGTAATCCCAGCTACTCAGGAGGCTGAGGCAGGAGAATCGCTTGAACCTGGGAGGCGGAGGTTGTGGTGAGCCAAGATGATCACTCCACTCCACTCCAGCCTGGGTGACAGAGCAAGACTCTGTCTCAAAAAAAAAAAAATTAAACTAAATAGAAAGTCAGGTCTACAGGTAGAAATGAAACACTGGAAATGATAAATACATGGGCAAATATGAAAGATTATCTCTCTTTGTATCCTAATTTGTAAAACACTAGCTGACTGCTTAAAGCAAAATAATAATGTTGAATTCTGAGAATTATGAAATATCTAGAAGTAAATATGTGACAAAATAGCATGAAGAATGTGATAAATGAAATGACTGTGCTGTAATACAGGTTCATACACTTTATGTGAAGTGGACAACTTTAACTACAGGAAGACTATGCTTATTTATGATTGTGTATTGTAATTCCTATAGCAACCAAAAATTATATCAACAATAGCAAAACAATAATAATCATAAATACTTGTTTAACTCCCCCAAAATAATAAAAAATATGTAGTTAACCCAAAAGAAGCCAGGAAAAGAAGAACAAATTAAAAAAAACAGATGGGATGAAAACACATGACAAGATGGTAAATTTAAACCTAACCACACAAACTATTAAATGCACGGGATTAAATATTTCAGTTAAAAGGCAGAGACTATTAGGCTTAATTTAAAAATTAAGAGTCAGCTATTTGCTTTCTAAAAGGATGGACTTTAGAGAAATAGACACAAGTTGAATTTAAAAGATATACCATGTAGACATTAGACACTAAAATCATTTTTTAAAAGCTAGTGTACGTGTATTAATGTCAAACTAACAGGATTATAAGAGCAGCATCATAGTGATGAGACGGTCACTTCAGGAAGATGTAACATCCTAAATATGTATGGACCAATTATCAGAACTTTGAAGTATATAAAGCAAAACTGAGAAAACTGAAGTGAGAAATAAACAAATCCATAATTAGACTTGGAAACTTTAACATCTTTCTGCCAGTAATTGATAGAATAACTAGACCAAAAAAATCAATAAGAATATAGATTTAACCACACTTCCAACAGAACCTACTTGACATTTAGAGGACCATCTACCCAACAACCACACATTCTTCTCACGTGCATATGGATTGCTTTCAGGATAGGCCATATGCTGGAGGCTAACACGTCTCAATACATTTCGGGAGACTGAAATTTCACAGTGAATATTTTGTGCCTGAAATAAAATTAAATTAGAAATCAGGCTGGGCACGGTGGCTGATGCCTGTAATCCCAGCACTTTGGGAGGCCGAGGCAGGTGGATCACCTGAGGTCAGAAGTTCGAGACCAGCCTGGCCAACATGATGAAACCCCATCTCTACTAAAAATACAGTTAACTGGGCATGACAGCACATGCCTGTAATCCCAGCTACTTGGGAGGCTGAGGCAGATGAATCACTTGAACCTGTGAGATGGAAGCTACAGTGAGCTGAGATTGTACCACTGCACTGCAGCCTAGGCAACAGAGTGAGACTCTGTCCTCTGTCAAGCAAGCAAGCAAGCAAGAAAGAAAGAGAGGAAGGAAAGAAGGAAGGAAGAGAGGGAGGGAGGAAGGAAAGGAGGGAGGGAGGGAAATCAGTAATAATGAGATAGTCAGAAAATCCCAAATATGGAAATTAAACAAGGCATTTCTAAATAATCTATGAATTGAAGACATCCCAGAGAAATTTGAGACTATTTAAAGGTGAATGATTCTGGAAAAATATGTAAAACCGGGTTATTTGTGAGATGCACCTAAGCAGAAGTTAGAGGAAAGTTTATAGGTTTAAATGCTTACATTGAGAAAGAAGCCAAGGGTATAAAAACAGTCATCTAAGTTCTCACATTAAGAAACAAGAAATAATAAAGATAAGGGCAAAGATCAATGATAGAGACAGTAGACAAATCACAGAGGAAATGAATGAAGCCAAAAGTTGGGACTGTGCAAAGGTTAATAAAGATAATAAATCTTTAAGATAGATCAAGTGGGGGGAAATTAAAGGCTACAAATTACTAATTTTACAAACAAAAGAGGAAGCTAATATGTATCCTTAGGCATTGAAATAATAATAGTAAGAAACAGCATTACAGCCCAGATACAGTGCCTCATGTCTGTACTCCCAGACTTTGGGAGGCTGAGGCAGGAGGATCACTTGAGGCCAGGAGTACTAGGCCAACCTAGGCAACACAGGGAAACCTCATCTCTACAAAAAATAAAAACCTGGGCATTGTGGCTCATGCATGCCTGTGGTCCCAGGTACTCAGGAGGCTGAGGTGGGAGGATTGCTTGAGCCTCTGGAGGTTGAGGCTGCAGTGAGCCCTCATTACACCACTGCACTCCAACTTGGGCAACAGAGTGAGACTGTCTCAAAAAAAAAAAAAGACGAAACAACCATTATGAACAATCTTATGCCGATACATACAACGTAGATGAAGTAAAGAAATGACTTGAAAAACACAACTTTTTAAAAAGTGACTCAAGAAGAAATCGAAAATGTAAATGTCCTTACGACCCATTGAATAAACTGAATGTGTAATAATAACTTTTAAGCTTCCCACAAAGGAAGTTTCAGATGGTCTCATCGGTGAATTCTATCAGACATTCAAAGAAAATAGGAGTGGCAAGGTCACACTGCATAACACAGAAAATACTGTTGCAGCCACATATCGAAACTACCATCCACCATGGCAACATCGGGATAGGCAAAGATTATATAGTGAGGACATAACAAGCACAAATCATAAAAGAAAAATAAGAACAAATGGACTTTATCAAAATTTTAAAAACATCTACTCACCAAAAGACATTACTAAGAAAATGAAAAGTGGGCTGGGCACGATGGCTTACACCTGTAATCCCAGCACTTTGGGAGGCCGAGGGGGGCATGGATCACCTGAGGTCAGAAGTTCAAGACCAGCCTGGCCAACATAAAGAAACCCCATCTCTACTAAAAATACAAAAAGTAACCAGGCGTTGTGGCACATGCCTGTGCCTGTAATCCCAGCTACCTGGGAGGATGAGGCAGGAGAACTGCTTGAACCTGGGAGGTGGAAGTTGCCGTGAGCTGAGATTGTACCATTGCACTCCAGCCTGGCCAACGGAGAAAGACTCTGTTTCCAAAAAAAAGAAAAGAAAGAAAGAAAATGAAAAGTCAAGATTCAGACTGGGAGAAAATATTTGTAATACATACCTATAACAAAGCACCTGTGTCTAAAATATATAAAGAACGCTTATAAATCAACAACAAAGAGACAATAACCCAGTGAAAAGTCGGTAAAAGACTTGAAGAGAAACTTCACAAAACAAGATACACAAATGGCCAATAAGCACACAGAAGATGCTTAACATTTTTAGTCACGAGGAAAATGCAATTTAAAGCACAATAAGGTATCACCTCACACCCATTAGGAGGGTTAAGGTTAAAAAGACTGGCCAGGTGAGGTGGCTCACACCTGTAATCCCAGCACTTTGAGGGGCTAAAACGGGAGGACTGCTTGGGCCAGCCTGGTCAACACAGTGAGACCCCGTCTCTACAGACATGGTGGCATGCACCTGTAGTCCCAGCTACTCAGGAGGCTGAGGTGAGAGGATCCCTTGAGCCCAGCAGGTTGAGGCTGCAGTAAGCGATGTTCTCACCACTGCACTATAGACTGGGTGACAAAGCAATATAAAAAATAAAATAAAATAAAAAAACAAGAAGACTAAAAATTAAATGTTGGCAGGGATGTGAAGCAACTGGAACTCTCATATACTACTGCCAGTGCCTGGGCAAAATGGCACAACCACTTTGGGAAAATGTATTGTGGCTTCTTATGCAAAGACAAACATAAGGCCGAGCTCTGTGGCTCACAGCTGTAATCCTAGCACTTTGGGAGGCCAAGGAGGGTAGATCATGAGGTCAGGAGTTGGAGGCCAGTCTGGCCAACATGGTGAAACCCCGTCTCTACTAAAAATACAAAAATTAGCTGGGCATGGTGGCGCGTGCCTGTAATCCCAGCTACTTGGGAGGCTGAGGCAGGAGAATCACTTGAACCCAGGAGGCAGAGGTTGTAGTGAGCCGAGTTCGTGCTGCTGCACTCCAGCCTGGGCGACAGGGTGAAATGTGAAAGTCTGTCTCAAAAAAAAAAAAACCCACAAAGATAAGCATATACCTGGTTTATGATCCACTGTGGTAAGTGGAATAATATCCCCCCCAAAGATGTCCACATTTTAATCCTTGGAACCTGTGACTATATTACCTTATGTGGCAGAAGGGACTTTGCATATGCAATTAAATTAAGGTCCCTGAAATTCGGACATTACCCTGGATAATCTAGGTCGGCTCGATGTACTCACAAGAGTCGGTAAAAGGAGAAGAGGGAGGCAGGAGCGCAGGCTGGAGCGAGGCTGTGTGGAAAAGGTTCCACCCACTGTTGTCGGCTTTGAGGGGCAGGAAAGGGCCATGACTGAAGGAATGCCCTCAGCCTCCGGACGCTGGAAAGGTGAGGGAATGGATTCATCCCTACAGCCTCGATAAAGGGGCACAGGCCTCATCACACAGGCATTAGCGCAGCGAGACACGTGCGGGACTTCCGCCCTCTGGAGCTGCAAGGCAACACATCTGTGGTGTTTTAAGGCACTCAGTTAATGGTAGGTAAATGGTTGCAGCAGCAATAGAAAATACTCACAGCAAGGCTGGGCGCAGTGGCTCACGCCTGTAATCCCAGCACTTTGGGAGGCCGAGGCGGGTGGATCACGAGGTCAACAGATCGAGACCATCCTGGTCAACATGGTGAAACCCCGTCTCTACTAAAAATACAAAAAATTAGCTGGGCATGGTGGCGCATGCCTGTAATCCCAGCTACTCAGGAGGCTGAGGCAGGAGAATTGCCTGAACCCAGGAGGCGGAGGT
>CM052662.1:6635045-6727686 GCA_028533165.1 Leontopithecus rosalia
TGCGCCATTGCACTCCAGCCTGGGTAACAAGAACGAAACTCCGTCTCAATAAAAAAAAGAAAAGAAAAGAAAATACTCCCAGCAATTCCTCTTCTAAGTACTTACCCAGGAGAAATATAAACAAAACATCGATAAGAATAGTTGTATTGGCCGGGCATGGTGGCTCAGCCCGGCACTTTGAGAGGCTGAGGCGGGTGGATCACTTGAGGTCAGGAGTTCGAGGGCAACCTGACCAACACGGTGAAACCCCGTTTCTACTAAAAAGACAAAAATTAGCCAGGTGTGGTGGCTCATGCCTGTAATGCCAGCTACTCAGGAGGCTGAGGCAGGAGAATCGCTTGGACCAGGGAGGAGGAGGTGGCTGTGAGCCGAGATCGCGCCACTGCACTCCAGCCTGGGTGACAAGAGTGAAACTCCATCTCAAAAATGAAAAAAAAAAAAAAAAAAAAGTTTATCATGGCCTCCGCCATCTCCATAACATAGCTTCCAGAGTCATTTCGTTTGTCTACATTAAACAAGTAGGGAGGTTGAAGCTTAGAGCTTGTGCATGGAAGGTTTTTATGGGCCAGGCTTGATGGGCTCATATCACTTCCGCTCTTATTCTGTGGCCTTGAGTTTGGTCACGTGGTTACAGTAACTGAAAGAGGCTGGGAACTGTAGTCTAGCTGGGAGCCCTAGAAGAGAACACGGTTTGATAATGTTAGCAGTGTCTGCACACTGTTATTAAAATCTCACGAAAGCTAACTTGTAGTAAACACTTACGACTCACTGTTGGAGCAACTGTTCTAAGAACTTTCCATGTAATCTTCAACAACTCTTTGAGGTACATGCTAGTTTAATCTTTGTTTTACAAGTGAGGAAACTGGGGCACTGAGAAATCAAGTGTGTTGTCCAAGGCACAGTGCTGGTAAGAGATGAAACCTGGGTTTCACCGGGGTCTCAACTCGGGCAGCCTGACTCCAGGGCAGGCGTCCTAACCGCTACTCCGCACATGTGTGCGCATGTGTATATGTGTGTGTATGTGTGTGCATGTGTATGGATGTGTGTGTGTATGTGTGTGCATGTGTATGGGTGTGTGTGCGTGTGTATGTGTGTGCGTGTGTGGATGTGTCTGTGTGTGTGCATGAATGTGTGTGCGTGTGCGTGTATGCATGTGTGGATGTGGGCACGTGTGTGTGCGCGCACATGTGTGCATGTGTATATGCGTGCGTATGTGTGCGTGTGTGTATGTGTGTGCATGTGTATGGGTGTGTGTGCGTGTGTATGTGTGTGCGTGTGTGGATGTGTCTGTGTGTGTGCATGAATGTGTGTGCGTGTGCGTGTATGCATGTGTGGATGTGGGCACGTGTGTGTGCGCGCACATGTGTGCATGTGTATATGCGTGCGTATGTGTGCGTGTGTGGATGTGTGTGAATGTGTGTGCGTGTGTGTGGATGCGTGTGTGTGAGTGTGCGTGTGTTTAAGGACTGCACGATCTTCCACATCGCTGGATGAGCCAAATTTTATTTAACCCCTATCATATCGTTAGAGATGTAGATTACATATTGATTGGGGCTCTGCAAATAATGCATTGCCAACATCTTTTTTATTTTTATTTATGTTTTTGAGACAGAGTCTCACTCTGTCCCCAGGCTGGAGTGCAGTGGTATGACCTTGGCTCATGACTTTAAAAAGTAGAAAACACCCTGACAAAATGGTTCATGAAATCCATTCACATCATTATATCTGCAACCTCCACCTCCCAGGTTCAAGCAATTCTCCTGCCTCAGCCTCCTAAGTACCTGGGACTACAGGTATGCACCACCATGCTCAGCTAATTTTTGTATTTTTAGTAGAGACGGGGTTTTGCTATGTCGGCCAGGCTGGTCTTCAACTCCTGACCTCAAGTGATCTGCCTGCTTTGGCCTCCCAAAGTGCTGGGATTACAGGTGTGAGCCACCGCACCCAGATCATTGCTAATATCTTAAAGTTTTTTTCTCCCTATGTTATGAATTATTTCCTTAGGATTCATTTTTTTATTTTTTAAAGTTCACAAAATTAGGCCGAAAAAGTCTATTTCCTCTCTGAATTATGTACTGCATACAAATGACCTCATTATTGACAAGACATTCATTATTAGATATTAAACATTTCAGTTCATCTATCTCAGTTTGTGAATGATTCTGTATAAAATATTCATCTGTTTTTGTTGATATTTGAACCCTCATGATATTTGACTAGACAGACCTGAGTTTCTCATCTTAGGCAAGAGAGAAACAGAATTTTTCACTGGAAAAGCTTATCTGGTCTGATTCCTTAGCCAATGGAGAAAGATAGTTCTAAAAACGGCTGAGCGAGAATAGAAATGTTATAAATTGAATCACATTTATTTTTACTTAGGCAGCGCACTTGCTCCCAGAGAGTCTATGATAAATGCTTCAGCGAGTGAAAATTTAGCTTGTGAACAATTAGCAGCCATTAAAGCTGAGATGCAGAAAGGGAGGAAACTGCAAGCTGGCAAATTGCAGCTCAGCTTCTGAAGTGACTTGGCTGTTTCCAAATCGCCGTTAACATTTACCGAGTGCTTCACCGCTCATCAGACCCCGTGCTCAGCACGTTATAGAATTCCTCTCATTGAATCCTTGCAGCCAATCTGGGGGCGCATATTCCTAATATCTCTACTGCACACAGGAGGAAATGGGCTTAGGATGGTTAAATAAGGATACATGGCTTTAAAAGCAGAAAACACTCTGATGAAATAGTTCATGAACTCCATTAACATCATTTATATCTTAGATTCTTTTACAAGGTTGGAGATGGCGTGGAGATTCCACTCAGGTAAGTGTTTCCCAAATCCTATAATCATTACTTTCTTGGGTTTAGAAAAAAGGAATAATATAGAAGCTAACAAGTATGGTGAAAACCTAGCTTTTCTCGAAAGCTGAGGCTGGAAGGGACATTTGATTGATTGATGATTGATGAGCTTCCGAGAGGAAACCCCCGAGAAGTCTATTGCAGAATTCCATTCTCTGTCACTTGCCTGTTCTCTATTTCAAAGCCCTCCCACCAAGCGTCGGGATGCCTCCCTCCTTCCTTTCTCTCTCCTCTTCCCACTTGTTCTCCCAGAGCCTCTTCCCAGGCCCAGCCTTCCCTGTCTACCTCAGTCCTTCCCTGCCATTCAAGCCACAACCCTGTGGAACCTTCTTGAACTCAGGGAGTCTGGCTTGCAATGGGTTCCAGCTATTTAAATGAGCAGCTTCTCCCCACAGCCCAGCCCTTATCCAGGAGCACAACACTGCTTCCCCGGGTCAGCAGAAGTGTGCCCTGTGGGTGGCTGGTTCGAATGATGACTGTCCTTCAGGCTCGGGCACCACCGGAGGCTGAGGTCTCCCTGCGAGGGGGTCACAGGCGCAGGCAGGCTCCATGCCTAAGGAGCTGTGGTGTCTTTCCGGTGCTCCCGTGTGTTCTTTGTGGAGCTGAGAACAGCCGGACACTGGAGGAGAGCTTGGCTTTAGAATAACCTCCCACACCTGGAGCCCCGTGGCCTCTGGTGTCCCCACCTGGATTGTGGCAGCCTACTCTGGGGCAGGGGAGGAGATTCCAAGGAAAACAGAGCCAAAGACTGTGCAGTGAGAGGAGGTGGTGCGGAAGGGGCCTTGGTTCCAGCCCTACGAGCCTCTCTCCACTTGTCACTCGGGGAGGTGCAGCCCAGCTGAGACCATTGGAACCTTCGCTTTTAGCTCTGGGAGGTTGGCGGCAGGCATCGAAGGCTGCCTCCCTCAGGAGCGCACAGTCTCCTTAGCACGGAAAGACGTGCAGGTGCCTGCTGGAGCGTACACACACGCACACGCACACACACATCCACACACACGCACACACATTCACACACATCCACACACGCACACATACGCACGCACATACACATGCACACATGTGCGCGCACACACACGTGCGCACATCCACACATGCATACACGCACACGCACACACATTCACGCACACACACAGACACATCCACACACGCACACACATCCATACACATGCACACACATACACACGTGCACACAGGCCTGCGCACACATTCACAAACAAGCATACACACAGTGATATCCACACACACATACACACACGCACATACATCCATACACATGCACACACACATGCACACACGCATGCACGCACACACATACACAGATATCCACACGAACACACATCCATACACATGCACATACACATACACACACATACACATGCACACACAGGCATGCGCATGCACACACACACACAGCACATGAGAACTAACAACTGGCAAATTCACGAGCTGTGGTGGCTCCAGCAGTGCTGCTGCCACTTGTGGGTGGGGGATGTGGGGACACACGGGCTGATTTCGAAGGTGGCCTTGGAACAGTGGTTTGGGCAAAGGAGTCACAGTACCTAGAGCTGGTTCCAGGCGGAACCACTGTCTTGTTGGGTGACCTTAGCCAAACTGGAGTCTTAATGCTACTTTATGGGTTTTGTGTTTTTGTTTAGAATTAAAAGAGGCAGCTGGGCACGGTGGCTCACGCCAGTAATTCCAGCATTTTGGGAGGCTGAGGCAGGCAGATCACGAGGTCAGCAGTTTAAGACCAACCCGACCAACACAGTAAAACCCTGTCTCCACTAAAAATACAAAAATTATCCGGGTGTGGTGGCAGGTGCCTGTAATCCCAGCTACTCAGGAGGCTGAGGCAGGAGAATCACTTGAACCCAGGAGGTGGAGCCTGCAGTGAGCCGAGATAGTGCCACTGCACTCCAGCCTGGGTAACAGAGTGAGACTCTGTCTCAAAAAAAAAAAAAAAAGAAGAAGAAAAAGAAAAGAAAAGAAAGAGAAGAAAAGAGTCAACATCTGTGAAAGAGTCTACCATGGAGAAGAGCTTGATAGCATCAGTTGAACCTGAACCTGGCACATCCCGGGGGGCTGTGGCCGCAGGGGACCCACCTGGCCCAGCAGAGCTCACTGTTTGATATGAGCACTGATCACACAAGACAACTGGTAACCGCAGTGGCCTCCTGGGAGGGGACAGGGTTACCAGGGGCCAGGCAGGGAGGGACATTTATTTTCTAAAATCTGTACATGATTATCTATTTCTTGTTTCAGAAGTATCAAACATTTCCCACTTTGGCCTGCACGCAGTGGGGCGCTGTGAACGTCCTGCAAGGGGCTCTGGGGCCGCCTAGTAGGAGCAGGCTCCAGCTCCCGCTGGCTGCACTGGGGTGGTAAGGCCAAAGCTTAAAGACTGATGACCAAGCTTGCTGTTCTCCCTCACCTGGGTGGAAACCAAGCACAGAGAAAGCCGAGGCTCTCTCTTAGGACTGCAAATCCAGCGGTGGCAAAATTCAGTCTGAATCGAAGTGATTGACTTGGAAGGGCCTGGGTTCAGGTCCAGCCTCTCTCTCCAGCTCTGGGACCTGAAACAAGCTGGCTAACGTGTCTGAGTCTGTGTTTTCTTGAGGACGATAATATCCACCTCTCATAATTGTTTTGCAGCTTCATTACCAAAAAAAAAAAAAAAATCAACCTGAGGGTGCTTTGAAAACTTTAAAACCCTGGCCGGGCACGGTGACTCACGCCTGTAATCCCGGCACTTTGGGAGGCCGAGGCGGGTGGATCACCTGAGGTCAGGAGTTTGAGACCAGCCTGGCCAACATAGTGAAACCCCATCTCTACTAAAAATACAAAATCAGCCAGGTGTGGTGGCACACACCTGTAGTCCCAGCTACTTGGGAGGCTGAGGTGGGAGAATCACTTGAACCTGGGAGGCGGAGTTGCAGTGAGCCGAGATTGCCCCATTGAACTCCAGCCTGGGCAAAAGGAGCAAACCTCCATCTCAAAAAAAAAGAAAACCTTAAAACCCTAGTACAGTATAATGTGTTTTTATACAAAAAAGAAAATAGAAATCACCTTTTCCTCTACCCCCTCAGTTCAGCATTGGTCAAGCTCTTTAACCTACTCTTGAAAGTACCAACAGCCTTCTTCACTTGGCCCATCCTAAGTAGAAGTGGGTTCTTCTTCCTCTCTCCCCAGTTCCTGGAGTTTCCATGGCTCCAGGCTCTGTAACAAGGAAAAGAGAAACGTGCCCTCCTCCCTCAGCTGCAGTTTCTCCACAGGTGTGTCTGTCGCTGCCAAAGGCTGTACCTGTTCCACTACCGCCCCCTGGTGGTGACTTATGAGGCTCTAAGGCTTCACTGGCACCTGGGCAGGTTGGAATTTAAGGGAAGCATCTAGATGCACCTAGACGGGGCTTGGTGAGGGGAAATCAAGTTGCTGGGTCTCGAGTAGCCTCCATCTCTGCACCGTGGCCACCGTACCCAGCATGCCGGCGGGGGGTGTCCAGTGACAAAGGAGGGCTGAAGGAGGATGACCAGGTCATTTTGTCTGCTTGGTTGTTCAGTGACTGTCCACAGTGGATGCTCTCTGGCAGCTGTTAGCACGCGCTGCAAAGGCCTTCCACTCCCAACTCTCCAGCCACGTCCTCCAGCCCAGACCCGCTGCTGTAGGGGGTCTCACCACCCAGTCTTCTTCCTTCAGGTCCCAGCCAGGCAAGCCATCAGCCACTGCCCATAAGTTGTGCATATTTTCTCTTTGGGACCCTTCTCTCTCTCTTTTTTTTTTTTTGGCAGAGTCTTGCTCTGTAGCCCAGGCTGGAGTGCAGTGGCGCAATCTCAGCTCACCGCAGCCTCTGCTTCCCAGGTCCCAGTTCAAAGGATTCTCCTGCCTCAGCCTTCTGAGTAGCTGGGATTACTACACCATGCCCAGTTAATTTTTGTATTTTTAATAGAGATGGAGTTTCACCATGTTGGCCAGGCTGGTCTTGAATTCCTGACCTCGTGATCTGCTTGCCTCATCCTCCCAAAGTGCTGGGGTTTCAGACGTGAGCCACCGTGCCCAGCTGGGACCCTTCTCTTTCCACACAAAGGGGACGATTAGACACACCATCTGAAATTCCACCTATTTATTGGAGGATTTTCTCCAATAATTTTGGAGAAATCATTTCCAAAATTATTGGAAAATTATTCCAAAGTAATTCCAAAATGAATGGAAATTCGAAAATAATTTCCAATCATTGTTTTAAGGCCACCCCTGAGTGAGGCAGCCATCATTTTCAGTTTGCACATACAGGCAGAGCTGACCCCTCTGCACCCCAAGCTCACGCTTTTCCTGCCTGCTTTGGCTGCTTGGGCAGGAGCGCATCGAACCAAAGGCAGGAGCCCATGAGTGGGGTTCTGCGGGCTGCCTGTGGCTTCTGGTCCACTCACCTTCAGTCCTGGAGGCCGGTCTCCAGCTTCCATGGGCTGCTGCTGGGCCTGCTTGGCCTGACAGCCTGGTGGGACTGAAGAGACCCAGCTCACGATGGGCAGTCTGCCTGCGTGGCCACTTGGTGCCCCACGGCAGTTTCTTACCTGACTTTATTTTTTGGCATGTAGTTCTCTGATGCAGATGATGCGACCTTGCTGGAGAACTTCGGAGGTCTCGCTGTGAGTCTCCCCCCGGAGCTTGCTGCAAACTCCATAGGCATCTCTCCCCACCATTGATCTTTCAGCACCATAATGTCTGCTGGGCCAGAGGCTTCAGGTGACAGGGCTGCCTGTGTAGGTGACACAAGGTTACTTGGAGACTTTAGGACAGGGCAGCCTAGGCAGGGGCTGCCCCTTCCTTCCTAGGTGAAGCTCTTGTGAATGCAAATGGAGCATGTTAAGTCCTGGAAGGAGAGAGGGAGAAGGGGAGAGAGAGAGGAGAGAGGAGGGGAGAAGGGAAGGGAGGGGGAGGGGAGAGAAGGGAAAGGAAGAAGAGAGGGAGAGAGAGGAAGAAAGGAAGGAAGAGAGGGAGGGAGGGAGACAGGGAAGGAAAGAAAGGGAGAAAGAGAAAGAAAGGGGAGGAAGAAAAAAACTGAAGTTGCTCTTTGCTGGGTGCTCTTGTGTCATTTAGGGTCTTTTTCTGTATACATAGCCCCAACCGACTGAGTTTCTTCAGGGCGGAGTTAAAAGCCCAGCTCCTCCGCCTGCCAGCTCTGCCGCCCCGGGCAAGCCATTTCACTGCTCTGAGCCTTCCTGTCCTCCTCTGTAAAATGCGGATAATATTTTAGCCCACAGCACAGTGGTCTGTGAGGATTGAGAGAAGGAAAGCACCACTCGCCCCCAGCGCAGTGCCTGCGCCCAGTCAGCACTCCTTAAACGCTGGCTAGCCTGCTCCTCCTCTGTGACCCTCTGACAAAAGATTCTCCACCCCAGGTCAGTGCGCAGCAAATCTGTGCTAATGTGCGAGAGGGTGTGGGTGAGCTCATAGAACGCTGGGGTAGCATGTGGCTCACATGCGTGCGTTTTAATAGGGCTCTTTGACAGCGTTTCTAATGATGTGTGGATTGTCTGGGGCCGTGGGGGTTGTTCTCTCAAGCTGTAAACTCACCGATGCTCTGCTCCACATTCTCCTCTGTGGCCCGGGGTCTGCCCACAGCTGGCCCCTTGAAGGTGCCCAGGGTGTGTGTATGTGGCTTGTGTGGTATGTGCATATGTGTGTTGCTCATATGTGTATTGTCTACTTGGTGGATGTATGTGTTGTGTGGTTGGATTATGTGTGTGTCCTATAATTAAAATCCCCAGAAGCAGGAAAAAGCCACACCCTGCCTGGGTGCCACCTCCTCACCCTCTCCACGGGCTCTGAGCCCTCCCCCGACGTGGCAGTGGGAGCACCTGTGCCTGATCTTTGCATCTCAGCATCTCACCCAGGGCCTGGTGCCACACCGGGTGTCAATACGGTAGTCCTTTGCTAATTGGGAAAAGCAGCGGCAGATGCTCTTTCCAGGGCAGTGCTGCAGCGCCCTCTGGTGGATCTTCTCTGAACTTCCCTAGCTTTGTGGTTCTGCTCGTCCTTAACAGGTAAGTGAGCCCTGGGAATCCAGCCGCCTGGCCTTCTTCCCTCCTGGTCACCCCTCCGCGTCGCAAAGAGTGGGGCTCAGTAAGAGCTGAGGCTGTGTGAGGGGGCAGCTGGGGTCAGGCTGGGGAGGAGGCTGACGTTGGGAGTCCGGAGGTGCAGTTATTCCTGTACCTCTAGGAATAAGAGCTGTGAGGCGGAAATGCCCACTGAAGTGATGGTGGGGAGAAGCCAGTGGAATCTGAACACAGGCAGGGACCCCTTAGGAAGCATCATCATCATCATCTCCCCCACTCCTCCCTGCCCTCTTCCTTCTTTTCTGGCAAAAATGCCTCCACAGACAACCTTACTCTCCATGTAGAAAAGGAAGGAAGACATGAATGCTTGTATGTCAGATGTTATAAGTGATTTATTTAAAAGGGAAAAAGATCCTGGCCAATATGGTGAAACCCTGTCTCTACTTAAAATACAAAAAATTAGCTGGGCGTGGTGGTGTGCCTCTGTAGTCCCAGCTACTCGGGAGGCTGAGGCAGGAGAACTGCTTGAACCCAGGAGGCGGAGTTTGCAGTGAGCTGAGATCGCACCATTGCACTCCAGCCTGGGCGACAGAGCAAGACTTCATCTCAAAAAAAAAGTCGCGGCGGGGCCAGCGCGGGGCGGGGCGGGGGGGGCGGGAATATGGGAAGAGATGAGAAACAAGACAGTAAATCTAGCAAATCAGGAATGAGAATAAAGATAACAACCAGAAAAGCAAAAACTACGTGAAGATAGAAATCAAAACAAAAGCAATCTCAGTAATATGAATAGATTAAGTTATCCATCCTCTGAATAAGAATACCTTCAGTTTAGCTATTTCTTGTTAGTATTTCTTACACTAGGCAAATACTTGCATACGCACCTCGAATCCTTCAGCGAGTCTGTTGGCTCTCACCCAAAACACATCCCAAACCCTCTTCTCTGCTAGCGCCACTGCCCAAGCCTCCATCATTTCTTGTTTGAACGACGCAGCAGTTTCCCATCCCATCTGCTGGGTTCCGCTGTGACTCCCGGCAGTGCAGACTCCACACAGTACCACAGTGGCTTTTTTTTGAGACAGAGTCTCACTCTGTCGCCCAGGCTGAAGTGCAGTGGCACAATCTCAGTTCGCTGCAACCTCTGCCTCCTAGGCTCAAGCGATTCTCCTGCCTCAGCCTCCCAAGTAGCTGGGATTACAGGCGTGCACCACCACACCCGGCTAATTTTTGTACTTTTTAGTAGAGACAGGGTTTCACCATGTTGGCCAGGCTGGTCTTGAACGCCTGATCTCAGGTGATCCACCCATCTCGGCCTCCCCTCAGTGTTGGGATTACAGGCTGAGCCACCACGCCCAGCCCAGTGTTCTTTTGACATCAGAAATCAAATAATGTTGCCACACCCGCCCCCCGGTTTAACAATATTTCACTTGGCCCCCATTTCACGTAAAACAAAATCCAAACTCCTTTCTGCAGCCTATGCAACCTTATGAATGAGAAGAAAAAATGATGCCACTCTGGAGGGTGGAACCAGGGCCAAGTGATAGGAGCTGCAGAGCAAGAACCTTGACCCAAGGAAGGAGGGATTTTCTAATCAGCAGAGCTGTCCAAGCTGACTGTGCGGTGCGGGGTAAGGTCCCCACCACAGAGAGTATGGAGCTGTGGCTGAGAGGATTTCTACTCGGGGTGGGCTGGAGGCTGAAGTTGATTTTCCGGTTGTCTTCCTGCAGGAGAGTCTGTGTCTCTAGGAATAAGAACTGTGAGGTGGAAATGCTCACTTTAGGGATAGTGGAGAGAAGCAAAAAGAATCTGAACACAGGCAGTAGTCCCTTCAAAAGCATCAGTGGCTGCTTCTCCTTGATTACTTCTTCCAACAGGGAGCTCACTATGTGACGAGCTCAATACGTTCCTTTCAGTCAACACTTCAGGTATTGGGCAGGTCAAGTCTGTCTCAGTTCTTCCCTCTTGCAGAGTTCTAAGCATGCTTCCAAAAGTGTGCCAGAGATTGTGGGGCATGTTGGGAACATAAAGATGAAAAATGTAAACTCTGCTGTCAAGAAGTTCACAGAGGCTGGGCGCAGAGGCTCACACCTGTAATCCCAGAACTTTGGGAGGCCGAGGTGGGCGGATCACGAGGTCAGGAGTTTGAGACCAGCCTGGCCAACATAGTGAAACCCCATCTCTCCTAAAAATACAAAAAATTAACTGGGCATGATGGCGGGCACCTGTGAGCCCAGCTACTCAGGAGGCTGAGGCAGGAGAATCGCTTGAACCTGGAAGGTGGAGGTTGCCATGAGCAGAGATCTCACCACTGCACTCCAGCCTGGGCAACTCCATCTCAAAAAAAAAAAAAGAAGAAGAAGAAGAAGTTCACAGAAGAGCAGGAGGCCCACAAGCATGACAGGGTATTGCAAAGGGCAGAGCATGCAGGCACTCAGAGGCCTCAACCCTGGCTGGGCATCACCGTCACCCAGGGAGCTCTGAAAACTCCCACACCCATGTCGCCATCATATCCAGAGGTTGTGAGGACAAGGCCCAGGTTTCAGTGTTTCTTAAAGATCCCCAGGTAGCTGTGAGGCCACTAAGGTCGTGGGCCCCAGGCTTAGCTGGGAAGTGCTTCATCTCTGAGACACCTGGAATCGAATCCTGCTTTTGCCACTTAACAGCTTGGTGGCCATGGCATCTGTGCTCTGTAGTCCTGTGAACAGGCAGGAGAAAAAGCAGGAAGGAGGGAGGGAGAGAGAGGGAAAGAAGGAGAAATAGCTTGAGCAGTGCACCTGGCCACAGAGCAGCAGGGCGGGGCTGAGGGTGTCTTTGCGAATGGCCACGTCACACCAGGCATAGCTGCAGCCCAACACACCAGGCCACCAGCGCAGCTGCGGGACCCACTCGGCCGTCTTCCTTTGCGGAGCACCTGCTGTCATGGTTTATTGTAGAAGGAGCCAAGATCACACCTTTGTGCAGGGAGCAAAATAAATCCTGATAAAACATGAAACAGCGGCTCATGCCTGTAATCCCAGCACTTTGGGAGGCCGAGGTGGGCGGATCACCTGAGGTCAGGAGTTCAAGACCATCCTGGCCAACATAGTGAAACCCTGTCTTTATTAGCTAAAAACATTAGCCAGGTGTGGTGGCGGGCACCTGTAATCTAAGCTACTCAGAAGGCTGAGGCAGGAGAATCACTTGAACCTGGGAGGCAGAGGTTGCAGTGAGCTGAGATGGTGCCACTGCACTCCAGCCTGGGTGATAGAGTGAGACTCCTTCAAAAAAAAACAAGAGAGAGAGAGAGAGAAAGGATTTTTACAGCCACCCTATGAAGTGGGAACAATTACCCCCATTACAGAGGAGGAAAGGATTATGTAGCATGTCTGAGGCCATCCGAAGGGAAGGACTGGACTGGAACTAGAATGCAGACCTGTGTCACCTGTGTCACACAAAAGCCCAGAGTGAGTCTTGCATCTCCGCTACCAAGTGAAAGGAAACTATCACAGTGTGGCCGTCTGTGCTCCCTCCTGATCCTCTTCACCTCCCCGCCAACCGCCGTCCTGAATTTGTGTTGTCACGTTCGTCCAGGTCGATGCGCCTTTGCCATGTGCGCAAGATTCCACACTCAGTACATCGCATCCGATGGCGCGCTTTGGGGAGACTTGCAGAGACATCATAGGAAAGAAATCCTCCTTCTGTGCGCTTTGGGGAGACTTGCAGAGACATCATAGGAAAGAAATCCTCCTTCTGTGTCTTGCTTTTGTCTCTTAAGATTGTCTGTGACATTTATCCATGTGAAAACATCCATCTCTAATTTGCGTGTTGTTTCTGCTTTTCCAAGTCCATGGTTCTACTGATGAAGTTCAGGTTGCTTCCCATGTTTTACCGTTATAGATAAAGCTGCTACAACCGTTTTTGTGCTGGTCTCCTGCATGTCATGAGACTTTCCCAAAGGTGTATGCCTGGGGGGTAGTTACTGGGCTGAGGGTATCGTGCTTTTCCCATCTGTTGTGCGGGGTACCCTCATGCCAGTGTGTGCCAGTTTCCGTTGCGCTGTGCCCTCACCCACACTTGGTATTGCCACATTTTACATGTACAAGCCTATATATATATATATATATATATTTTTTTTTTTTTTTTCTTGAGATGGAGTCTCACTCTGTCACCCAAGCTGGAGTGCAGTGGCGTGGTCTCAGCTCACTGTAACCTCTGTCTCCTGGGTTCAAGAGATTCTCCTGCCTCAGCCTCCCAAGTAGCTGGGATCACAGGCGCCCACCACCATGCCCAGCTAATTTTTCTATTTTTTTAGTAGAGACAGGGTTTCACCATGTCAGCCAGGCTAGTCTTAAACTCCTGACCTTAGGAGTCCTCCCGCCTCAGCCTCCCAAAGTGCTGGGATTCCAAGCGCGAGCCACCGCACCCAGCCACAAGCCTCTATTCCTTATACTGTGCCTAGCAGCCTTCTGGGAGAAGAGTCGCGCAGAGATCCGCTGCTAGACCACGTCTTGGCCATGACATCCTCAGCAAAATCTGGATGGAGGTCACTGAGGCAAGTTGTGCCACGGCTGATTCAGAACAGCCGGCTGCAAAACCTGGAGTGAAAGACGTGAAGCCGAAGAGGCCTTTGGAAAGGCTTCTTGGCCATCTCCACAGCCGATCTGATTCAAGGCATCATCTTTTTGTCTTGACCTTTGTTTGAGGGAATAAGTAGGGAGCCCAAAGCCCTAGATTTACCCAGGGTGGTCCCTGTTCAGGCCAGTTGTCCCAGCATAATAATAATAATAATAATTATTATTATTATTAAGATGGAGTATCACTCCACCACCAGGCTGGAGTGCAGTGGTGCGATCTCAGCTCACTGCAACCTCTGCCTCCCAGGTTCAAGCGATTCTACTGCCTCAGCCTCCAGAGTAGCTGGGACTACGGGCGCGCACCACCACACCCAGCTTATTTTTGTATTTTTAGTAGAGACAGGGTTTCACCATGTTGGCCAGGATGGTCTTGATCTCTTGACCTCGTGATCCGCCCACCTCAGCCTTTAAAGTGCTGGGATTACAGGTGTGAGCCACCACGGCTGATATGCCCCACAATTGTTTAAGATGGAAGTAGGAGCCTTGGAAACTTTCAGAGAAGAAGCTGGCCAGAAACTCAGAAGCCCTTTCCTGAGAAGATCTGGCCCCATCCCTGCGGACGGCTGGCCATGCTCCCTGGTCACTGCCCACAGGGCAGGTGGTGCTGGGCAGGTTGGCGGTGTTACCCCTCCCTGTCACCTCCTGATTAGAATCTGTTCCAGGACAGCAGACAGCGCTCCCTGCCAGCGCTCACTCGAACAGTTCCTGGATATGCTTAGAGAGCCGTGGCCAAGACCTCCTGGAATAACAAAGGGACCTTTTGTGGGCCATGGCTCCAGCTAACAGCTTGTGGGTGGCTGGCCTCCCTCTGGCATTTTCTTTTCAAGACAGCCCCCACCCCATTCCCATCCATTCTGTTCCAGTTAATCGGGGACCCTATATAGATAGTTGGGCCACTTGTTCAACCTGAAGGGGTAGGTGAGGGCGGCCTTCCAACGTCGAAACTTCCGGAGGAAATGAGGGACACAATGGGAGGTCTGTGAGGGTGAGAGGCCGGGCGTCGGTGGTTCCCGTCCAGTACTGTGCCATCTCCGAGAGAAGGGCTTCAGCTCGGCAGCATGCTCATGTGACAAGGGCTTATTCTTAGCACCAGGTCCACAAAGGATTTCCAGCTGAGCAGCCTTGGAAACCGAGGCTCTTACTTGGGAGGGCAGGCCCATTGGGAATCACTCTTGCCAATGGGGTCTGAAGGCTCCTCTGGGGCCACCAACTCCACAAAGTCTTTGGAGACGCCCCGCCCCGCCCCAGATGTCGGCCCAGATGAGCTTCACACACTCTTGCTTTGGTGCCCCGGTGAGTGTGTGCCTGTGTGTATCTGCATACGTGCACGTGTACACGTT
Source organism: Leontopithecus rosalia (assembly GCA_028533165.1). NCBI lineage: Eukaryota > Metazoa > Chordata > Mammalia > Primates > Cebidae > Leontopithecus > Leontopithecus rosalia. The sequence continues at coordinate 6,649,899 of CM052662.1, forward strand.
GGTCACAGCACCGTCGCGCCCCGAAGGACAGTGACTCTGCCTGACTCTTCCGTGTTCTCCTTCCTGCACCGGGAGCTGGATAAAAGCTTGTGAGACGAAGAACTGAAGCAGCCTTTCACCTGGAGGTGGCTGGCCCCAGAAGCAGACTGGGTGGAGGCATTCCGATGATTCTGTCTGGTCTCTTTTTGCCTCCTGCGTTCTGCTGTTTCTTTTCTTCCCTGTTGCTGTAGATGAATGTTCTCCGGTTGGGGAGATGGCCAGTCAATCCCCACTAGCAACCCTGCAGCTCTGGAAATCAAGGCCGCTCCGTGGTCTCTCCCCATCCCTTGATCACCCCTGTGGCCACGGGGTGGGGTGTGATGGCCAGAGGGCCCACTAGCATGCCATGATTGGGCCGGGGTACAGCAGTTCCCCAAAGTGGGGCGATTGAGTGGGCGCTGAAGAGACAAAGGCAGCAGACATCTGGGAGAAAAGCACGGAAGCTTGAGGGACCTCTAGGCGGACAGATTCTGACCTGCAGACCTGGGGAGCTCCCAAGAGAGGAAGACTGAAAGCTCCACCAACCACAGGCTGAGGAGCTTGGGCCAGATGGTTTGCAAAGACCACCCCTCAGAAAGGACTGCAGGCTGTCCATCTGCAGGCTCTGAGCATGAGGCAGCAGCAAATTGACGCTCACTGGGGACCCCCAGAGGCCAGATCCCATGCAGGGCCAGTGGCCAACCCCCGCTCATCTGCTGGGGGCCATGGTCCACTAAGCAGCCCCTAGAGGCCCCCTTCCCATCAGGCCGGCTCTGGGATGACCGGGTGGTGGCCCTCGCAGCAGTAGCTAACATTCTTGGAACCAGGCTTCATGAACTGCCCCGTTGCCTCCTGCCAACAGTGCTATCCTGTAGATTTCAGCATTTAGAATCAGAAACAGGCCCTTAATTAGGCAGAGAGAGAGAAGGGGGGGGGGCGAGGGAGGGAGGGAGGGAGGGAAAGAGAAGAGGAGAGACTGCGGGGAGAAAGGGAGGCAGAGAGAGAAGGTGTTGGAAGGACTCCGGACAGCTTGCAGACTTGAAGGAGATGAACAGCCACTCTGGGATAGATGGGGCAGGACACAGGCCTGCTGCTCTGCTGACCCAGGGCCAGCTCCCTTCAGTCCTGGGACTGGCCCCAGAAGTCCAGTTCCCAGGACTATTGTGGTGGATTCCCGTCCCTGGGATCAGGGATCAGGTTCTGTGATTGACCACCGACCGTGCAGAGCTGAGGAGGGGCCGCTCACTCAAAGGAAGGGTGAGGAGGGAAACTCTGTGGACAGACAAAACCAACAGCCTTCAGGTCCCACCAGCTCCCTTTTCCAGGTGAGGAGACAGGCTTAGGGAGGGGCAGGACTTGTCGGTATCACAGTGACAGTGAGGGACAGGACTTCGGCCCAACCAGCTTGACTGCAGCACCCACATTACTATTATTATTATTATTATTTTGAGATGGAGTCTCACTCTGTTGCCCAGGCTGGAGTGCAATGGCATGATCTCAGCTCACTGCCACCTCCACCTCCCGGGTTCAAGCAATTCTCCTGCCCCAGCCTCCAGAGTAGCTGGGACTAGAGGCCTGCACTATCACGCTGGGCTAATTTTTTGTATTTTAGTAGAGATGGAGTTCCACCACATTGGCCAGGCTGGTCTCGATCTCCTGACTTCATGATCTGCCTACCTCGGCCTCTCAAAGTGCTGGGATTAGAGGTGTGAGCCACCGCGCCAGGCCAAGGTAGGTCATTCTGAACATTTCAGCCTCTACAGCAGTTCCTCACCCTAGCCTTGCCTGGCCCCCTGAGCGTGCTTTCATAGACTCCCACCCTTTTCCTGCACAGGACTTCTTCCCTTGCAATAACCAGACCATGTCAGTGACAACCGCCCTGCTGGACCAGAAGCTCCCTGAAAACAGGGCGTGCCTGCCATGCTCATGGCTGTCTCCCTGTGGGAGGTGGAGAAACTCCCCTTCTCACTCACTTCCCGTGCCCCACCTTTTCCAGGATGCAGACTGACTGGGTCAGTTTCCAGGGTGCAGACAGGGACAGAATCACCATCCGCATATTAAACTGGCCCACATTTCTGTCGTCCTTCTTCAGCTTCCTTCATCAGGCCCAGTGGGTCAGGAAGACAGCCTGGGCTCTCTTGGAAGCTGGCATCTTCTCTCTCGTCTTCCCACAGAGTGCCTGGGCACTTGGCAGGCTCTTCATCTGGGCCAGCAGCCCTTGGTAGGGCCCAATCTGGGCTGTGAGGCTGAAGCACATGCCCCCTCCCCCCGTGTCAAAAGCAGCCTGCCGTGGGGAATCACCCAGTCACCTCACCCAAACTTGTAACCAAGGGGCAGTGTGGTTTCTCATTTACTTTTATCCTCACAGCTGTGAGAACTTTATGGAAAGAAGGATCGCCAGAGGCCGAGATTTGACCATTCCCAGGTCCTCTGGCGGAATCCCATTGAATAGACCCTTTCCGTCCTGTACCTCCTGCTCGGTGAATGGAGGAAACAGACGGACGAACTAGAGCTTCGACTGTGCAGTCATGATCCTGTATGGGCATCTGTCTGGGAAGATCTGGTCCTAGGCCATTCAGATATCATACAGCACCGCGACAGAGGATGGGCTTGTTACAGTGGTTCCCAGGCTTCCCCCCAGGCGTTTGGGAGGCTCTTCTGTCAATCTGCCAGTCAGGCAGTGGTGGAGGCCTCTGCAGCCTAAGCACAGGTAGGGCCGGGCACAGAGGCTCACACCTGTAACCTCAGCATTTCAGGAGGCCAATGACGATGGATCAGTTGAGGTCAAGAGTTCGAGACCAGCCTGGCCAACACAGTGAAACTCCATCTCCACTAAAAATATAAAAATTAGCTGGGTGTGGTGGCAGGTGCCTGTAATCCCAGCTACTTGGGAGGTGAAGGCAGGAGAATTGCTTGAACCCGGGAGGCAGAGGTTGCAGTGAGCAGAGATCGTGTCACTACACTCCAGCAGTTTTTTTGGATATTCAGCATTTTTTTGCCCATGAGTAGCCTCCAGATCTAATAAAATGTCTCTAAAAAGTCTCTGAAACTGCCTACATGCTGGTGGTATTCACATCAGCCGTACACGCTGGGTGGCACATCTTATTTTACAGAAGAGAACACAAGCTCAAAGAATTCCTGTCACTGGCAGAGCACCCAGCAAAAGTAAAAATAATAATGAACAGCAATGAATGACAGTAGATGGTGCTACCCTAGATTGAAGACCTACTATGTGCTAGGTACTCCATTCAGGCTTCCACGTTTCTCTCACTCATTCTCCTCAGCTGTCCCATGAGGTTGGTGCTGTTATTTTACCAATGAGGAAGCTGAGAATGAGTGAGTGACGTGCTGGAGTTCACAAAGCTAACGGGAACTGGGGTCAAGGATTCACCCGGGTCAGTCTCTAAGGCCTTCTTCCTTTCACTGCGCTGTTCTCCTTCCATCTGGTGGCAGGAGGTGCCGCGAGCATTCTGCGTGTAGCAGGAGGGACCTAGACAGGCCCAACGAAAGGCATTCTGAAGGAAAAGGCTGTTAGGCCTGGCCCAGGAGTGGGAGCTTCAAAACCAGGTAAAGGAATTGCTTTGCTTGTACTGCATACTGGCCATGTGCCAGCCACTTCTGGCTGTTGTAGGAAGGAAACCCAGGGGGTGGCTGGGTGCAGGCTCACGCCTGTAATCCCATCACTTTGGGGAACCGAGGTGGGGGAATCACCTGAGGTTAGGAGTTCGAGACCAGCCTGGCCAACATAGTGAAGCCTCACCTTTGCTAAAAATATAAAAATCAGCTGGGTGTGCAATCAGGCACCTGTAGCCCCAGCTACTTGGGAGGCCAAGGCAGGAGAATCGCTTGAATCTCGGATGCAGAGGTTGCAGTGAGCCGAGCTCATGCCACTGCACTCCAGCCTAAATGATGAGAGCAAAACTCCATCTCAAAAAAAGAAAAAGAAACCCAGGAGGAAACTGGCAGACCTAGGACTTGGGCAGAGTGGGGAGAAAAGGTGGGGAGGGGCCTGGCGTTCAGATGGCCCTTCCCCACCAGCGGCAGGTGCAAAGGACCCACACTGCCCAGAGACACAGGCAAAGGCCTTAGCTCTGGAGAGGAAAGGAGGTGGCCCAAGGAGGCCTCCTTTGGAAGGAGATGAGCCAGGGGACCCTGAAGTTTTCACTGACCCTGGTGGCCCTGAGTGCACCTCTCTCTCGGGATCCTTCTGCATCAGCAGGGGGAGAGGGAGGGAGAAGGAGGTAGCTGAGATTTTCCTGAACGGTTTTGTTTTCTGAAGCATTGTGACTTACTTAGGCCTCTGTGTGAAACCTTAAAACCCATCAAGGAGTTGGTGTCCCCCTCAGGCTGAACCGGAAATGCCTAACACAGCTAATAACGCCCTGTACGCGGTGGCCGCTGCTGACCCCACCGGGACTGCCCCAGTCTCCAGCACGTATCTTACGATGCAGTGGTTCCTGGGTCTTCCCCTCCCCTGCCCCACAACCTCGGAACCTCCCTGGGAGCTTGAAAACGCACCCGTGCCCAGGCCCTGCTGCGAAGCAGTATCTCCAGCATCTTCCTCCTGCAAACCTCCCCAGGTGATTCCGTGTGTGTCTAGGGCTGAACCCCCTGCCGCCCAGGCTTCTCCACCATCCTCTCCCGGCCAAGTCCTCCCATTCTCCAGGCCTCTGTGCAGTGTCTATTCCAGAGGAAGCCCTCCCTGACCCCTCTCCCAGAGTCAGATTTGGCACAATGGGTGGGTGGCCCATCCGCGCCTTGTTCCCCTGACACCCCGTGACTGTCCGGAGATGCTTGACACTCACCTTTCTCCCCGTGACTGTGATCTCCCTGAGGACAGGGGCCTTGTCCAGAGGTTCACAGTTGGATTCCTGCACCTGACACACGATGATCATTCAATACGTGGGCTGAAATATTAGATATCCAGTTAACATCTGTCTTCCCCAAAACGCCCCCTAGTCCCTGATCTTTCCACCTTCCTAATTAAACACAGAAGAGTGCGTCTTTCCCACTTTTCAACTTTCCCACAAGTCTATGGATGTTGGCCCTTAATTAGTGCCTTTGAATCCCCCTGGGTCCTCCCCGTCCTCCTGAGCAGGGAGCTGGCTTTGTGTTCCCGCAAACGTTAGTGCTTCCCCAAATAGCTCCTAGAAAAGGAAGCGCGGCTTCTCCACAAGAAAAGACAGTTTGCAAACAAGAGTGCTGCACAGGCAGGCTCAAAGGCAACTGACGCGGCTCCCTCTCTGGGAGATGTTTAAAGCACCTTCGTTTAACATCACAGAGAAGCTTAGTCAATACTCATCCATTTCCTCCTCCACCCTTCCTAACGGGAAGCCAGGACTGAGCTCCTGTTGGAGAGGGTACCAGCTGCACAGGAGCTTCAGGAGCGGAGAGGCGATGGCACACACCGGATCGGAAGAAGATGAACGTGAGAGGCGGCCGACAGGGCAGTAACTGACTTTGGAACAGCCAAGAGCCTCACCCTGGCCCAAAAGCCCCGAGGCAATTTCCGAAAGCCACTGTGGAGGAAGAGGCCTGCTCCTTTCTCACCTCCTTTGAATGGGCAGCTCGGAAGTGGGAAAAAGGGCCAGGAATCCACAGGGCATCCTTCTCCGGCCAGCTGCCTGCGGCCTGGAGGGAAGCCAGGCTGCTCACCTCCTGGGGTTTGGGAATGTGCCCAGGTATTAGGAGCTGCAGCCCCCGTCTCCCCATTACTCAGAGGAGGTGTTGAGAGCTGGGGGACAGGGGTGGCTGCTGCTGAAGCGCTGGGTGTGGACGAGCGGTGTTTGCTGTTTCTGGCTCCATTGATTTTTCTTCTGAGCTCAGTCTCCTCGTCTGAAAATAGGGGTTTTTTGGACCAGATATCAAAGGTCTCTTCTAGCCTTGTCTTCTGGGGCTGGTGAGAAAACAGGGAAGCAGGAAAGGAAGGCCCTGGAGTGGTTGTAACTCAGAGACGGGCACTGAGCCCCCATCTGGGGGATGGGGAATGTGTGCACAGTGGCATCCGGGCTCTAGACGGGGGGCTCAGGCATAAAGGGGGTGGCAGGTCTACCCCTACATCTTACATGAGTCATCACACGAGGAAATCAAGGACCAAAGAGCTTTAAAAGACTCACACAAGGTCACACAGGTAGCGAGCATGGAAACTTTCTCCACTACAGCGATGGCAGGTCCCTTTAACTTCATGCTCAACTCTGATAGATTGGCAAGGGCTGTCGGAAGCATCATGTAGATGAGAGGGTCCCTGATCTATTAGCAATGTCTGCCACACGCTTGGGAATAGGAAATGGCAGCATGACCACCACATATTTCCTGCAGTTACTAATTATTTACTAAATTGTTATTGAGAGCCTCCTTCCTATAGGGCACTGGTCCTTATACTGGAGATTCAGTGGTAGGTAAGAGCAACTCCTGCCCTCAGGAAGTTTCCATTTTAGAAGGGAGACAATATACATGTGAGCAAATGACTAAATGATATTATCTCAGCTAGTACTAAGAAGTATAAGGAAAATAGGCTGGGTGCGGTGGCTCACGCCTGTAATCCCAGCACTTTGGGAAGCTGAGGAGGGCGGATCACAAGGTCAAGAGATTAAGACCATCCTGGCCAACATGGTGAAACCCCGTCTCTACTAAAAATACAAGAATTAGCCGGGCATGGTGGTGCATATCTGTAATCCCAGCTACTTGGGAGGCTGAAGAAATATAAGGAAAATGAAATAGTGCAACGGGGCAGGCGGTGGCGGTGTGGGAGAGAGGGGAGGAGATCCAGGCAGCCATGAGTCAACGTTTAGGCTGAGACCTGGTCACTGAGAAGGAGGCCTCCTTGTGAAGAGCTGGAGGAAGAGCATCCTGGCAGAGGGAACAGCCAGTGCAAACTTTCCCAAGAGCAGAGAGACCGGAGTTAAGGCTGCCTAGAGAGCAAGCAAGGGGCCGGTGGAGGGGGTGGGAGCAGTGAGAAAGCTAGGTGTCTCTCAGTGTGACCGTTTGGATGTCTGACAGGCCTCCCCAAATTAGCCAGTCCAGCCCGACTATCTCAGTCCCTGCCCCCACCACCCATTTCACATACAGCGAAATCTGCTCCTCTCCAGGTCTTTCCCCTCCCTTCCCAGCAAATGACATCTTTGCCCTCCCTACCGCTGGGTCCACTGTGCCACAGCCCTGGCCATGTCACCATCAACTCTCTCCTGCAGCCTCCCTTAATCCTCAACAGAGGCCCAAAGCGCTCATCAAACCAGTCCCCTCCTCGCCTCCTGCCCCAAAGTGCTCTTCCTCCCAGTTTTGTCTTCTTTGCTACTATCCAGAACCCACGAACCCAGGGGCAGATACTTTATCATTTTTTTATTTTTTATGTATTTATTTTTATTTTTTATTTTTTTTGAGATGGAGTTTCGCTCTTGTTACCCAGGCTGGAGTGCAATGGCGCGATCTCGGCTCACCGCAACCTCCGCCTCCTGGGTTCAGGTAATTCTCCTGCCTCAGCCTCCCGAGTAGCTGGGACTACAGGCACGCGCCACCATACCCAGCTAATTTTTGTAGTTTTAGTAGAGACGGGGTTTCACCATGTTGACCAGGATGGTCTCGATCTCTTGACCTCGTGATCCACCCACCTCGGCCTCCCAAAGTGCTGGGATTACAGGCGTGAGCCACCGCACCCAGTCTTATCATCTTTTTAAAAAGAGGATCTGGAAACTCCAGATCGGTGAGCACCGATTCAACTCACACACGTTCCTCTAGTTGTCCCCAAAAGACAGTGTTCCCAGTGTGGATGCGGGTGTGCGAGCACTGGGTATTCACGATCAGGCCCCTGCAGTGCACCTGGCTCCCTGGCCAGAGCATCACAATCGCCCTGCAGGGACGGCGTGATTACCATTCCACTTTCATTCATGCCAAGATTTACACTCAGAAGGGTTCAGCTTCTTAGCAGAAATCCCAGAGCTGGTAATTGGCCGAGCCAGAATTTGGACTTGGGTCTCTCTGATGCCAAAGCCCAGGCTCTTACTTCTGCACCAAGTTTCCTCCTAGACTCAGATGGGCACAGAATGATGGGCTCAAAAGCTGACACTTCAGTCTCAGTCTGGATGTTTCTTTGTTATGCCAAAATCAAAGGTCAGAGCCTGCTCCCTGGGCTCTTGGGGACCACCCCAGCCTGGAAACAGGAGGGGTAGGACCTTCTGCCCACCTACCCCCAAAGAAATGAGGCACCCCAGCTCTCCTTATCTTGCCTGGCTTCCAGTCTCATCCTCCCATCTGCCCCCTCCCAAGTCCCTCAAGGTGGAACTTGCTGGCACCTTCGTCCACTGGGCTGTTACAGCCAGAATCCCAGTCCTCTCCAGCCTGGCGGCTTCTTGATCAGGAAGGATTCCCGTGGGAACCATAGTGCCAACATCCGGTGAGGACAGGCCCTCTGTTACCTGCTGGCCCTGCTGCCTCTGCTATCAAACCCAAGAACAAAGGCGCTCGGTGCCTGCCGCCTGGCTGGCTGTGTTTGTCCAGGGTGAGGCCCTGCCTGGCACAGATGCTGAGCAAACAGAAGTGCGGCCTCACAGATCCGCCTTACAACGAGCGGGGCTTTAGCTGGGACGTGTTGCTGCCAGGCCACCTGCCGAAATGTCACCGTGCCCAACCCCAGCCAGCACTCCAGGGCATGGGGGACTGCAGGGCAAGGTGGCCCATCTCTGAGACGTAGGCTTCTCAGCTCTGCAATGGGAGTTGGATAAGATGATCTTCAAGAGCCCTTCTGTGGTCTGGAGCCCTGAGTGATGTTTCTGAAAGCCCCTAGGGCTTGAGAACAGATCTGGGAGGCAGAAATGCTGGGGGTGGCATGGAGTTGGAAGCCAGGCCTCTGACTCATGACAATCCCGGACCCCAGCCCCATGTACCCATGCATGCCTCTGTCTCTGATCAGCAGGACTGACCTCTTTCAGAGAACGTCCTTGAGCACTGGATCTATGACCTCATTCACTCTCATGGAACTTGCTGGCACTTCGTGGTCAGAGGACTAAGGGCCTGTCTTGCTTCTGAGGTCATTCAGAATCCAACTCCTCACTCCCCTCCTGCAGAAATCAGGGCAGCTGGGGAAGGCTCTTAGGGACCATGCAAGGAGCTTTCCTGTTAGGATGGGAGAGCTGCGTGATAATGGTGATTCTCAGAATGTAGGTGCATCAGAACCACCTGCTTGTTAAAAATGCAGAATCCTGGGCCCCAAACCCCAGAGATTCTGACTCCCAAGATTTGAGGTAGGAGAGAATGGCTTAGGATTCTGTAAGTCTCTGATGCAACGTTTTTAAAAGATATAAAGCCGGGTTCAAATCCCACCTCTGTCACTTTTTAGGGACATGACTTGAGAAAGTCATCTCTCAGGAAGGCCTTATCAGGAGTCCCTTTTACACTCTGGATGTCAGTGTTGTCTGTGACATGTTGCTGTATAAAATAACAAGTTCCAGCTATTGTTTCAGAGTGTGGCTTGCACTTTGCGAATGTTTGTGGCATGACCAGGGCGGAGGTCCATTTGCCCAAACCAGAAACCTGGTGTTCTCCTCGACGCCCTCACCTCCACGTCTCTCCACCAACCAGTCACAATCCCCTGTGAACGCCACCTTTCACATACGCCTCACACCCGCCGGCTTCCATCCAGCCTCACAGCCACAACATCTTCCCCTGCCCGCCCACCGCACAGCCCCCTCGCGGGGCTCCCTGCGTCCACCCCAGCCTCTGTCCATGCTTCCTCCCCAGAGCAGCCAAGGTCATGCCCCTACTTCAAACCCTAGCTCTCAGGAAGGCCTTATCATGAGTCCCTCTTAGACTCAGGCTATTCTGAGCTGCTTTCGGATTCCTCCCGTGAATCAGAGTTTCTCTTGCCCCAGGTCTTCACACACAGAGTACTCGCTTGTCCCCATTCCCCCAGCACACACCCTTCCCTCCCTACTCATCCTTCCTATTTCGGCTTGAATGGCAGGTCCTCAGGGCCGGACACTGGCCGTCGCCCTCCGTGCCGTCCCTTGGGGAACTCTTCCTCCTCTGCAGTAACGCTCCTTACACGCTACAGTGATGACTTAATCCCCCTTCCTCCACCGCTCAGCTGGTCACACAAGCCTCTGTCTTGTCCACTGTGCCAGCACCCGCAGGTACTAGTCTGACACATTGTGGGCGCTCACAAAGGTCTGCTGAATGAATGATTCAACACGCAGCCCAATGAAAGAATGAAGAAACACAGCAGGCCCGGGTCACGGGATGCGTCGCAGTGGGCGTCCCCCCAGGTAGAGCTGAGCTACGGCCACGGGAGGGCGTCGCAGGGCCGGCGCGGGCCACTTGGGGGCGCCCCCGCTCCGTCTTAGCTTGTTGGCACCTCCTAAGACTCAGGTTGGGTTATTAATCGCCAATGGGTGGCCAGGGGGCGGAGTTCTCCCTCTGATGGACAGATTCGCTCCGCCCAATCTAATTCATCTTTTCCTTTGCCCCGCCCACTCCGGGCCCCAGAGACCCCCGAGGGTGGGCCTGGTGGAGATGCCGCCAACTGAACTCCAGCTGAGTGCTCCCGAGGCCGAACCCGCGGGCCTGGCGGTCTGTGAGTGGGCGGGCAGCCTCTAGGGGCGGGGCTTAGGCGTTGACGGGCAGGCAGGCCGTCCCGCCTCTCTCGCCCAGAGCGGCCGCGCCAGCGCCGGGGAAGGCAGAAGTGAGTACGCGAGCGGCGTAGCGAGATCCCAGCTCGGACCACGGACGGCGCGCGCCCCCGAAGCCCCGGATCCCGGTCGGGCCCGCGGCGGACCGCCCGGTTACTGTGCACCCCGAACCACGACCGCTTGCACCCTCCCGCTCCGGCCCGGCGCCCCGGATCCTCCTGGACCGGTCCGTCCAGATTCCCGCGGGACCGACCTGTCCGCATCCCCGGATCGCCGGGCTCGGCGCGCCGCCTGGCCCCGGAGCCGCCCGCCTGGACTCCACTCCCTCCTCGCCCGCATCTCCCGAGGCCCGACGCGAGCCTGCCCCGGAGCCCGCCGAGCGCACCCTCTCTCGGGCTTGCAGCCCGCCGGCGCGGCCCGGCCCGGCGCGGCCCGGCTCGGTTCCCAGAGCCACCCGGCCATGGCCAGAGCCCGCCCGCCGCCGCCGCCGCCGCCGCCGCCGCCGGGGCTCCTGCCGCTGCTCCCTCCGCTGCTGCTGCTGCCGCTGCTGCTGCCCGCCGGCTGCCGGGCGCTGGAAGGTGAGCGGCGTCGGGGGGCGCGCCCCGGAACGAGGTGCCGGGGGTCGCGGGGCTGCGGGCCGACTGCGCGGGGCCGACCCGGGCTGAGCGCACGTCGGAGGAGGCTCCGCCACCCGCTCTGGGGCCCAGGGATGGGGTGGGGAGGCTGCCCCCGGAGCGGGCGCTGGGAGCTCGGAGGCTGGAGCTGGCTCGGAGGCAGGCAGCCCGCCGGGGAATCGCGGGGAGCTTGACTCGGGACGAGCGTCCTCGAAAGTCCTGGCCATGCCGTGAGCTTTCGTGGGAGTCCCTGACACGGCAGAGAAGCGGGGCCCCCCGGCACCCCCCTGAAGTCGAGGGCGTGTGGGCAACCCCTCCAGGCCAGGCGAGGGCCGCGGGGCTGTGGTGGATGGGGGCGAAGCGGGACTCCCCAGGTTGGGGGACGCTGATCAGGAGCTCGTTGGAGTTAACTGTGAGAGTGAGTGCGAGCACCCCGCTTTGTCAGGGGCCCAATGCGGGGGCGGACAGGCGGGGACCTGTTATTGTTTATGGTTTACCGGGCGCCAACTGCCACCCGAGGTGCTGTGTGCGCCGCCCCGCAACCTTTTCAGAGGCTCGCCCTTCTAGCAGGGCAGCCCGAGTGCTCGAGTCTCCACTGAACCCCTGAAGTTGCGGGGTTCGTCCCAGGTAGCACCAGAGCCGGGTGCCTTCCTCAGTAGCCGGTGGGAAAAGGCCCGGCTTCTCAATGGGTTCTGTGAAACCTACCAAGACTGCTGTGGGGGGCGGCTCCAACTTCCAAATGATTGTACTTGGATGAACAGCCCGCGTTGTTGGCCCTGGCAGGAGAGCTCACACGCAGGCCACTTGACACAAGCCTGCCGCGGACAGAGGCCCCACAAACAATAGGGAGGCCCACACACACTCACGCCCCGTTTCGAAGAATTTCGGAGTCATTCAATGAGAGGGGATCAAAACCTTCCATAAAGTGGAGTGAGGGACGCCACAGAAATTCGAGGGCAATCGGAATAAAGGCAGTACTTATTGGGGGCATCTAACCGATCGAGTCACTTTCTTAGTTTAGGAACAAAAACGCGAATGGGGGAACTTGCCTTGTTCTTCTGTTCAGAGTTGGTAAACTTAAAGGTTGGGAAGAAGAAAGAACAAAGTGGAGAGAGAAAGGCATCCTCTGCGGTGTTCTAATGTTCTCCAGGGGCAGGACTTCCCATGATCCCCCACCCCTTCATCTCCAGTCCCACGGGTGGACACATGCAAATTCAGCCCAACACACCGAGGTCTGGCCCCCACACGCACACACTCACCCACATGTGTGTGATAGGATCTCGGGCGTGAGAACCTGGCTGGGGCTTTGTTGTTGATTGCCTGGAGGGTGTGAGCTGGGGAGCCTGTTCAAGTAGCCAGGTCTGTGTCTGGGCCTCTGTGTCGTAGCCCAGGCGAGGCGACATTGGTACACACACACTCACGCATTGATGGGGCTGTGTGTCACCTGTGTGTGTCCGGCCGCAAGGCCCTTGTTGTGGGTGTGGTGGGAGCTGGTGCAGAGTGGAGTGGGGGTGTGGTTTGGGTCAGCCCGGGGCTACCTGGGGAGGCTCACTTCTCCTTCCTTCCTTCCCTTCCTCTCTCTCTTTCAACCCTCATCGCCCACTGGACCCTTTGAGGCAGGTCCTGGTGGGAGCCCAAGCTCCCAAGCCTCCAGACCAAGCAGCTGGAGGGTTGTCCAGGAGGCAGAGTCCTGATGGGCTGGGCACCCCAGGAAGAGGGGGCAGCAGAGCCCCTCGTTCCCCACCTGCCCACCTCTCCTCTGTTGTGAGGTGGGAGCTAGGGCTGCTCCCTGGCTGGGAGGCCAGGCCAGCGTGGGGTGCCCCTGGGTAGCAGCAGTGCCTGCAAGGGTGGTTTCACCAATTCTTTCACTTTTGCAATCCCTCAGACCCTTGGGCCACAAATGCAAGGTGCCAACTCCAGTGAAGAACTTGCACCTGCCACCCTCTGGTCCCCCTCACTGGGAGACAGGATGGGAACAGCACCGGCCTTGCAGGGTTGTTCTGAGAGCTGAATTGTTAATGTGTGCAAAGTGCTTTGCACATAAGCATTGTTATTCAAGGATTAGCTGTTATTATTATTATTACCCTAGGGTCTGCTCCTAGGGGAGCTTCAGGAGTGAACCGAGTGTGTGCCCTTCTATGGGAGGGAGGTTAGAGGGAGGAGAGATGAAAGGGAAGGTTGGTGCAGGGGCTGGGGGTGGGCTGTCTCCCCCCACATCTCCCTGCAGCTCTAAGGAGGGAAGGAATGGGGAGAGCTGGCTCAGTGGGCAGCTGTCTTCTGCCTGTCCTTGCCCTCCCTCCCCTATTCTGGGGCTTGGCATGTGGATGGGTGGACTTCCAGGTCCTGGGCTGTGACCAGGGCAGGGATTTGTGGCATCCATAGCACTGAGGATCTCCTCAGCCCCTCCAGCTTGCCAGGCGGGGGTCCAGCCTTCCATCTGGCCTCAGCAGGATTTGGTCTGCCCTTGGCCCGATGGTGCTCTGTGTTTGGGGCATGACATTTATTTAGGCCCAGGGTCCCTGAGCCGTGGCTGCTGCCTCTGCCTCTCATGTACCCACTCTTGAGCACCTGGTTCGTCTTCCCTCCCTGCACACTTGGGGGTCGCCGAGACTCTGCATCGAAGGCTGCCGTCAGTTTCCCATGTGGACCGAGTCTGGGTCCCAGCTTGTCCTCGTGGTTGAAAACACGCCCTCCCTTGCCCTCAGCCACAGGGAAACAGGCCATCTTGTCGCCCACTCGCCTTTTGAGTAGCGTTCTCCAGTTTCCCAAAGCCAAGATTATTCTCCCCTGAGGGCGGGCCATCAGCAGGCTTGGGAGTGGGGTCCAGTGGGGAGCAGACTGGGAATGGGATGAGGAATGGTGTCTGGACCCCAGCGCCCCTGTACCTGGGATAGGATGGTGAGATCTCTGCTGGGAAGAGATCCTTTTGAGAAAAGAGAAACAGTTACCAGATCGCAGGAGGTGGGGCCCGCACATTCCCCTCCAGCCAAGCCATGGTAGCTGAGCTGTCACTGCTGTGGAACCTGTCCCTGAGGGAACAAGGCAGCGTGGAGCCCTCCTCCTCCACAGGAGTGACCCCTGAGAATGTGAGAACTGAAAGGGGACAGTGGGTTGGGATTTGGGGGGCTTGCTCACTTGTTCGAGTTGCCTGTGGTGCCCCCAAGCCCCCTCCCTGTCTCCCAGGCGCTGGTCTTAAGAGCGGCTGCCGAGGCCGGGGGTACTTGGAGGAACCAGTTTGCTCGGCACTGCCCTGTCTTTACCCAGAGCCGCCGCCACCGCGGCCTCCGTGTAAGCTCTGAGCTGAAGCCGAAGCTGAAGCTGCCGTGGGCAAGGCCTCTGCCACACGGCCTTCCACTAATTAAACAGCATGAAGAGGCTGAATCACCAGGCCTGCATAGTTTGAAAATTGTAGCCCTGCCTGTTGTGCTGAGTCAAACTGGTTTGTCGGGATTGGGCAGCTGGTGGGGGTGAGGGGTGGAGGGAGAGTGGGTACAGCTGGGCACCTGATGGGGTGGGCAAGGCCCCCTGCCCAATGGCCAGCCCTGGTGCCAGGGCTCCTATTGCCTTCTGCCCCCAGCCTCCTGGCCAGACCCAGCGTGGCCAGCGTCTGGGGAAGGACAGAAGGGCTCAGGGAAGGGCTCGCTGTCCACCCGTCCTTCTGGCTCCTGGCAGGGCCACCAGTGGGGTGGGGGTGCGGATGATCTCTGAGGCATTTGGGCTCCCCGTCCTGGGTTTCTTCCCCCTTCTCTTCCCTCTCAGGTTTATTTAATTATAAACCCCCATGATCTGAGGGTAAGAATGAAAAACAAAATGTGTTCTCTGTTCTGAGATGTTCCCTCCCCTCCATCCCAGACATGGGCCAAGGGGCTGTGGCAGGAAAGGAGGTGGCGGCCCTGGGTGAGCCACGCTCCCCACAACATTATCTTCTCCAGGCCCGTGGCAGGCTCCCCTCAAGACCCCTTGCTCCCCATGCTGACTGCCCTGTGTGTGTAGGCTGGCACACACGTGTACACATCCTGACCCGTGGGAGGGGAGCCAGATCCTTCAGCTTGGTGGCTGAGGAAGGGACTCCATAAAGAGGAGGAGGGTGTCCAACAAGGGTGGCATGGCACTTTCCTCCTTGCGCAGACCCTGGCCCCCTGCCCTCCTGCCCGCTGCACACTGCCCGCCCGGCCCTGGTGCGTTCCCTCTCCTCCCACCTCTAAGTCCCCGTCTGGAATCCAGGCTGAAGGCTGGCTGCTTCTGTCTTTACCTGTTTTTTTGTTTTTGTTTTGTTTTCTGTTGTCTGTTTCCTGGGTCTCAACAACACTCTTGCTCCCAGGGTGCTATGAGGCCTGGCCCTTCACTGGGGCAGGTGACAGGCTCTCAGCTGGTGCTCCTCCCGCAGGCCAGGGTGCCCATGATGCCTCCTCCTGTCCTGCTCAGGGTCCTTGACATGCAAGCGGAAGAGCTCTGCCCAGAGCTTCTGAAGCCAGATCTCTTTAGGGAGCTACCCTCTACCAAGGGCTCAGGGGCCCTTGAGCCGGTGCCATTGTGCTGGCAGGGAAGTGGCGTGTTATTTGGGCAGGGGCTATACCTGGCGAGGCCGCACCCAGCCACACCCAGAATCATCTTCATGCCCCTGCCCCACCCCAGCCTGACTGACAGCTCCCGCCTGAGCCAGGACAGCAGGAAGCAGGGCTATGCCTCTTTCCCTGCACCTCTGGCGAAGGCTGCCCCAGCGCCTCTGCTTCCCTTGCAGAGTGGCCCGTGTGGCTGCCCTGCCTGAGCAAGAGGCACCAGAGTATTAGGGGCAGGATGGGGGTACTGCCCTCTACCCACTGAAAGACATCTGTAAAGAGAACCATGCTCACAAGGTGTGTGTGTGTGTGTGTGTGTGTGTCTCTGTGTGTGTGTGTCTGTGTGTGTGTGTGTCTCTGTGTGTGTGTGTGTGTCTCTGTGTGTGTGTGTCTGTGTGTGTGTGTGTGTGTGTGTGTTGGAAGCCCATGGAGCCTGCACCTCTGAGGCGCTACACAAATCTAGGTATTTATACTTAGGTGATGTCAGGATGCTCCTTTGCAGGGGCTGTGGCATGTTCCAGTGTCATTGGGCATCTGTGACTTTGCAGCTGACTGTAGTTCGTGTGACTAGGTAAGCGCATGTCACCAAGTCTATACGGGGAAACTGGTGTCTGTGTCTGCACTTTATACCGAAGCCTGTGTGACTTGCAGCTGGTGATAGCATGTGTAATTGGGTGTGTAAGGAGATCACACTGCAGGGCTGGGTGTGCATGCCCTCTGTGTGTGCATGTTTCAGGAAAACTGCACACAGGCAGGCTGTAAGCGTGGGTCTGCCTAAGGCAAACCAGATCTCTGTGTAAGAAAGATTCACTGTATATGAATGTCTAAGGAAGACTAATCTGTTTGTACCATATGCATCTGTGTGTCTGAGAAAGACCGTGGCTCTGTGTGAAGCTGGGTGTGTGTTTGCGGGCGGCTGTGGCTTTGTGTGTTTTTGTCCACCATATGTGTTGACTTGTCGCTCTTTAGCATGGTGGTGGGGAGTGAACCCTGCCCCCAGGACTGGATGCTGCGTGTGCATCTGTGTGTGTGCGCGTTGGCGGGGGTCACACAGCTGCTGCCACGTGGCGGCTCTCCCTAGCCTGCAGAAACCTGAAAGAGGTGTTGCCTCCCTCCTGAGCATCAAAGCTCCAGTACCGGGCCTGGTGCCTGCCTCCCTGGTGACTACCTCCCTGGTGACTTTGCGGGACAGTTGTGGTTCCTGCCTGACAGAGCCCAGCATCTGGGGTAGGGGTGAGCCAGCCTCTTCTCTCTTCTGCCTCCTGCAGACACATGGTGGGTCAGCCAGGGGTGGGGGACCGCAGGCAGGTGGGGAGTTAGGAGCTTGCTCACTCGCTCCTCTTTTGCTTTACCCACTGCCCCTCAACCCCCCGTCCCAGCGGGTGTATGCGCGCGCGCACACGTACACACACATGCACACGCCGCACACACAGCACAGAGAAGGTGGGCTGGGCCTCTTCCTCCCAATGCCACGGACAGATGAGTTCTGTGATCCCCCCTCACACCCCCATCACCTCCTGTCGGAGGCTGGGACTGGGCACCTCAGGGCAGAGAAGGCTGTGCTCTGTCCCCTGTGCCCGCGCAGGCTGAAGGCAGCAGGCTCCTCCTTTCCCCCTGAGAAGTGGGGAAACCGAGAGCGCGCGGCCCCCTCCCCGCCGGAGTGACCGGAGCCCGTCCTCAGGCACACATGACTCGAAACCCAAGTCCCCTCCTCATTAATGGGAAAAATGTGCCGAGATTGAGCGATGGCCAAGGCTGAGCAATGGCCAAGGGCCGATCCCCTCCCTCCCGCTCTTGCTCCCCAGAAATTAAACAGAAACGAAGAGCCTCCCTGCCTCCCTCGCTCCCTCCCCTCCCGCCGCCGCCTCCCCGCCGCCCCCTCCCTCCGCTCCCTCCTCCCGGAGCCAGCGCAGGGCTTGTTTTAAACTGTGGAGGAATCTGGCTGGAGGGGGAGGGGCTGAATATTTGGGTTTAAACAGTTCCAGATGGGTTTGGCACGGGTTGAGCAGAAGGAAGTGAGGGAGAGGGAGGAGGGAGGCCGCGCGAGGCAGCGGCGGGAGCCCCGGCCTGCTGCGGCGGGCAGCGGCGGCGGGCGGACCCGCGGGAGGACTGGCTGCGGGCGCAGGGCTCGCTCCGGGGACGGACCCTCGGGCCGCCGGCTGGGGACGAGGTCGCCTGGCAACCTCCCTCTGCCTCTGCCTTTGCCTGCTCGGGCCTCCGCGTCTCTCCGTCCCCCGTCTTTGTAGGCCCCCGCCGGCCGTCCCCGCGGTCTGATCCCCGCCAGCCGGCTCCGCACGACCTCCGGCTCGGGCCGCCCACCGCCCACCGCCACCCGGCCGAGTCCCTGCCCCACTCGCCTTTCTCCCAGGCGAATGTCTGCGTCTGTCTGTTTGCCTGCCTGCCTGCCTGCTTGTCTGCCTTCCAGAGGCCGGGATCGCTCCCCCTGCACCCGAGCCCTCAGGGGACCAGGGGCTGCGGCCAGAGGAGCCTCCCGCCCTGCAGTGATTGGCTGCTGCCTGCGGCCCCTTTACCTGACACTGAGGTCTGGGGTCACAGCTGCCTTGTCCACCACGGGGTCTTCCGCGGTCCTCGGCTCAGACCTAGACGCCAGGAAACCAGTGAAGACCGCAAGCTGGTGGCCGTGGGGTTTGGATATTTCCCCACCTGGGCACTGCCGGCTGCCCCGCTGTTGATGTTAGAGGCCTTCAGAGGTTCTGGGGCAGCCATGCCCCATTCCAGCTTCACAGCTGAGGGAACACAACGTGGCCGTACTGCCTTCCAGGTCAGGGGGAAGGAATTGGCACCTCTTTCCTTCCTTTCCTGCCCCAGGTCAAATCTGGGGGTCACACTGTCTTTCAGAGAGTAGTGTCATCCAGCCAGAGACCAGAAGGGGCTTCCTAAGGGAGCAATGAATGTCAGAAACATTAATGGGTCCCTCCTGTGACCAAGTGAGGTGAAACAGACAAGAAACCAGCTCAGAACACAGGACGGGCACTCTGAAAAAGTCCCTGGCCCCTGATGCATCTTACCCTGACTTGGAGGTTCACGGAAGCCTTCCTGTAGGCGACAACAGCTCTGTTGGGCCTTAAATGATAGGCAGTTTTCTAGGCTTTCTTTCATCCCTCCTTTTCAGAGGGGCATATTGCAGTCAGAGTGTAAGGAATTAATTATAGAGTCAGGCCTGAATCTGAGCCACCCTTGATGCCTCACCCCAAGGCCTAGCCACTTTATCTTAAGGAGTGTATTTTCTTTGTCTGGGCATTGGTGTTCTCTTCTGTAAAAGGGACACATCATCAGTACCTTCTTCCAAGGATTACAGGAAGAATTGAACTAGGAGCTGGTTTGGGGCTTTGGTGGTTCCCTCTCCACCCTCACAGCGCATCCCTGCCCCATCATCACCTGTAGGTGGCTGGGTGGGAACTGGCCCTGGTCTATCACTGCCCTCCCCTTCCCCTGGGCCGAGTGTGGGGCTGGGCCTTTGTTGGGAATGGAGTCGGGGGAGGCCAGGGCCAGGGTCTGAAGCACACAGCCCTTTGTTCCAGGATAAAGGCCCTGCCGGCCCCTTTGTGCGGAGATTAGCAGAGCCTGTAGGTGTGTGGACCGGCCTCTGTTCCCGCCTCATTAACCCAGGCCTGGGGTCAGGGCACCCACCCCTAGCTGCCCAACCTGACATCTTTGAGGCTGTGACATCTCTGGGATGGCCACAGTGTCTCCTCTTAGGTAGTGGGGAAACGGCGGGGGGGGGAGGGGCGGGCTTTGGGGAGAGTGTGCAGAGTGGAGCCTGGTGGGAATTCTTTTCCTCAGTGATCTCTTTTCTTTTTTTTTTCATTTTTTTTTTTTTTAGATAGAGTTTCTCTAGTTGCTCAAGTTGGAGTGCAGTGGCACAATCTCAGCTGGCTGCAACCTCCGCCTCCCGGGTTCAAGTGATTCTCCTGCCTCAGCCTCCTGAGTAGATGAGATCATAGGCCTGCGCCACCACACCCGGCTAAATTTTGTATTTTTAGTAGGAATGGGGTTTCAACATGTTGGTCAGGCTGGTCTCGAACTCCTAACCTCAAGTGATCCACCCGCCTCAGCCTCCCAAAGTGCTGGGAATACAGGCGTGAGCCACCGTGCCTGGCTGTGATCTCTTTCTCCTCCTCCTGAGATTAGTCCCTGACCTTTTTCTCCGTTTTCTCCCCAGAGACCCTCATGGACACAAAATGGGTGACGTCTGAGTTGGCGTGGACATCTCATCCAGAAACTGGGGTGAGACTTTCCCGTCATTATCCTGAGCATTGGTTGCCATTAGGCTGCCCCCTACTTCCAGCCTCCGTGCCCCTCACCTCACCAGGGCCTGGAGAAGAGCTGCCTCTGCTCTCTGCCTTCTGACCGTCACCCTCGCTTCCTTTGCCATCCCCATCCTCCTCACTTGTCACCCTCTGAAGCACCTCGAGGTCCTTCTCTGTAGGCGTTTCTGCCTCTCCTCTCCTCCGCCTGCCTGTGCCTCCCAGCCCCCACTCCCTCTCCTTCTGACAGCCCTCTGCGTGTCCATCCCCATCTCCCTCCACCCTGGGTCCCTGGAGAGAGCATTGGCTTGTAAACCTTAGTTCCAGATCTCTAACCCGCTGTGTGGCCTTAGGCAAGGCCGTTTACCCCTCTGGACCCCCACTCCTTGACTGTTAAATTCCTGCAGTCCGGACGTCTCTCAATGTTCGAGCTAACCTCCCTAGATGGCCTTCATGGCTCCTCTAAGCCCTAGAACCCTAGAGTAGGATGGCTCCACAGGCCCTGCAGTCACCCGGCCTGACTGTGACCTTGGGCACAACTCCCTCTGCGAGCCTTGGCATCCCCATCTCTAAACATCAGGACAACAGATGCTCCTCATGGAGTTGTTGTGAAGATTAAATTCGATGCTAATAGTGACAGCCAGTATCCAAGAAGTGCTTGCGCCGTTACAAGCCCGTTACATTTATCAGCCTGATTTAATTCCTCACAGCCTCGTTCAGTTCTATTAGGCCCCATCTTACAGGTGATGAAACTGAGGCATAAAGATCACAAATATTATAGCTAATGTTCCTAGTCCTGTCCTAAATGCTTTATTCAGTTAAAATCTATTCCTTACACAGCTTTATTCTCCCCATGTTACAGATGGGGAAACTGAGGCACGTGGAGATTAACTGACTTGTCCATAATCACACAGCAAGCAGAGAGCTGGAATCTGAACCCATGTAGGCCGCATGCTCAGCCACTATACCATAGAAGCACCACCCCTGTGAAGTAAATAGAGCAGATCTGGGCACAGGGGAAGCCCTGGGCACATGTCAGCCTCACGCTCTGTCTTTTTCCTTGGTCCCTGCACAGTGGGAAGAGGTGAGTGGCTATGATGAGGGCATGAATCCCATCCGCACATACCAGGTGTGTAATGTGCGTGAGTCAAGCCAGAACAACTGGCTCCGCACGGGATTCATCTGGCGGCGGGACGTGCAGCGGGTCTACGTGGAGCTCAAGTTCACGGTGCGCGACTGCAACAGCATCCCCAACATCCCCGGCTCCTGCAAGGAAACCTTCAACCTCTTCTACTACGAGGCCGACAGCGATGTGGCCTCCGCTTCCTCCCCCTTCTGGATGGAGAACCCCTACGTGAAAGTGGACACCATCGCACCTGATGAGAGCTTCTCGCGCCTCGATGCCGGCCGTGTCAACACCAAGGTGCGCAGCTTTGGGCCACTTTCCAAGGCTGGCTTCTACCTGGCCTTCCAAGACCAGGGCGCCTGCATGTCACTCATCTCTGTGCGCGCCTTCTACAAGAAGTGTGCATCCACCACCGCAGGCTTCGCACTCTTCCCCGAGACCCTCACTGGGGCGGAGCCCACCTCGCTGGTCATTGCTCCTGGCACCTGCATCCCTAACGCCGTGGAGGTGTCAGTGCCACTCAAGCTCTACTGCAACGGCGATGGGGAGTGGATGGTGCCCGTGGGTGCCTGCACCTGTGCCACCGGCCATGAGCCAGCTGCCAAGGAGTCCCAGTGCCGCCGTGAGTGGGGACCGGCCTGGGGAAAGGGTTGTGGGGAGGCCCTGGCCATAGCTACCTACGTGCCCCAGCCCCTGCTTTCTCTCTGACCAGGAGGTCTGGCAGCAGCTCTACAGTGGAGGCAGGAAAGGGAAGAGTGGGGATCAGATGCAGAGAATGGGGTGCAAAGAGGGAGGTGAGAGAAAATGCGGAGAGGCAAGGATAGGAAAAGAAAAAATGAAAGAGGAAGAGAGGCATGGAGAATCTTCGGCAAGCAGGCAACTGGAGGGCCCAGTCAGAGGCTCGGGAGGCCAGCAGAGATGCCCGCTTTGTCCTGCTTTGAGTCTGTGCTTCACCCTGGAAGTGGTAGGTCGGCCCCAGGGCTGAGGGCACGGGGGCTATGGGCACCTTGTGCATGGCCTTTTACAAAACCTGGGCTCTCCTCTGCCCCTTGGGAGGCAGTATATAAATCACACAGTGGTTAGGTCCCAGTACTGAAGTCCAGTCCTGACTGTCACTTACCACTTACGTGACTTTGGGCAAGTTACTTTTTTTTTTTTTTTTGAGACGGAGTTTCACTCTTGTTGCCCAGGCTGGAGTGCAGTGGTGTGATCTTGGCTCACCGCAACCTCCACTTCCCAGGTTGAAGTGATTCTCCTGCCTCAGCCTCCTGAGTAGCTGGGATTACAGGCACGCACCACCACGTCCGGCTAATTTTGTACTTTTAGTAGAGACGGGATTTCACTGTGTTGGTCAGGCTGTCTCAAACTCCTGATCTAAAGTGATCCACCTGCCTTGGCCTCCCAAAGTGCTGGGATTACAGGCGTGAGCCACCGCGCCCGGCCCTGGGCAAGTTACTTAACTGTTTGAACCTTGGTTTCCTCACGTGCAAGATGGGAACGATCATGAGGTTCCTTCATAGGGCTGTAGTGAGGCTCACGTGAGCAGCGCTTTGCCCTTAGAACAGTGTCTGTCACATGGGAGCACAGCTGGTGCTCAGTGTTGGCCTTGAGTCTCTAGAGCCCTGGGATCCATGAGAGCTGGGGTGTTCTGCCATTATTCTTCTTATTATTATTGAGATGGAGTTTTGCTCTGTTACCCAGGCTGGAGTGCAATGGCACGATCTGGGCTCACTGCAACCTCCGCCTCCCAGGTTCAAGTGATTCTCCTACCTCAGCCTTCATAGTTGCTGGGACTACAGGCATGCACCACCACACCTGGCTAATTTTGTATTTTTAGTAGAGACGGGATTTCTTCAGGTTGGTCAGGTTGGTCAGGCTGGTCTCGAACTCCCGACCTCAGGTGATCTGCCTGCTTCTGATGGCTTGCCAAGACTTCTGTACTAGGCTTCTCAGGTGTCAAAACTGTCCACCTAGGGGTCTCTCAGGGAGCCTCACCACTCCCCGTGAGGTAGATTCCTGTCATCTCCCTGTTTTGCCAATAAGGAAACTGAGTCTTGGAGAGGCTCTGAACACAGGCCTCGTAGCTGGGAATGTGGAGGCTGGCACGAAGCCTCCTCCTGTGCCTTGCCATGCAGGTTGGTGTGCTGAGGGCCTTGTCTTTCGCTCCCTCTGCCCGATTCTCTTCCCTGGGGCTCTCAGCCTGCAGCGCTGAGGGGTAGGCGATGGCTCTTACCACACCCTAGGTGTGAGGGCTTGGCAGCATGAGGCAGCTGCGAGGCCCCATGTTCTCATGGGAAGGTGAATGGTGCCATTCC
Organism: Leontopithecus rosalia; assembly: GCA_028533165.1. Lineage (NCBI taxonomy): Eukaryota > Metazoa > Chordata > Mammalia > Primates > Cebidae > Leontopithecus > Leontopithecus rosalia. The sequence goes on from CM052662.1 coordinate 6,673,418, forward strand.
GGGCCCTCTCCACTTCTCGATGGGAACCTGTCCTGAGATTTCCTCTTGCTAAGTGGAGAAAGGGGGTGGGGTGATGAGCCTGACAGCCTGAAGAGGGGCTAACACTCTGCAGGTCCCTGGCAGGAAATGCATGCTGGTTCCCATAGCAACCAGGCTGGCCTGGCCTCTGCCCCCTCCCCCGCTGGCTCAAAAGAGCTAGGATGGAATATCACCTTGGTTAGGGGAGATGAAACCCCAGAAAAGGGAAAGCCCGGGTACTGGACGTTCCCCCCTGTGGTGCCCCCACCAGAGGCAGTCGTGGAGAGGTGGCGGCCACTGGGGAGGGTCTTGCTGTATACCCATTTTCCTAACTCTGCTATTACGAGTGTCCCCTTTGACTTGCATATGTTCCGGTGTGAAGAATGCATGATAAGGCCACCTAGATCCACAGAGCCTGCGTCCTGGGATCAAGGGCAGATGGCGGGAGGGCCACTGGGGATGAGGGATGCTCGGGCCCTGGGCCCTGGGCTTGCTCTGGGGGGGAGTCCCCTTGTGGACATGAGGCCTCTGAACTCCAGGTGACCCCAGCCTTCCTGCCTGCTTTCTTTCTCTCCTCCTCTCACCCGTCCTCACCCCCGTCCCTGCCCAAGGGCAGAAAGGAGCTACTGCTGGCTCTGGTGGGTGGGGTGAGAGCTTCGCAGTCAAGGCCCCCTCCCCGCCGCTGTTCTAGGGTGCCCTTCAGGGTCCTCAGAATGGTCTTCCTGGAGCCTCTGGGAGGGGTGGGGCATCCCCACGGATTGGGAATGGTATGGGTGCTGCTGGCCCCACAGGTGGTCTCTTCCCATCCCGCCTCTTCCTCCCCCTTTCTCTGTCTTCCCTGCCTCAACAAGCCCAGGCCGTCCAGGTGACGGGCTGACGTCTTCGTCCGTGAGGCCCCGGGGTTGGGGCGAGGGGGCAGGGGCGGGAGGAATCCGCTGACGTGGGCTTTCCATGGGGCAACAGGGCCTTTTGTAGCTGCAGCTGGAGTAAGGCCATCCCAGCATTGCCCCACAGTCTAGTCTGGGGGGGGCTAGGGCCTAGGCTGGGGAGAAGCCAGGTTCTCAGAGCTGTGGGGGTCTGGTGTCTGCGGGGAAGGGAGGTGAGCCCCATCCCTCCTCTTCTCCCCCACAGCCTGTCCCCCTGGGAGCTACAAGGCAAAGCAGGGAGAGGGGCCCTGCCTCCCCTGCCCTCCCAACAGCCGGACCACCTCGCCGGCCGCCAGCATCTGCACCTGCCACAATAACTTCTACCGCGCAGACTCGGACTCTGCGGACAGTGCCTGTACCAGTGAGTGAACGCATGCCCTCTCCTCTGCCCGCCTGCCCTCTGGGGGGCCCTCGCAGGAAGCCTAGACAGTCACTATGAATAGCCCCATTTTCCAGAGGAGCAGCTGAGGCTCGGGAAGTTAGATGTCGCGCTCAAGATGGCACAGCTGGGAGGTGGCCGCCCCTGAGCCAGCTCACCCCTCCGCCAGCACCTGCTAAGCACCTCCTAGCTCCTGGCCATGATTAGGAGCTGGCTAGAAGCTTAGCGGTGGGCGGCCCTATAGTGCATCACCCCTGCCTCTGCACAGAAGTGCCTCTCCCCAGCCTCACTCTATCCACGGAGGGGGCCTCATATCCTGAGCGTGGGCTTGTGCCCCACTTCCTCCCTGCCCTGGCCTTTGGTGTGCCAGACGTTGTGCCGGGTTTCAAGGGTATGCAGTGAATAAGATAGTCATTGTTCTAAAGGAGCTCAAAACCTGCTGGGCAAAATAGGTATAAAAACATTACCATAATGGTCTAAGAGCTGGGCTAGAAGGTTGTCTAGGAATTCTTTGATGTATATTCGGAGTGTAGGGTGAGGATCAATCAAGGAAGGCTTCCAAGAGGAAGTGACATCACAAGTTGAGTCTTGAAGGATAAATAAGAGTCTGCCTAGTGAAGACATATATAGGAAAGTTATTCTGCTTATCAAAGCAGAGGCAAGGCAGGTTGGAGTGTGCAGGAACTCTGGGCAGAATGGTGGTCCTAGAGCCGCCCACTCACTACCTTCTCCTCCATGTCCCCCACAGCTGTGCCATCGCCGCCCCGAGGCGTGATCTCCAATGTGAACGAAACCTCACTGATCCTTGAGTGGAGTGAGCCCCGGGACCTGGGTGGCCGGGATGACCTCCTGTACAATGTGATCTGCAAGAAGTGCCATGGAGGCCCTGGGGCTGGGGGGCCCTCAGCCTGCTCACGCTGTGATGACAATGTGGAGTTTGTGCCTCGGCAGCTGGGCCTGACAGAGCGCCGGGTCCACATCAGCCATCTGCTGGCCCACACACGCTACACCTTTGAGGTGCAGGCGGTCAACGGTGTCTCGGGGAAGAGCCCTCTGCCGCCCCGCTATGCGGCTGTGAATATCACCACCAACCAGGCTGGTGAGGAGGGGACACGGGAGGGTAGGGCCTGGCTCACTTTCCCCTGGATCGAACTGAGGTGTCCCGGGGCCTGCCAAGGGACCACTGGGGGTCCATGGGAAGCGGGTCTTTGGGAAGGATGCCAGGGTCCAGGGAGCCCCTGGTGAGCCCCCTGCTCTTCCCAGCCCCGTCCGAAGTGCCCACTCTACGCCTGCACAGCAGTTCAGGCAGCAGCCTGACCCTGTCCTGGGCACCCCCGGAGCGGCCCAACGGAGTCATCCTGGACTATGAGATGAAGTACTTTGAGAAGGTCAGAGCCTCAAGGGGCAGGAGGAGGCCTTGGGCTGAGCTGGGCTGAGAAAATGACCTCCACAGGGTGTCGGGCCCTTGGGAGCAAGGCCTTGGGTACGGAGGGGGCATGTGGCAGGTCTGGGTGTGAACACGGGCCAGTTGGCTTCAGGATCCACCTGAGGATGCCCCCTCCCTCCTGGCATTGCAGAGTGAGGGCATCGCCTCCACAGTGACCAGCCAGATGAACTCCGTGCAGCTGGACGGGCTGCGGCCCGACGCCCGCTATGTGGTCCAGGTCCGGGCCCGCACGGTCGCTGGCTACGGAAAGTACAGCCGGCCCGCCGAGTTTGAGACCACGAGCGAGAGAGGTTAGCAGCCCCCGCGCCTGCCCATCATGGCCCTCACTGTCTGTCCCTCCACTCAGCAGCCCCTTCTGTCTCTAGGCCCCGGGGCCCAGCAGCTCCAGGAGCAGCTTCCCCTCATCGTGGGCTCCGCGACAGCTGGCCTTGTCTTCGTGGTGGCCGTCGTGGTCATCGCCATCGTCTGCCTCAGGTACTCCCAGGCCATGTTGCTCTCTGGGCTGACCAGAGCTGCCCTTAACGCCCTGGAGCCTCTCATCCCTCAGAGAGGAGCTGCCACCACCTCCCTCAGACCAGGGCCTTCACCCTCCTGGGGCCAGCCATAGCTGGGGAAGCCCTCTCCCGTCCCTGCCTGTGTCCCCATCCTGCCCTTTGTCCACACCCCATCCCCTGAATCTCTGGGCAGGCTTCCTAGGGACTGAGTCCACTGAGCCCCTTGCCCAGAGCGCCAGAGGCTGCTGTGACCACCAAGTGTGGCACTTGGCTGTCTGCTGTGTCCTCTCTGCCCCTTCTGTGAGCCCAAGGGTCTCCTGAACAAGGGAGCCATAGGGCTGGTCTCAGGCCGCCCTCCACTCTGCTCCCTCCAGGAAGCAGCGGCACGGCTCAGACTCGGAGTACACGGAGAAGCTGCAGCAGTACAGTGAGTTTGACCCCTGCCTGCCCCCCAACACCCTCCCTAAGCTCTCCCAGCCCCCACAGGGCTCACAGACACCCTTCTCCCTGCCTGGGACTTCATTCCTTATAGATAAACCCTGAATGCCCCCTCCTGATTCCAGTCAAGTGCCATTTCCTGACCCCTATCTCTCTCCGGGTACCCTGTGCCCCAGAGATGACAGAAGTCTGACCCCTCCCCGCAGAGGCAGTTAGTCCTATGGGAAAGACAATAGCAGACACACAGGAATCAGTTAGAGAACAATTAAGCACTGAGCCGGGTGCTCCTGTTGTAAAAGGCACTGAGAGTTTAGAGAAGAGGAAGGCTTCCTGGAGGAGGTGGACTGGAGCTGAGCTAGGCGGGATGAGCAGGGTTTTGGGAGGTGAGGGAGAGCATTCCTGGCCAGAGGAGCCTCTGGAAGGTAGTGGGCGGGGTGGGGAGGGAGCCCAGCTGTGGGGGCAGCCAGAAGACTGGTTTGACAGCTGCTAGGAAGCCAGGCCAGCCCGCAGAGGGTCGTGAAAGGCAGGCAGAAGAGTCTGGACTTGACCCCACCATAGGTAATTGGAAAGGCTCTCAAGCTGGGGAGTAACACAATGAACAGATTGTTTTAGGAAGACAGTGGAATGCAGGATCGCTCGGTGGGAAAAGTCCAGAGGCAGGGAGCCCAGCTGGGACGCTATTGCAATAGTCTGAGTGTTGAAGGTCTGGATAAGGTCAGGGCGGTGAGAACCAGGGGAGGGATCAATCTGAGAGAGGCCTGGATGTGCTGAGAGATGAGACAGAACTAGGAGTAGAATCCTAGGTGTCTAGCCTTTATGATCACCAGGCATTCTCACGGGGGCTGGAGGATTAGGGCAGCAACACCCGGGGGTGGGGGTGCATGGGGGGGCGGAATATGGGGCTGGGCTCAGCGAGGAGGCTGCCGGAGCTGCATCCTTCGCGGGGAGAGGCTGGCTTGAAGATCTGTTACCTTCTCATGCCCACCTCTTCTCCCTTCAGTTGCTCCTGGAATGAAGGTTTATATCGACCCTTTTACCTACGAGGACCCTAATGAGGCCGTTCGAGAGTTTGCCAAGGAGATCGACGTCTCCTGCGTCAAGATTGAGGAGGTGATCGGAGCTGGTGAGTCTCCTGGGGCACAGTAGAGGTGAGACGCTGGGGCGGGCTGGGTCCCGGGGTGGGTCATAGCTTGTGCCCTGTGCCCTGCAGGGGAGTTTGGGGAAGTGTGCCGGGGTCGACTGAAACAGCCTGGCCGCCGGGAGGTGTTTGTGGCCATCAAGACGCTGAAGGTCGGCTACACTGAGCGGCAGCGGCGGGACTTCCTAAGCGAGGCCTCCATCATGGGCCAGTTCGATCACCCCAATATAATCCGGCTTGAGGGTGTGGTCACCAAAAGCCGGCCCGTCATGATCCTCACTGAGTTCATGGAGAACTGCGCCCTGGACTCCTTCCTCCGGGTAAGAGCCAGCGCCCGGGCCCTCTCCCTCCCCCAGAGAGTTGGGTTGGGCTAATCCCCCACCACACGCAAGTCAGATGGCCCCTATTCAAGTCCATAGCATTTACTGAGATGGCAGGGAGCAGGGAAATAGCAGACCTTCAGAAGTATGGGAGTTCACATCTTGACTCTGTTCCTTACTACCTGTGTGACCTCGGGCAAGTGATTTAACCTGAGTCCCAGCTGCCTGGTTGTAGAATGGGGTGCTAAGAGCTAGTGGGTCCTCATGGGGATTCATTGGGATGTTGTCTATGAGAGATACTTGCCACACAGTAGGGCAGCTCACTTACCCTCAGGGCACTCTGGACATGGCCGCATAGTCTGAGTACTTGGAGAGGGAGGCAGGTGGTCAGCCATGGGCCAGGACGGGGCAGTGGGCACACCTGAGCCTGCTTGTTGCCTGCAGCTCAACGATGGGCAGTTCACGGTCATCCAGCTGGTGGGCATGTTGCGGGGCATTGCTGCTGGCATGAAGTACCTGTCCGAGATGAACTATGTGCACCGCGACCTGGCTGCCCGCAACATCCTTGTCAACAGCAACCTGGTCTGCAAAGTCTCAGACTTCGGCCTCTCCCGCTTCCTGGAGGATGACCCCTCCGATCCCACCTACACCAGCTCCCTGGTACAGGAAGTCGCTGGGAGGGAGACTGGGGACGGGGCCTGTCAGGCAGGGGCTCCGGCCCGGGGGGCAGCTCGGAGTCACAGGGTGAAGGGCCTGTGCCCCTCTCACCAGGGCGGAAAGATCCCCATCCGCTGGACGGCCCCGGAGGCCATTGCCTATCGGAAGTTCACTTCTGCTAGTGATGTCTGGAGCTATGGAATTGTCATGTGGGAGGTCATGAGCTATGGAGAGCGACCTTACTGGGACATGAGCAACCAGGATGTGAGTGGGGCCATGCCAGAGTGGTTGGGCAGGTGGGCGCTGGCTGGGGATGGTGGCGGTGGCTCACTCTGGCTTTCCCTGACCTCGGCCCAGGTCATCAATGCTGTGGAGCAGGACTATCGGCTGCCACCACCCATGGACTGCCCCACAGCACTGCACCAGCTCATGCTGGACTGCTGGGTGCGGGACCGGAACCTCAGGCCCAAATTCTCCCAGATTGTCAATACCTTGGACAAGCTCATCCGCAATGCTGCCAGCCTCAAGGTCATTGCCAGCGCTCAGTCTGGGTCAGTACCTCTGCCTCTGCTCCCACCCAGCCAGTAGCCCTACCTCCTGCCCTCAAGACTCACCAGGTCCTTCTCTTCTTCCCATAGCATGTCACAGCCCCTCCTGGACCGCACAGTCCCAGATTACACGACCTTCACGACAGTTGGTGATTGGCTGGAGGCCATCAAGATGGGGCGGTACAAGGAGAGCTTCGTCAGTGCAGGGTTTGCATCCTTTGACTTGGTGGCCCAGATGACCGCAGAGTAAGTATGCCTCAGATTCGGAGGAGCAGGGCCGGGGGCCCTGGGTTGGGCCCCAAGTTGAGGGCAGGAGGAGAGGGACTGATCTTGCTTTTGCTTCATCTGCAGAGACCTGCTCCGTATTGGGGTCACCCTGGCCGGCCACCAGAAGAAGATCCTGAGCAGTATCCAGGACATGCGGCTGCAGATGAACCAGACGCTGCCCGTGCAGGTCTGACACCAGCTCCCACGGGGGACCCCGAGGACCACGCAGGGATGTCGCGCAGCCAGCTGGACTTTTGGACTCTTGGACTTTTGGGTGCCTGGCCCTAGGCTGTGGCCCAGAAGATGGAAGGCTGGGAAGGGCCCAAGCTGGGACTTCTCCAGGCCTGTGCTCCCTCCCCAGGAAGAGTGCCCCAAACCTCTTCATATTGAAGATGGATTAGGAGAGGGGGTGATGACCCCTCCCCAAGCCCCTCAGGGCCCAGACCTTCCTGCTCTCCAGCGGGGGATCCCCACGACCTCACACTTGTCTGTTCTTCAATGCTGGAAGTCCTGGCAGGGTCAGGTGGGGGTAAGCCGGGGTTCCACAGGGCCCAGCCCTGGCAGGGGTCTGGCCCCCCCAGGTAGGTGGAGAGCAGTCCCTCCCTCAGGAACTGGAGGAGGGGGACTCCAGGAATGGGGAAATGTGACATCCCCATCCTGAAGCCAGCTGGCACCTCCAGTTTGCACAGGGATTTGTTCTGGGGGCCAAGGGCCCTGCCCCACTCCTGCCCTTGGTGCTGTCATAAAAGGGCAGGCAGGGGCAGGCCAAGGAGTTGCCCTTTGCCCCCCAGAGACCGACTCTCGAAGCCAGAGATGGGATGTGTGAGAGAGTGTGTGTGTGTGTGTGTGTGTGTGCGCGCGCGCACGTCTGTGCATGCACTGGCCTGCACAGAGAGCATGGGTGAGCGTGTAAAAGCTTGGCCCTGTGCCCTGCAGTGGGGCCAGCTGGGCTGACAGCAGAATAAAGGCAATAAGATGATTCTCCTGCCCCTTCTTATTTCTCCTCCCGAAGCATGATTCCCTGCTTACAGGTTCAGAGTCCCAGGCTGCCCACCCTTCACAACTCCCTAGAAGCTTTGAGAAACCAGATCTGGGCCCATCCAGGCTCAGTTTCCCCTTTGCCCCTGGACCTCACTGCTTTAAGCATCTAACAGACTTCTTGGAAGTGGGACAGTGACAACGGAGAACAAACTACCCTGGACTCCTTCCTTCCAAGGCAGAGGACTTCCTGGGACGGGGGCAGGCTCTAGCTGGTTGGTGTTTTACTGAGTCGGTTCCCTGCCATTGTCTTTAAGGGAGCTAAGGGTAGAGGGGGGTTGATCAGTTCCCAGGGTCACGTGACCAAGGACAAAGGGAAGGAGAGCTACTGGTGTTGAGAGGCAGAGGCCCGAAGCTACTCCTCACGGAGGCTTCCCTTGCGCAGGCGCTGGGCTAAATGCCCCGTTTATACATGGATCTTATTTAATCACAACAACCCAGCCAGGCAAGGAAGTATTTTTATCTTCTTTTTACAGAAGAGGAAAAGGAGAGGTTAAATAACTTGCCCAAAGTCGCTGAGCCAGTAAGTGAGGCCCGCGGCTGGGATTCCCACCCAGAGACTGCCTGCACACTTGAAAGGTTCAGAGGATAAATAACAAGAACCGGGGAGAGGGTTAGGAAAACAGCTTCTGGAAACGTCAAAGGAGAAAGCGTGGTGGGGGGCGCCTAGAGGCCCCTAGGACGCTGAAACAGGCCGGGGAGGAGAGGAATGCAGGCATGTTTCCAGGGCCGGGAGGGATCCTTGGCCAGCAAACCTTTGTGCTTTCCGAGAGACCCGCACACCCTGAAGTAGAGGGTCCCTGGGCAGGCACAGAGGCACGGACAGACACCGCACCATGTGGATAGGCGGCTGTCGTGTCGCGGCCCCGCACCTCTCCCTGGACCCGTCCAGGCAGCTCAGAGCTTCCTTGGGGAAATCTAAGCCAGGGGCTGCACCGAGGGGTCCGCACGGCTGCCGGCTTGGAAGCGTGCGACTGCGATTTCAGGCGCTGGGGTGGAGGCCCAGGGAGGCCGCGCTGAGGCTGCGGGGTCGGCTTCGTGGCGCACTCCCGGCGGCGGTCGGAGGAGCCCGGGAGCGGCCCTGGCACGGCGGGCGGCGGCGCGGCTCCCAAGGGCGCCCCAAGCCTCCCGCGTGGGGGCTGCTCAGCGGCGCCGGTTCCTTAGTATTCCCCCCATGGAGCCTGGACGCGCCGCCGCAGCCGGCCGGGGGAGGGGCGCCCCGCACCGCTCGGCTCTAGGCGTCCCCCGGGGCGGGCGCGGGGAGGGGAGGCCGGGAGCGGACGCGGCCTCTCGGCGTAAGCTTCTTCCTCCTGGGATAGGCGGGGAGGGGCAAGGCGCGGCAGGGGCGGGAGCCTTGGACCAGGCGCCGGAGCTGTCAACGGGGCGAGGTGTGGCGGGCGGGCGGCCGGGGAAGGGGACGCGGTGCTGAAGGGCCTCCGGCACCCCCGCTCCGCATTTCCCGGCTGCAGGCGCAAATAACGCGGAGGGTGCCGGCCGAGCTGCGGCTCAAGTGTCCACTTCCTACTCCCGAGGCCGGGGATGGGGAGAGATCCGCGGCCGCTGACTCCTGCCCAGCCTCCGTCGCCATCCCATCCCCTCGCCCCGAGCTTTATAGCGGGAGTCTGGGGTGGAGGACGCGGAGGTGCTGGGGTGGGGGCTCCACCCGCAGAGGTGTGACACCGCCCTCTACTGGGTCCGCAGGGAGGGAAAGATCGTGGTCGTTTAGCGCCAAGGCGGGAGGGGCCCTGGGAGCCAGTCAATCAGGGGGACTCTCGGACTTTGCGCCCCGGGCTGAGGATCTCCAGGGACGTCTTGAGCCCTGAGGTCCGGGGGGAGTAAGGCACTCTCTCACTGTGCCCCGTGCAGCCACCGGGCAGACCCGGCTCCTCCTCTATCCAGGTACCCTCGCCTGCATGCGCGCCCTCTCCTGCCACTTGCGCGCGGACATTGCTGACGGCCGCACTACACTGACCCACGCTATACCACACCATGACCCTTACTCCCCCACTCACGCTCATTCGTTCTCAGTCACTGGACCCTCCCGGCCCCACCTTCCAGGCCCACACGCCCTAAGAGCCTCCCTGACTGAGAACAGGTAGGGGAAGGGCTGCACAGGGGGAAGGAAGAAAAGCCATCCCCCTCCTGGAAGGCGCCCCCCGCCCCCGGCGCACTTCCTATCCGAACCGCTGAACCTGGCTAACCTGTGTTTCCCTGGAAAGGGCTGGGAGGAGTCCTCAGCAGGCTTGCGAGGAGGCTGGGCTGTGATTGAAGCAGAGGAAGAGAGGGAAGAGAGAGGGCGCCTCAGGAGCTGTCTGGCTCTTCTGGGGACAGATAAGGAGTGAGAGGGAATGAGATTTTAGTAGGCCTGGTTACTTAGGCACTTCCTGGGGGCAGAAAATTAGATCTCCCGAGTTAGGGCTACAAGGAAGCTGGTGGGGTGGGGGTTGTTGAGGCTTCGGAGGGGGCTGCTCCCCCTTGATTCCCTCATTCTACTTGCCCCATGGGGGCAGTTGTGGTCCCAAAGGAGCCCCTTCTTGCCCTCTCTGTGCCTGAACTCAGAAAGTAGAGAGCAAAGCTGCTTCGTCTGTGCTCAGCCCCTGATCGTATCCCCTCATCCAGGTGGCCCTAGGGAGAGAGACCTGGACAGCAGCCCTTATACCTAAGCCTGAGTGGCCAGACCCTGGATTGGAACCCAGAAAATGTGGGTAGTGCCGTGGGAAGGGCTGCCTATTTAGGGTACAGGCAGACTGGGGTTCAAAGCCCAGATCGTTTGTTTCTCATACCTGTCTGCCTCAATGCCCTCAGTGATAAAAAGGTATGTTGGCCGGGCGAGGTGGCTCATTCCTGTAATCCCAGCGCTTTGGGAGGCCAAGACAGGTGGACCACAAGGTCAGAAGATAGAGACCATCCTGGCTAACACGGTGAAACCTGCTCTCTACTAATAATACAAAAATTAGCCCGGCATGGTGGCACGCACCTGTAGTCCCAGCTACTCAGGAGGCTGAGGCAGGAGAATCCCTTGAACCTGGGAGGCAGAGGTTGCAGTGAGTCAAGATCACGCCATTGCCAGCCTGGGCAACAGAGCGAGACTCCGTCTCAAAAAAACAAAACAAAAAAAAGTATAGTTATCATTTCTATATCCTGAGATTGTTAAATCAGTTAATACATGTAAAGTATGTGCCAGGATTATAGTAAGTGCTCAAAAATGTTAGCTATTTTTTATTTGTATGAAGTTTAAGTAAAATATAGAAGCAGATAGGAAAACGCTGAACAGTGCTTAGCAGATCACAGGGATGGAATAAGCCCAGACACTTGGAGAAATCTGCCAACTCCATTCAGGTTTCTCTGGAGGGAAGAGGGTGAGGAAGCTAAAGGGGAAGAGAAACAGGTCCCACCCATGGGGCTCCTAGGCCTTTTGCTGCAGGCCTAGCCAGGGGCCCCGGATCGGTTCCTCAGCCAGGGCTGCTGGGGCTGGATGGTTTGAAGGCCATGGGAAGGCGGCACATGGCTGAGAAGACAAGGGTGGTTCCTGGCTTCTGCCTTTTTCTCTGCACACTGATTCTGGGCCTGCTTAGGGGGATGGAACTGCTTCCCTACAATAGTCATTCTTCAAGTATGTACTAGAGAACTCCTGTGTGCCAGGCACTAGGGGTACTGTGACGAGCGAGAACAGAGAAGACCGATGCCCCAAAGAGCTTCAAGTCTGGTAGGGGACAGGGATGTGATTCCAATATACATGCAGACAATTGTCTCTAATCACAGGTCAAGGTAAATGATACAGAAGGCAAGTTGACTGTTGTGGAACTAAATCCCAGCTCTAGGGACCTCAGCTAGTCTTGGGCAGGCCTGGGGGCTCTCTAACCAGTGATTTGATGCCCAGCAGAGGGAGCTGGGACCCCCCATTACCCTCCAACTCCTTTTAACCTTTTGGTGTCTGATCCTGAGCCTATCTTCATTCGTTCCCCTGACCATTCATTTATTCAACATACTTTCACTAGGGCATTGTATAGACCAGTCCCGTGTAAGGAGAGCCACCAGCTTACAGCCCCCACCCCCCTCACCGAGCTGTGCACAACTGATACAGAAACCAACTAATACAGTGTGGTAAGCGCCACAGTGTCAGTGCTATGCCTGGGTAGGCACTTGTAAGTACTGCAAGAAATGGACCGGGTGAGAATACTGTCAAAAAGGGATGTCCAAGAAGGTGATTCTTTTTCTCTCTCTCTCTGAGACGGAGTCCAGCTCTGTCGCCCAGGCTGGAGTGCAGTGACACACTTTTGGCTCACTGCAACCTCTGCCTCCCAGGTTCAAACGATTCTCCTGCCCCAGCCTCCTGAGTAGCAGGGATTGCAGGCATGCGCTACCACGCCCGGCTAATTTTTGTATTTTTAGTAGAAGCAGGGTTTCTCCATGTTGGACAGGCTGGTCTCGAACTCCCGACCTCAAGTGATCTGCCTGCTTCGGCCTCCCAAAGTGCTGGGGTTACAGGCATGAGCCACTGCGCCTGGCCTAATTCTTGAATTCAGTCTTGGCGGCTATGCTGCAGTTGGTGCGAAGAGTGGTATACACAAAGGCTCTGGGGCCCATGAGAGCAGCGCAGGCTAGGGGCCCTCATTCCAACTCAGAGGATGAGGAAGGAACAGGGTCATGAACATATGATATTGCCCAAGCCTTTTCTTTTCCATAAGCCATCCCCAGCCGGGGGCCACCCGCTTCTCACAGCTCAGAGGGGCAGTCTTGGGCTTCTGGCCCCAGCGGTTCTCGGTTCCACTGGGTTCCTAGGGTACTCTCTATGTTGCTACTTCCTCAGCCCTCTTCTGGACCTCTTCCTTGCTGCCAGGCACATCCGTCTGCAAGCATTTTTGAATACGTGGGGCATGCTATGTCTGTTTTTAAGGAAGGGCTCAGATAAGTTAAATGACTTGCTGAAGACCACAGAGACAGTTCCTGGTAAAGACAAAATCCAGATCCCACCACTGTCCCCAGTTCCATGTTCTTTCCCCTCCATCAGGATACCTCGGAAGGGGGCCCCAGGGAACTCAGAAGTGCTGCACTTGAATGACACACTCAGGCCCTTCCTGTCACACTCAGGCCCTTCCTGGCCACTTCCGAGTGGTACCTCCTGCCCTGCAGTTGCACACATGGTAAGGCTGCCTCCAATTTCTTTTTTTCAGAGAGGGGAGGGGAGGGGAGGAGGGAAGCTGAGCACCCAGGCACTGAAGGCACTTGTTGGGACCACAGCCCAGGTTCTAGCTTGGGGGTGGGGCAGGTGGGCAAGGGGCTCTCTCCTCCGAGTCCCTCCCTGCCCCCTCTGTTTCTCATTCATTATCCCCATCTCATAAAGTGGGAATGAGAACAGACTCAGGATCTGGCTGGAGGCCTGCGGTGACATCAGCCCAGAGGTGGCTGCCCCGACCATGACTACTGGGGGCTGAAGAGACCTCCTTCCCTACTTTGTCCCGGTTTGGCAGAGAGAAGGAAGAAGGCAAGAGTCAACTCCCCCTGAATCTCTCTCCCTTCTGGGGCACTGAACTTGGGACAGGTAAGAAAGGTGGCACTTGCCTGAGGGGACCAGAAAGGGTGTGTCACGGGAATGTGAGGGGTACTGGAAGTGGCTTTGGCCAGACGCCACTGCCTCCCACACACCCTGCCACTCCTTCCCCCAGCTGGGAGACACCCCCAGACACCCCCTGCGCTTCCTTTCCAGCCCCCTCGGTTACGGAGCTCTTCCCTTCTACTCGCTGTTACTGCCTTCTTCCCAGCCTCACCTCCCACGGCCTTTCCGAGCCCAGTCAGCCCACACTCAGGCTTCTGAGACTTGGTACCTGGCTGACCCAGATTCTTCTTGGCTCCAGCCTCTGGGCTTCCCTACCCAGATGCTGACCTCTCACCTGCCGTGACCTCCTCCGTTCCTAGCTGGCCTCCTCACAGCACGTTGGGCTAAGAAGCTTTGAGCCTGGTGGTCATTGAGCCGTCTCCTCCAAGACTGCAAGTCAGATACTGCAGATGCTCACCCATTCCTCCTCTCTGCCTAGTTTCAGAACCTGGTCCCCAAACTCCTTCTTTTCTCCACCTGTGGACCTTCTGAGATGCACCTCTCTCCCAGCCCAACCTGGATTACTCCCACTCCCAAACATCCCCAGCACCGTCTCTCTGAATAATTCTCTGCTTGTTTTGCTGATTTCCAGGAACGTTCCCCCACAGCAGCTGGCACAGGCTTTTCTATACTACTCAAGCGCCAGTTGTACCTTCCTCCATTCTCAGCAGTTTCTCACCTTCAGATGTACTAAAATAACGAAGCCTCTCAACAAACACTCACCGAGACTTCTTTGCCAGACAATGAAGATAAGTGAGTTCCCTCAAGGAGCCCACAGTCCAGTGGAGGAGAAAGAAATGTGACAGGGTGATATCGGCATATTTCAGGTGTCGCGGATGGATTTTGAGGACAGTGCCGTCATGAGGACCACGTTTAGGGAAATGGGGGAAGGCAGGTGGGGAAGGAGGGGCTGGTGGATGTAGAGATAGTGGCGGGAAGGCAGAGAAGGACGCCACCGGCTAGGTGAAGGGAGAGAAGGTCCTGGTTGGAGACGGGGTGAGGAGGAGGTGCCGCCAAGGTGACAGGTGTGAATGATCTTGCAAAGGTAAGTAGCAGCATGCTTGGTGGCTGATGGGGCGTGGGAGGGGAGAGGTAATAGATGTCTGAGTGTGGGTGATTTGGGGAACTGGCAGCAGGCCAGTTGTGGCCCCACTTGTGGATCCAGAAAATACAGGAGAAGGAGTGGTATGTGTGAAGGAAAATAACGAGTTCAGTTTGAGGCTTGCAAGGAGAGACTCCCCGTAAGCCATTGAGTATCTGAGCTGGAGTCACTAGGCACAGAATGGAAGCCCGGGATGAAGTAGGGATAATGGCAAGGATGGCCTGGGAGAGCTGCGGAGAAGAGTAGAGGCTGAGGTGGGTATGAGGGAATGCCTCCTGGCTGCTCCTGCAGGCAATGTTCACGCCTCTCTGAGAGCACTTGCCACACCGCATTGTAAGTGTTCCTGTTTGTCTACTCCCACACCATCAGCTTCTCAAATGCAATCTTAGAATAAGAACAACTGCAATTACCATTGCTGGACGCTTGCTGTGTCAGGCACTGCGTTAAGAACTTTATTAGGTTATTCCATTTGACATAAATGAATTAATAGATGAATGATTGAGTGGACGTGAGGATACAGTACTTGGATGGATGGATGAGTGAAACACATATCTGTTGATGTACATATGGACAAGTAGGTAAACAGATGGGTGAAGGAATGGGTGGATCAGAAGATAAATGGAAAGATGGATAGAGGAGTAGATAGACAAACTATGTATGAACGATTAATAGTTGGCTGGATGGATGATGGATAGGTGAGTGGAAAGAGAAATGGACATGTGAATGGATGGAGGTGTGAATGAATGGTAGGATGCATAAAAGAATAGACAAGCAGGTGTGTGGATGAGAGAATGCACGGATGGACAGACTGATGGATGGGTAGGGAAACACATGAACAGATGGAAGAATGGATGAGTAGAAAGAAGGATGGATGAGGAAATGAAAAATAAATCAATACACAAGCATAAGTGAGAAGACATAATTAGATGAAGGGATGAATGGATGGGTGAGGAGGTAAGTGGGTGGATGGAAAGATGAATGAATGGCAGGATGGATGAATGGGTAGACGATGGGTGTGTGGATGGAAAGATGAATGAATGTATAACTGGATGACTAGCTAGCAGGATGGCAAGACGAATGAATGGGCCGATGAATGAGTGGATGAGTAAATGGATGGATGGATGGATGTGTGGACGGCTTCTCCCTCTGTTCCCCGTTATAATCTCTTTAATAAATAGTCCTGATCCTGAAACCCCAGGACCCAGCCCCAGGTTTGGAGGGTTGTGATTGGAATGGGAAACATAGCATCACAGAAAGCGTCAGGGGAAGGAGAAGTGTTTTTGTGGGGCTGGCGGGACAACCGTTTTTTATTCCGAGGTAGAAAAGTGGTTTTAGGAAGTAGTATTCAGGCAGGCAGGAAGCAATGAGGCCTTGCTGAGTTAAAAGACAGATCTACCTCCAAAGGCATCTGGATAAGTGGTGGCAATCCCCAACTCTTAGTCTGATAGGCCCAGTTGCAGATCTTCAATTCAATTCTGCTACCCAGGAGCTGTGTGACCTCGGGCAATTTCACTTACCCTTTCTGACTTTCCTTATTTGTAAAATGAACCAGCAACATCCACCTCACATGGTCACTGAGATAATGAAACAAGATCATGCAAAGAAAGCACAATCGCCTTCGAGAATAATAAAATATGTAGATTTCACTTTTGCTGGGGGGGGGAAGATGAACTAAGGAAGCTTCACTTGGTGTCTGTTCAGGAAGAAGTGTGAGTTTGGTGTGGGGGATGACGGCATCCGGTCTAGGGTCCTCATGGCCTCTGGGTATTAGCACAGCCTCTTAGGGTTCTGCTTGAGAAGCCCCCTCCTGTTTCCGGCTCCTGCAGACTCAGGTCCTTGGAGATTTCCAAGGCCAGAGCAGGAGAAAGTACCATTAGATGGGGGCAGGACCTAGCACTGGAGCCCCTCCCTCTACCCGACCCTCCCTCTCTGGGCCAGGTGCCAGCAGGCAGGGCACCCAGCTCTGTATGAAACAAAAAAAGAGCTGCTTGTTGTGGAGGATGAGTCATGGAGACCCCAGAATGGCCCTGGGAGGAAGTGGGGAGAGTTCTCCTCCCCCAGCCCATCCCCAGGAACCGGACTTCTCCCACAGCTGGGACTCGCTGTGGAGCATGTGGATTAAAAGGAGCCAGGACCTGGGATTTGTACCTTTTTCCTTTCCACTGCTTTCTTTCACCTCCTTTCTTCCATTTTCTCTCCACCACGTTGACGGGTTTTCAGATGGAAGAACAGAGGCTGGGAAGCTGGCCTTGGGTCTTGCAGATTATCAGCGATATTCAACACCTGGACTTTTGACTCTGATGGAGGCATTTTCTCCTCCTAAACTGGCCTGTGCTGACCTTGAACATAGGATACTGGAGAAAGACTGCGCTAGACTTTTTATGTAATTTCTTTTTCTTTTTTTTTTTTTTGAGACAGTCTTGCTCTGCCGCCAGGCTGGAGTACAGTGGCAAAATCTCAGCTCACTGCAATCTCCACCTCCCGGGTTCAATCGATTCTCCTGCCTCAGCCTCCCGAGGAGCTGGGACCGCAGGTGCACACCACCACACCCAGATAATTTTTGTATTTTTTTTAAAGCTAGTCAAGTGAAGCAGTGGGAGTGGAGAAGGAACAAAGAAATCTGTAACTGGTTGTGATCAATTTGTTGTAAACACCACTGCACTTGGACCAGCCAATTTTTGTATTTTTAGTAGAGACATGCTTTCACAGTGTTTGCAGGATGGTCTCCATCTCTTGACCTCATGATTCACCTGCCTCAGCCTTCCAAAGGGCTGGGATTACAGGCGTGAGCCACCATGCCCAGCCACCTCCATTTTGCAGACAAGAAAACCGAGGCTCAGGGAAGTAACTTACCCGAGGTCACATGTCTGGTAAGGGTTAAAACCCAGATAGGACCCCGGGTGTCTGACTCCTGACTAGAGTGGCACCTTAGAGAGAGGGTCTTGAGGGCAGGGACCCCACAGGGGTCTGAAAGAGCCGGCGAGGGGCTCTCGAGCATGAGGACGGGGCACTGTCGGTTTGACTCAGCGGCAGGACTCCTGGCTCTGCCTGCAGCTCTGTGCCAGGAACCCCAGCTCTCTGTACAAAATGAAGATGCTGAAGCGGTGCCAGCAGGGCCATACCCAGTCC
Source organism: Leontopithecus rosalia (assembly GCA_028533165.1). NCBI lineage: Eukaryota > Metazoa > Chordata > Mammalia > Primates > Cebidae > Leontopithecus > Leontopithecus rosalia. The sequence continues at coordinate 6,690,915 of CM052662.1, forward strand.
CAACCCCCACCTGAGGGCTCAGGAAATGACACACCTGAATGCAGAGCAGATTGTTGGACCCGTCTCCAGGATCAGCTCCCAGGGGAGGGGTTTGCAGATGGCAGCTCAGCAGCCTCCAGCAGGGAGGAGGCCCGGGAGGAGAGCCCTCCGTGCCGGCCCAGAGCGTGTCGTAGAGTGGCGGGCATGTGGGCCTGTGGGCCAGGTCCCGATGTGTGACCTTAGACAATTCGCTAAAGGTCTCTGGGCCTCATACTCCTCTTCGTAAACAAAAGGAGAAAATGTGTTCTGTCTACCTTCTGGGCAAAGGGCCTGGAGGAAGACACCTCCTACCCCATGGGGCTCTAACTGTGGGTCAGAACCCGGGCTCTGGGAAGAGGTCGGGGAACGGGGGCGCTGCGTGGTCTGCCCATTGGTAAGGAGTGTCAGGGAGCACAGAACTGCACCCTGGGTGTTGGCTGGAATTTTTTTTCACAGCTCTGCCTGTGAAAGGACACAGGGGCTGTGTCCTCTTGACACCATTGCTACAGGATGTGAAACAGCCTTTTCTGCTCCTGCAGGAATAGAGGATGTGTGAAGGGGCAGGCGGGGACAGCTCGTGGCACAGTAAGCAGCTCTGCTGTGGCAGCTAAACTGTCCTGTGGTCGAGGCTGGACGCTGGGCTCAGCTGTAGATCACTGCCCCTGGCACAGGAGGGTGATCGAGATGCTAGAATGGGGCAGGGGGGCAGCAGAGCTGGAGCTCTACGTTCTCAGGCCCAAGGCAGACAGCGCCAGCGGCCAGCCGGCAGGGGCCTCTCTTCTGGGGCTGTCAGTTGTGCAGAGGCTGAAGTGCCCAGGAAGGGGTGGGGGGTTAGTGGTGCTATTTCAAGTGTGTGTGGGGATCATCCCTTCTCCTTCCACACCAGCCTAGGCTGAGGCAGCAGCTCAGGCAGAGGGGGCTGGGGGGAGGGGAGGGCACGGCTTTGCAAAGAAGGAGGCAGGAATTCTGGTTGGAAATCATTCAAATGGGGCTATGAAACCAGAGCCCTGTCTCAGAACAAATTGGCCAGATTTGGCCTGGGGCCGGAGTACCCGGGAGTGGAGGAGGTTGGGCCCTGGCTGAGCCGGGAGGGTTGGACAAGACTCTGATGTGTGGCTTGGGCTGTGATGGGAAAAAGGGGGCAGTCATCCCTGTTCTTCCTGCCACTCTGTGGGCTGCCTGGGTGACCTAGGAGGGAGCTGCCAGGCGCCCAGCCACCCCCGGCCTGTCCTGGAGCGAAGGGATCTGGCCCATCACTGACACCTTCCGGGGCTGGCGCCTAGCTGCGACCCTGCCACAGCCCTGTCCCTGCCCTGATTCTTTTCTGGAGCAGAGGGGGCCCTGTGGCTCCCCAGCTTAGCAAGTATTCGTTCTCACTTTTCTGTTTCCCTTCTAAGTCCCATGCCAGCAGCTCCAGGGATGAACTGCCCTGGAGCTGGGGGCTGGGGAGGCAGAGGTGAATCTCTGAGGCTTCCAGATATGCCTTAATGGATGTGTTCTCACTCCTTGTCCTAACCAGCCAGGTGTCTGGGGGCCTCTCCCAGGGTTGCTAGGGGAATCCCTCTCCTCCCTAGTCAGAGCTGAGGACAGGCCTGGGTCACGCACTGGGGAGGGTGGGCATGAGGGGTCCACTGCAGGGCCGGGCCTTCAGAGACCCATCAAAGGAGCTGCTGAGTGAGAAAGGCGACCTTGGAGGGTCACCCAGGTTCACGCTGCTGAGAGGGATGGAGGTCTGGGCTGAGGAAGGGCAGCGGAGGCAGCTGGGGACGGCCTGACTAAGAGGGGAGTGGCCAGGCGCAGGACAGTAGGCTCCTCGGCCAGGACCAGCTTCCCGGCCAGCTGGCCGCTACAGGCAGGCGGGGCCCCAGGGAGCGCTTTCCAGGGAGAAGCTCTGTCTGCCTGCCTATAGCGGTCTGAGTGTCTGGGCCTTTTCTCAGGGAGGAAACAGGGTTCCTTGGCCACCCAGCCCCCACACTTTCTCTTCTAGAGTGAAGGGCCAAATTCAAGCCTCAGGGCCAGACAGAAGCAGAACTCAGACACTTGCGATGACCTCCCCCTTCCTGCCCGACCCTTCCCTCTCTCAACCCGGGTCCTGGGGTCTGTCTGGCATACTGTTCCTTAAACACTGCCCTCACAGTGCTGGCTTCTGCCCCTGTTTCCAGGCGTCCCACCTTCTGTCTCCATAGCCTTTCCTTTGACTCAAGTCTCACCCCATGGAGAGGGACCCAGAGACTGGTTGGGACCCCCTTGTCATTCTTCTCTGTGCCCACAGAGCATCCTGAGGGGAACTTACTTCCCACCCACCTCCAGTGTGGGGTCTCAGAGGCCTCTACCTTCCCCCTTCCAGCCCCAGTGGAGGCTTCCGGAATCCTCTCTCCTTCCTACCACGTGGATTCCCAGGATCTTCTCCGACCTGCCCCACCGTGGGTCTCTGTCTGGTTCACTGCTCTCAGCAGCCCCTGCCCCACCTCAACTGAGCTCTCAGGATTCTCCAGACCCCAGTGTGGGCTTCCCAGGGGAGCCTGGGAAAAAGGGTGCTTCTCAGGCTACGGAGGGGGGGTCAGCCCTGGCGCCTGTTCGGAGGGGACTCCCTTCTGGCCCTTCCTTGAGAATCAGGCTGGCCTTGGACCTCCACTATCAACCCCTCCTCTCGACGGAGGGGGGGACCTGCTGGGGTCGGGGAGGGAGCTGGAGGAGGTGGGAGGGGCAGGAGAGGTGGGGGAACCGGTCTTCTGTTGTTCTTGGCTTGGAGCCCCCAGCCCCAGGGAAATCCTGACTCTGTGGAAAACTGAGCAGGCAGTCAGGCGGAGGAGGAGGAGTGGGAAGAGGAAGAGGAGGAGAAGGGGGAGGAGGACCAAGGGCTAAGGGTGGGGGGGGGTAGGAGCTCCTCTCATAAATCAATCCCACCAGCGTCTCAGGCCTGACAAAAACCAGAGACCTAGGGTCCCTTGGGGGCCAGTGTGGGGATGGGCTTCAAGAGAGGAAAGGCCGAACCGAGGGGCAGCGTCCTGCCCAGAGGGTTCTGCCTCCAGCCCCCCAAAACAACAGGTGTGTGTGTGGCGGGGGAGGGATCTGAGAAAACAACCTCAAAACCACGGGAGCCCAGCCTCTGAGGCTGTGACACATCCATGGGGAAGGGGGCCCCACTTGTCTACAAATCAGAAGACTTTTATTGCCATGGATGGAGGCCTGGTTCAACTCCTGGGGAACCATGCGACTTCAGACAAGTTAATTCACCTCTCCAGCCTGGGTCTCCATCTGGCCGGCTAGAAGTGGATGTTTACGGAGGTCCCATCTCACTTTGGCCTCCTCTGACGGATACCACATCCCCTCTCAATGCTTGGCAGAGGAAATAATATTGTTCTGAAGCTGGTGGGACAGCAGTAAAGCGTCTAGACTCCACCATTTAGTCACTGTGGCTGTGGGCAGGTCATAGAACTTCTCAGATCCTCAGTTTCAGCATCTGTGAAATGGGCATAATATTGGCTCCCTGGCAGGGCTACTATGCCAGGGAGGGAAGTGCAGATTCTCAGTGGAAGGCCAGTGTTGATTTTGTGTCTGCCTCTAGGGTGTCTGCAGCATCCAGAGATCCCCTCTGTCCTTTACTGATGCTAATTCAGCGGATGCAGCTCCCAAACCAGTGGCAGAGGAAACCCTTGCAAGCCGCTCCCTCAGTATTTCCAAGAGTCTGGAGATGCTGCTCCTCCTGCGCCCACTCATCCATCCTGCCATGGCTGGTGTCTTCCTGCACCAAGTGTTCGCCACTTGGCCGCTGCTCCAGGGCACACGTGAGCCCCGGGATGTGCTGTGGCTGGCCACGGCCAAGGTCTGTGCGGTGGAGGAAGGATGCAGCCAGCATGGCGCTGTGGACAACTAGCATTTGAACATTCACTGCTACTGCTGTTCCAACCCCCTGCTCTCACCAGCTGCTGGCCTTGCTCCCACAAAGGGCCATCGAGGGCCCTTTCCTGCACCCTCCCCCTCTAGCCGCCCCTCCCAATGTCCCATTCCTGCCCCATCCAGGTTTCTGTGGCTGTTGACCGAACCAAACCACCGGCACCCCTTTGTTCTGCCCTCCTGTCCCTGCTAAGCCCAGGGCACACCTGGTTACACCCAGATCCCCATTCGAGTACACTGAGAAATTTCAACCAGCAGAAGGGGCTGACTCTCCCGGTGTGTTCTGTTCCTCTGAGGGGATGCTGAAGGGCAGCAGTTCATTTCCTGGGTAATAATGTTTTCTCACAACTACATTGTGTGACTTTGACCGACCCCTCCCCTGCGCTGAGCTTCTCCATCTCTCCTGCCCCTCTCATCCCCCCGAAGGCTCACCTTCTTCTCTAGGCCTCAGGCTCTTTCTTCATGGGAAATCCCTAGGGTGGTATGTGGGTGATTAGGGAGTGAGGAGGTGTTGAGTTGGGCCACCCCAGGTCTCTTCTCTTGTTTTTTGGGACGGAGTCTCGAGCTGTGGCCCAGGCTGGATGCAGTGGCACGATCTTGGCTCACTGCAAACTCTGCCTCCCAGGTTCAAGCAATTCTCCTGCCTCAGCCTCCTTCCTAGCTGGGACTACAGGCACCCACCACCACGCCTGGTTAATTTTTGTATTTTCAGTAGAGGCGGGGTTTTACCATATTGGCCAGGCTGGATTTGAACTCCTGACCTCAGGTGATCCACCTGCCTTGGACTCCCTAAGTGCTGGGATTATAGGCATAAGCCGCTGTGCCCAGCTGGGTTCCTACTCTTGAGTTTGAACAAAGTCAGTGAATGGGACCAAGCCTGGGGCACAGCCTGGGGAGAATTAGGCGGGGCTGGTCTATCCCCCTTGAAACCTCTAGCTAGGGTCTCATTTCCCAGGGAACCTTGTCTGCCTCCTGGATTTCCATGCACTGATGTAGCCCCAAGGATCCATGGCCCAGGATGCAACAGACGATGGAGTCAGAGGCCTTTGAGAGCTAAGATCTTGCTGGGTGGCTCTGGTACTGGCCAGACTGCTGTAGTTTGAAGGTGTGGGCTTTCAACTGTGAGGCATGAGAAGCCCCCAGAGGAGAGTGGGCAGTGCACACGTTCCCAAACAGAACCTTTCCAAATTTCTCTTGAGCATTGCACAGCAGTCCCTAAGGAGTCTGTACATTATGCGGTGGTGGCACTTTGGGCCTCTGGGTCTCACCTATTGCCCCAGGGCTGTGAGAGCCCCATCAGGCCAGCTGGCAAGGTCCAGAGAGACCATTTCTCTGACAGCGGCATCCCCACTCTCCTCCCAGGGGCAGAAAGCCCCTTTCCAACCCCCATGACAGATGGCACCCAGACTCTGCTTGGCCACTCCCGGGGATGGGGTACTTGTGACCTTCCGAGGCAGCCCCCCTTGGTGGGGTAGCTGGGATGATTGAAGAGTTTAAAGTGGAGACTGCAAGCATTTATTGCTGGTCCCTCTGTGGGAGAGAAGAGGGGGTCAGGGAGCACAGCTGCGGATGCCACCATGAGGGAGGGGGTGGGGCAGGGCTGCCTGTTTGGGGTGAGGCCCGGGATCCTGGGAAAAAGGCTCAGGCCTAGGAAGCCAGGGATGGAGTTTGAGTCTCTGCGCTGCCATTAACTTGTCGTGTGGCCCCTAAGGGAGTCCCTCCCCTCCTTGGGCCTCAGTTTCCACAAATATGAGCTTTGGGGGCCGGGCTTGGGGACTTCTAAGGGCCCTGCCCTGGGCCACGGATGCTCTTCCGTGAGTCTATGAATAGCTGGCTCAGGGGGATCAGCCTTGGTCCGCTGGGCTGGGCTGGCTTGAGAGTGCTCAGAGAATGAGCCCTGTGTGGGACGGGACAAGGTTCCCTTTCATTTCAAGAGGTCTTGGCAGCAGCCCAGGGCCCACAGGCTCTCCCTCCTGCCAAGGTCAACCCGATCCTGACCTGGGGGGCACGACTGCCTGGGGCGGCTGAGGTCAGGCGCTGGCAACTTGGTTGAGAAGGAGCCCAGCGCAGACGTACAGACTCCTGTCCTCTGGGCTGGGGTCAGGGTCTGAGCGACAGCAGCTCCGTGTGGGTTGTGTTCCTGACAGTGACCCAAGGCAGTTTCCCCCACACCGCCTTGGTGGTCCCTGGAAAGACCCCCACTGGCCTTGGCATCAGGCAGGCCTTGTATGGAATCCGGACCTGCCACTTACAGGCCAAATGACCTTGGGCAAGTCGTTGCCGCTCCTCATCTGGAAGTCAGTGACTCTAATTTCTACCTTGCATGGTTGCTGGGAAGGCGGGGCGCAGTGGCTCACGCCTGTAATCCCAGCACTTTGGGAGGCCGAGGTGGGTGGATCTCCAAGACCAGCCTGACCAACATGGAGAAACCCCATCTCTACTAAAAATACAAAGTTAGCCAGGTATGGTGACGCATTCCTGTAATCCCAGCTACTTAGGAGGCTGAGGCAGGAGAATCACTTGAACACAGCAGACAGAGGTTTCGGTGAGCCGAGATGGCACCATTGCACTCCAGCCTGGGCAACAGAGCGAAACTCCGTCTCAAAAAAAAAAAAAAAAGGAAAAGCCCTTGAGCGTGCATCATGCGAACAGCGCGCACTCCACGCAAAGCGGCTGCAGTGATCATGACCCCAGGCCCAGCTAAGCAGAAGGTGACAAGGAACTAGCCGGGCTGGACTCTTCCTGCTGCCTCGGCCCTCTGTCTGTTTGTCCATCAGAGCACTGGGGGCTTCCGATTCTCAGGCCCTAAAATCTGCATAATTTAAAGTAGTCAAAACAAACGGCACTCACTCTATTTATGCTGAGAGGGAACAAGCTCCTGGCCGAGCCTAATGGGTTCCAGGTGTGCTCTGTGCCCTGCAGAGGCTGAGCCGGCAGCAGTGGTGGCGGCTGTGACTTTGCCTGGCTGGCTGAGAAGACCCAGCTAGCCCAGTCCTCTCTAGCCCAGCCCTCCAGCCTATGAAAACTGCAGAGTTAGATCGGGCCCTACTCAGTCTGGTGGGACGGATGCCAGCCTCGTGCTCAGAAAGCCTTGGGTTCCAAATCAAGAGGCTCTGTCCACACCCCCAGCAGCACACACAGAGGTCGCCCAGACTCTCCTGCCTTTTGTCGCAAGAGGTTCTGGGGCTGCCCAGACAATTTTCACAGATCAGTAAAACTCCCTCTCACAGGTCAGCTGTGGAAGTGGCCTCCCAGAGAGGCCAGGGGAACCAGGCGGGAGCCCAGAGGGCATGAGTGAGGTTTCTTTTATTACCATGCTATATGAATTATCCTGTTACGTAATCAGAGTGACAGCCATCATTTATTAATGGCCAGCCATGGGCCAGGTATTTGGTGCTTTTCACCCAGGATTCATCAAATGCTTACGCCACATATGGCGATGCCAGGCTAATGACATCTCACAGAACACAGAGGAACAAGAGGCTCAGGGACACACGGTTGGGAACTGGCTGAATTGGGACGTAAGCCCAAGGCTGTCCGATGTCCACGCTAAGGTCTGCTCACCATACTGGGCAGGACCTCAGTATTTAGGCCTGTGTGTCCGTGCGAGGGTGGATGGGAGGATCTGGTTGGAAGCAGAGCAGGGAGTAATTTCTCCTCGAGTGACAATGCCAGATACGCACGAGGTGGGCACACGACACCTTCGCCCATTCTAGCTGCACCCCCCACCCCCCCCCCCGCCCCACACCTGATCCTCCTAGTCACAAGCCTGAGCCCTGTTCTGCTACCTGGGTGAAGATCCTCTCCCTCAGCCACCTCATCACTTCTGGACCAGGCCAGCCCAAACCCTGCCCTGGCTATTGGAGGGGACTGTTGGCATGGAAGCCACCATGAGATCACCCCACTTTCGCCCATAACAGCTGGGCCCTCCAGGACAGACTGGGCAGTTGGGGGGAGGCTGGAGACCCACCGTGGAACCACAGATGGTGTTTGGGCACGACTGCATGTGGGGTGCCTTGGCCCCACTGTTTGGGTAATTATTAGTAATAGTAATGCTTAGCCTCTGTGGTCTCAATAATCATCCCATACAGTGTCCTTACTGATATAACTTCTCAGCCCACTGGGTACTTTCCTTCACAGTACTTACCAGGTTTTTTTGGATGGAGTTTCACTCTTGTTGCCCAGGCTGGAGTACAATGGCACAATCTTGGCTCATCGCAACCTCCGCCTCCTGGGTTCAAGCAATTCTCCTGCCTTGGCCTCCCGAGTAGCTGGGACTACAGGCATTCGCCACCATGCCCAGCTAATTTAGCATTTTTAGTAGAGACGGAGTTTCTCCATGTTGGCCAGGCTGGTCTCGAACTCCTGACCTCAGGTCAGGGATTACAGGCATGAGCCACTGTGTGCAGTACCAGTTTGTTATGATTCACTCACACACATATTTTCTTGGTTAATTTTGCCCTCCCCCAGACTCCAAGCTTCAAAAGGACAGTCAGCTTTCCACTGTATGCCAGTGCACAGCACACCGCTGACACACAGCACAGACCCCTGATAAACTCTGTGGAATGCATTTATGGACAAATGAGTGAAATGGTATCAGCAGGAAGCTGAGAAGAGGTAGACAGGACTATGGGAGAAGGCTGGGAAGCAGGAGGAGTATGAGGATGAAGCTTCCAGAGTCTGTGGATGGAGCTGGGCTGGGAGGGCATACTCAATAGGGACAGAGAACAGGGACACTGCATTCTTGGTGGCCCCTGGGAAGCCAGGTGTGGTTCTGGGATGAAAAAGCTAAGCTGTAAGGAAGCTGTAAGGCTTCTTCGCCTGTCTGGAGCTAAACTGTGGCCTCCTGCAGGTCAGGAATCAGAGGAAGCCTGTGGATTACGCCTCTCTCCTCTCTCGAATCTCCAGACTTCTGCAACACAGAAGGGCCACCAGCCAGCCCCTTCTCCCCTCCCACTGATCCTCTCAAGAGGGGATTCCTGAAGGAGCTCAGTATTTGGCCATCTCAGGGAGGCCGTGAAGGGGCCTGATGACTACAGTTGCAGGGCGGGACGTTCTCAGCTTGCACCCCCTTCTGCTCCTGTCTCTGGAGCTGCTCTGTGCATGCCCCTCTCTCAACCAAGCTCCACTCCTCAGCCCAGCGTTCTTGAGGTGGTGGAAAGGGAAGTTGTTTTGGAGTCACAAAGATCTGGGTTCAAAACCAGCTCTAGCTGGGAGACCCTCGGCCCACTCAGCCTCTCCTGGCCTCGGTGTCTTCATCTCTAGAACGGAGAGGGTGATGCTCACCTTGCAGTGAGGCAGGTTCCCAGTGCCTGGCGCTCACTCATCCCCTGGCCTCTCGTTGCTGCTCTCACCAACTGGCTGTGTGACTTTGGGCAGGACTTATCACCTCTCCTGGTCTCAGCTTCCTCATCTCAAAAACAGGGTTGGCTCCCACAGTCTTGAAGGCCCCTTCCAGCTCTGACTTGCTCCGTTCTATTCTGAGCAGGGAGCCCCACCTCTGGGGAGGAGGAACGCTAACATTCTTTGAGCGGAGATTCAACCCAGGCACATGCATGCCAGCCCCATCCCTCACATTTAGCCTGTAGCAGTTGCCACACGGGCCGCGCCCTTGGCACCGCGCTGCTCCCCCCGCCCCCGCCTCACTCGCCAGGGCCACAGGGCTCCGCTCCAGTGGGGCTGGAAGGGCCTGGGAGGAAGGAGGAAAGAGGGTGGGAAAGAAGAGGGAAGAGCGGAGGGGCTGCAGGGGTAGCCAGGTGGGAAGGGCGGGGCCTTGAGCCCCGGGGAATTCTAGCGCTGCCTCTTTCTAGCGGTGTCTGTCCTTGGGCAAAGCTGCTTTAACCTACCTGCTTCCTCGTTGATGAGCTAATAATAATAACAATTTTTTAAAAACCCATTAGATCGCAGTGAGGATTAAATGAAAGAATATCTGTCAAGCGTCTGGCACTGCAGCGTTCTGTTCTGGGGTGGGGGGAGGCAGGCACGTACACCCTTCCCTCGCCCCGGGCCGGGGGAAGTTCCACGCAGGCCCGTGGGGCCGCCTTGGCCACCTGCCCGCAGGCGGACCCGAGCCAGAGAGGCCCACGGTCCTCGCCGCAGCCGGAGCCACCTCCCGTGGGCTGGCGGTCTGGGGTCCTTGGCCCGAGAGCCCCAGCCCGCAGAGGAAGGGGAAGGCTGCCGCCGGAGCCAGCCCCCGCCCCACCGGCCTCAGCCGGGTACAGGAGCCTTTGATCTGCAACCTTCAGGGGGATTAAGAACCTGAGAGCCCCACTCCCCGGGGTCCCCCGCTCCCCGACGCCCTCCCTCCGGGCTGACCTCCCAGTCGGCCGCCCAGGCTGGGGGCCGGCTCCGCCGCCGGTGGTCCCCGCCGCTCCTGGCGGCCGCTCCTCCGGGAAGGCCACTTGGATTACACGGGCTGCAGCCGCGGCCGGCGGCTTCGGGGAGCCCCGGGGCTGGGACCCGCAGGCGGGGTGGGAGGGGAGGCTGGGGGCGGTGGGCCCCTCCCGGGCATTTTGGCCGGGGAATCTGTGTAAAGTGTTTAAAAAGAAAAACTCTCCGGAGGAGGACGTAACCTTTTCTTAACATCTGGGGCTCAATTAGCTAATGACAGCAAAGCCTTCTCCGGTGTCGCTGACCCCTGGGCGGCAGCCCGGCTCTCCTACCCCCGGTATTTATACAGCTGCGGCCCCTCGCTGGGACTGGGGGCAGGGGGCTTGAATGGGTTATCTCGGCGGAGATCCGCCGCCCACCCCAAAAAAGGAGAAAGAAAAGGCTTAGCACACGGTCCCACCCACGGCCCTTCGGTCCTCCCGGTCTCCCTTCATCTCTCCCTCTCTCCAGCTCTTGGCGCTGCCTCGGCCTTCCAGCTCCGGGGCTTCTCTCCTCTCCCTTTCCTCCCTTTTCTATTCTTCCTCCTTTCTCCTCTCCTGTATTTTACCTCTCCCTCTCCCCGTTCTCCCGTTTCTTCTCTCGTTTCTGCTCAGCTTTCTCGCTCCCGTCTCTCTCCCCCAGCTCTCCTCCCTCTCTTGCCCACCATCCCCTTGTCTGCCTGCCTCTCTTTTCGCCCCTTTCTGTCTTTTCTCTCTCCCTAGCGGCCTCCCCTCTCTTTCTGACTGTCTGAATAGCTCCCTTGTTCCGTGTTGCTGTCTCTCCCTCTCATTCTAGTGCTTCCTCCCCACCTTTGTCTCTCAATGCTTGTCTGTCCTCCCAGAGGTGTGTCCTCCCCTGGCTGCCAGGCAGATCCCCCCCGTCCCGGGGAGCAGACCTATTGCAGGGCCACCTCCGGACCAAGCATCCTTTCCCGCTGAGCTGGGCAGGCCTGTGGCTGGGCACAGGAGGGCTGACTCCGGATCCTGCACGTGGGAAGTGTGGGAGAGCTGGGTTTCAGGCGCTCCATGACTAGAGCCAGAGGGGATCCCCCGGGGCCCGCCCTCCTAGACACCTTTCCACTCCAGCTGGTCGAATCTCACCCTCCCTGGAGACTCATTCCCTGCCACTCCACCCATCCCCATCGCGCAGCACCCGGCCTGGTATTTAGAAACCTCGCACAAATGCAGACAAACACTTTCCTCCCTGAGTGCAGTTAAAACAGGCTGGAGTCCCTTAAAAAAAAAATCACCAATACTAAGAAAAAAAGTGATAAGCTCAGAAACTATAAATAGCACAGAATAGTCCAGTCGGAGGGCAGCAGCAGAGCAGCAAAGAGCAGAGTCTGGAAAGCAAGGAGCTGGATTCAGCTGCTAACGCCACTGTTGAAACAGTTCTGCAACCTCCAGGAGTCAGTTGAGCCTCAGTTCCATCATCTATAAAACGGGCATAATAATAGTTATTAAACAATATTGAAACACTGTGGTCTTTCATGACGGCAGTTGCCTTTTGTTTTCCTCGAGAAAATCTCGGACTTTGATTTTTCCAGGATAGAGCCGTGTTCCAAAATTCGACCTCCCACAAATTCACTTGAAGTTCTCCTACCCATCGCTGACCCCTCTTATCTAAGGGTGAAGGCTTTTCACAGAAAAACGCAAACATAGGCAACTTTGCAAACAATGGGTTGAGGGGCTTGGAGGTCCTAGAGCTCCTGAAAGCTTGGGTTGGTGCTGGGCGTGACCCTGGACTTACTGCGCGGGTGCTTCGTGAACCCTCACTACGACCAAACGAAAAGAGTCCTGTTTCACACGTAGGGAAGCAACTGTCCAAGGACCCCAAAGCGGACTGCCCAGGGTCTCGCCTCTAGCGCTTTAGGGGCTAGGGGTTTCTCCCAGCGGGTAAGGAGTAGAAGCGAGATGGGTGGCTTGCCCAACCAAGCCACCCATCTCGGAAATGTTGGATAGTCGGACCTGGGCCTCGGAGGACACAGCGGCCACTCTTTCTGGGAGGCAGAGGTAGGTGGGCTCCAGCCTCCCACTCCCAGTCGGCCAGACCGCGGTGCAGGCGGAAGCGGGGCGCGGGGAGCAGAGGAGGGTGCGGAGGCCTCGCTGCTGCTGCTGCGCCCCCGCCCCGCGTCGCCTCCCATCGCCAGCTCGCGGTGCTCCGGGCTTGCCCCCGGCCGGGGAAGAAGAGCCCCGAGGCTTCGTGTGCAGGAGTACATTCTCATCAGATCTCGTCTCCCGCCGCCCAGCGCTGCTGCCGAGGGTCGGACCCGTCGGCTCCCAGCACCCCTCCCCGAGCCCTGGCTGGGCGAGAAACAGAGATGATGGCTGCAGAAGAAACTGGAGCCCCCGCGCCGGGACGACCGCGAGGGGCCGAGGCCTTCGAGAGCGCTGCCGCCCCTTGCCAAGGTCAATCAAACCCTCCCACGCTCGGGAAGCGCGCGCTGCGTGCGCGGGGCAGCGGAGACCCGGGCGGGAGGGGGGCGTTCTCGGCTGGGCCGGGCTAGGGTGGGCCCGTGTCTGGCCGCGGCGGGGGGTCGGTACCTTCGGCCCCATCTCGGGGAAGGTGCTCGGAGACTCCCGGGCCCGTGGGTGGAGAGGGTGGGGGCGTTGGGGCTACAGGCGGGGACCCAGGCAGAGGGCTCTGACCCACCCAAGAGGAAATAGCTGCTAATTAGGGACTAGACGTTTTTATGCTAATATGCACCTGGCTGCGCTTTTCTGGGGGCCGGGAAAGAGTGTAGAGTGGAAGGGAAGAAGTTCCGGAGAGCCGGAACCTTCCGGAAGCACTAGATTCCATGATAAAAGTCAACCCCTGGTCGCATGCCCACCCGCTGTGTGACCTTGGGGAAGTTACTTAGGTTCTCTGAGGAGCTTCAGTTTCCTCCTCTGAAAAAGTGAGAACAAGGATCAAGTTTCTTCCCAAGCTCAGCCACTCTGTCAGCAAAAACATGGAAGGCATGCCAGCCCTCACTCAGGTGGCTCTCCAAGGACAGAGAGCGAACGGACCGGCTTGCGGGAGGTGTGGGTCGCGGGACGGAGTCCTGGAGGCGGGCTGGGCAGCAGAGGGAGGCGAACAGAGGCCGTAGGATCGTTGGAAGGAGCGTCAGGAGGTGCTCCGCCGTGAAGGAAAATGGGAGATGGGTGGGGGTGCTGGGAGGACTGGGGATCCTATGGTGGAACCGACTTGAGCTTAATCATAGGGTTGGGGTGGAGGGGAGGGATGGGTTGAGGATGCCAAGGAGAGAAAAGGGAGGTGACTGATGGAGTCAAGTCCTGAAGATGGCCTAGTGGATGGGAACCAGGCAGGGGGCAGGTCCGAAGTAGGAGACTGGCTGGAAGCGGGAAGAGGAGGTGGTGGAAGAGGAGGAAGGCCGGGGGAAAGCCACAATATTTTGAAGGGAGGGAACACTCTCCATTGGCCTTACTCAACTCAGCTCAGAATTGGAGTAGGCCTCAGTGTTTTTCACAGACTGAAAGAAGCAAGAGCACATCTGGGCTGGGCGCAGTGGCTCACGCCTGTAATGGCACTTTGGGAGGCGGAGGTGGGCAGATCACCTGAGGTCAGGAGTTCGAGACCAGCCTGGCCAACACGGAGAAACCCCATTCCTACTAAAAATACAAAAATTAGCCAGGTGTGGCAGTGCTTTCCTATAGTGCCAGCTACTTGGGAGGCTGAGGCAGGAGAATCGCTTGAACCTGGGAGGTGGAGGTTGCAGTGAGCCGAGATCGCACCACTGCACTCCAACCTGGGCGACAGAGAGACTCTTGTCTAAAAAAATAAAGAGTGGATCTGGACTGCCACTGACGGTGGGTTACAGGAATTTGAAAGCAAAGTACTAGAAACCTCTGAGGGCGTGGGAAAGGGAAAGCGTTTACTGAGGTTGACTCATTGTCCATCTCAATGAGATTGATTCATGGTAACTTTGAGTTCCCACCACCCAGTGTGGTCTGCATTTTACAGACAGAGAAACTGAGGCACAGAGCAGTAAAGAACCTGGCCCAAGATCATTCAGCTGGTGATAATGAGATGAAGGAATGGTTTGAACCCAGGTCTGTCTGTTCCCAAAATGAGGTTGCTTCCACTGTGATCCATTGGAAGAGGCCTTCCCTTCCTGGACGTGGCCATCCTGGGAGAACCAACCCTTTTGGCTGGAAGGAAGGGGCTGGGCTTCTTTTAACTAAGTGCAGGCTGCCCTGAGCCAGCTTGAACCTAACCAGAAGCCTCCAACCCAGATGAGAGGAGAGGGGAAAAGGGCAGGCTGTGTCCCCGCCAAATGAGATCCAACCGTGTCTTTTATTCTGCAACCTGCTATTTTTCTCATAATATCTCTTTTTCTTTTCCTTTTCTCTCTCTCTCTCTCTTTTTTTTTTTTTTTTTGAGACGGAGTTTCACTCTTGTTGCCCAGGCTGGAGTGCCGTGATGCGATCTCAGTTCACCGCAACCTCTGCCTCTTGGGTTCAAGCGATTCTCCTGCCTCAGCCTCGGGACTAGCTGGGATTACAGGCACGCACCACCACGCCCGGCTAATTTTTTTTTTTTTTTTAAGTGGAGACAGGGTTTCTCCACGTTAGTCAGGCTGGTCTCAAATTCCGGACCTCAGGTGATCTGGCCGCCTCAGCCTCCCGAAGTGCTGGGATTACAGGCGTATCTGTAGCCATCTGTACCTGGCTTCCATTTCTTATTTATTCCTCTACCACTGAGCATTTACGTTGTCTGCAAAGTCTTGCAGTTACAGGTACTGCTCATTGAACGTCCTTTCGAGAATATCTTTGTAATGCGTCCTTTAGAGGATAGATTCTTAACAATGACATCAATGGGTCAAAGGTATGTTTGTTTTAAATTCTTGTAGATAGGACTAGACTTATCTCCAGAGATGCTGTATCAGTTTATGCTGCCTCCATTAAACTGAGTGTGCCCACCCACTCACATCCTTGCCACTGGGTATGCGCTCGCTCTCTCTCTCTCTCTCTCTCTCTCTCTCTCTCTCTCTCTCTCTCTCTTTCTCTCTCTCTTGGGTGGGGGGCAATTTACAGAGTGAAAAAGAGTTTTCCACTTTTGTTTTCGTTTGTATTACCCTGAGTCTACAGCTCTACCAGAGATCCATTAGCTGAGAAATCATTGAGACTTAGTAGCAGAGATTTAGGGCAGCTCTGAGGAAGAACTTACTCCCTAGATAAGGGAGGCACCAGAATTCCTTTCTCTGTGCATATTCTTATGCTCTGGGAGGATCACATGACCTCAGTAGCTCTGAGTAAGGCTGGTTACCCGTGGTCTCATGACAGGCAGCCAGATACTGAGTGATGCCCATTCCACATACGGGGTGCAAGGATGAGCTAACAGCCTGCATGGGACAGAAGATGGCAGTTTTCCTTTTTTTTTGAGACCGAGTCTTGCTCTGCCCTCTGTCGCCCAATTGGAGTGCAGTGGTGCAATCTCAGCTCACTGCAACCTCCGCCTCCTGGGTTCAAGCGATTCTCCTGACTCAGCCTCTGAGTAGCTGGGATTACAGGAGCCCACAACCATGCCCAGCTAATTTTTATGTTTTTAGTAGAGACAGGGTTTCACCATGTCGGCCAGGATGGTCTTGATCTCTTGACCTTGTGATCCGCCCACCTCGGCCTCCCAAAATGCTGGGATTATAGGTGCGAGCCACTGTGCCCAGCCAAGATGGCAGTTTTCATGGAGGGCAGAGGAATGGGTTCGGCTTTCTGAAAGCCAGGGAAGATGAGGGTTGCCACAGTGCGGGAGGCTGGCCCTGGCTGCTAAATGAAAACAGGCAGGTCAGTACTCTGAGGAGGCGGCAGGTGGGAGGGAATAGGTTGCTGAACTAAGCTTAGCAAAGGTGAGACTGGGCAGTGGCGGCCGCACCCCGCACCCTATAGCCGCATTCACCGAAGCCTATTATGATAATAACATGGCGGATACTTTTGAGTGCTTACTGTGTCAGACACTGCTTTTCGTGTTTCCAGGTGTTGGGTGATTTTGTCCTTTTAACGGTTCTGTGAGATAACTGTAATCATGACCCCATTTCATAGATGAGGACTCGGAGGCATGGGCTGAAGTTGCTTTCCCAAGGTCACACAGCTAGAACGTGGCCAAGCTGGGATTCAGACCTGGCCGTGAGGCTGCAGAGTCCACACTTCCAACCAGCACACATGTGGCTTTTCATAGCCTTCCTTAGCCGATAGAATGATGACTACCGTTACTTAAGAGTGGACCAGGAACACCTAATTCTTTGTCTCTAATGCTTATAACAGGCCTTGAACTAGAAGGTGGTATCCTAAATTTATAGATGAGAAAAGTGAGGTTCACAGAGGCTGAGTACCTTGTCTAAGATCAGCCACATAAAAAGAAGTTGAGGTCGGGTGCGGTGGCTCATGCCTGTAATCTCAGCACTTTGGGAGGCTGAGGCAGGTGAATCGCTTGAAGTCAGGAGTTCGAGACCAGTCTGGCCAACATACTGAAACCCCATCTCTACCAAAATTACAAAATGAGCCGGGCGTGGTGGCACACACCTGTAATCCCAGCTACTCGGGAAACAGGCAGGAGAATTGCTTGAACCTGGGAGACAGAGGTTGTAGTGAGTCAAGATCACATCATTGCACTCCAGCCTGGGCAATAAGATGGGCAAAACTCCATCTCAAAAAAAAAAAAAAAAAAAGAAGTTGAGCCAGATTTTGCACTCAGATCTGTATGAACCAAAAGCCCCTGCCCCTTCAATATCACCACAAGGTCTTTTGCAGCATGAGAGGAGAAATCACACAACCACAGAATAGTCAACCCGCCAAAATGGCTCTTTACTGTAGACAGAGTGTCTGTGAGTGCAGCCTGGAGGAAGCATCTGTGCACTGTGTGTGTGAAGTGGGGGGCGGGGGCGGGGCCAGAGGGGAACAGTGGGCTCTATGCAGTGCTGTGGAGAGACCATCTCCCCTCTATCCGCAGGGCTGATTGGGAAGCAGAGTGGCAGTTTGGGGGAGGAGCCTGGGAAAGCCATCCCTTTTGTTACTGGAACCTAGAATTTCTCTCCACCCCCATCCGCTCCATAGCCACCTCCAGCTTAAGTAAAGCATGGGTTGGTATCCTGGACAGAACTGCTTTTGGAGAGATCCAAGTCACCCTACTTACTGGCTGACCCAAGAAGGGTTGCTGTTTCATCTTATATGGGCTGCCTGTTCAAGTAAGCATTGTCTTTTTCCTTTATTTTTTTTATTTTTTGAGACAGGGTCTCCCCGTCACCCAGGCTGGAATGCAGTTGGTGCTATCATAGCTCACTGCAGCCTTGACCTCCTGGGCTTAAGCAGTCCTCCTGCCTCAGCCTCTAGAGTAGCTAGGGCTACAGTTATGCGCTACCACACCTGGCCAATTTGTAAATTTTTTGTGGAAGGGTCTTGCCTGCCATGTTGTCTAGACTGGAAGCGTGCCCTTTCTAAGGGTATACTGGAAAGTGCAAACTGCCCTTGGACCTAGCAACATAGTGAAAAGGATGTATCAGTCTTCACACCTTCCTGAGAATTAGTTTCTCAGCCAGGACAGTGTTTCTCAAACTAGAGTATCTACTTTCAGAGCTCCTGAGTGCTCTGAAGAGTTTTAAATTTTGGATGTCAATTTCAATGATGTTAAAATATTTTAGCAGTTATACAGACAGAACTCTTTGCAGTTAAACATTTTCATAGACTAGAGCTTCAGCTCCTTACGCTGGCACTGCTCCAGGATGGGTCTGTGAACTTTGGGAATTCACAGATGGGATCTTGGAGAATTGCTTTTCCTTTCAAGCGGTTTGCTCATCACACGGGTTTGGGAGACACTAAGCAAGAACTAGGTGGGTGTGAGCCTTTTCAGTGCTATGGCTGCCAAGGTGCTGGGTATCCGGAGATCTGGGTTCTAGCCTTGGCCACTTGACCACTGGTGCCTCAGTTTCTCCACATGAACATTCACTCACTCTTTGCCACTTTGCAGCATCCTCTCTGCCAGGGCAGGGCTGGCCGCTGTGAGGGACAGGAGATGAAGAAGGCCAAGCTGGTGAAGGTGCTGAGCGTGGCATCCTCCTGCCTGACAATTCAAGCCAGAGGGGAGATAAAGGCTATGGGGGTCCAGCAGAGGAAGAGGTCACTTCTGCCTGCTGGGTGCAGTGGGGCTTTGCAGCGGAACTGCTTTGAGCTGGGCCTTGAGCCAGGGCCACAGCAGGCAAGGAGTCTAGCCCTCCAGGCAGAGAGGGTGGGTGAAGTGGCTTGGCTGCGATGGGCTGGTGGGGAGAGTCAGGGTGTGATGTGCTTATAGGGAACTGGACCTGCAGCGAAGGACCTGAGGAATCATCTCTGCCAATTCTTCAGGATACAGGGGACTGTCAGGAGGCTGAACTGGCTTATGGGCCTCCTCAAGATCACACAGCCAGCTGGGGGGGCCTGCCGAGAACAAGGAGGTAGGTAAGAGGTTTTTCCATCTGGAGCTGAGTTCCCAGCCTCAGGAATGTTTTGGGGGGTCTAGCCTATGTTGGCAACCTCCTTTTCCACCACACACTCCATGATGCCTACCACAGACTCTGCAACCCACCTCTCTCTCTCCAGCCCCCAAGGCTACTGAGGCCCGCAGACCTAGGGGCGTGTTCATCTGATTTTCACTCAAGGAAACAGCCACATCCTGATGGAAGCCAAGTTGGCCGAAGGTCTTTAGCTCAGCCTTGCCAGCCCCGTAGTTCTTGGGGCTTGGGGCGGGGCTCGGATAGCCTTCAGCCAACAGGGCGGGAGCTCCAGGCTAGGGAGACAGCCTGCCTCCACCGAGCCCCAGGGGCCTTCTCTTCTTGGCTATGGGGGATTCAGGTTGGGCCCACCCTTTGGGTCTAGAGAAAATTCTCCCCTCACACAGGCCTCTCAGGTCATATCTAGTCATCCTGCGGGGGCAGAGGAGGGCTCACGACCCCAGGACTAACTGAAGAGTGACCACCAGAATGAGGCTGGGCTGAAAGTCCTGTGCCCGCTTCTCTCAGCTAAGACATGGAAAGAACAGGCTGGTGTGAGTGGCCAGCACAGATGGCCGGCAGGAGGGCTGCGAAGCCCGGATTCACCGTTGCCAGTCTGCTGCTGCCACGACCACCACCGACCGCCATCATTGTCGCATTTCCATTTCTCCCACTGTCACTGTCTCCGTGTCTACTGTCCCAGTCTTCATCTCAACCACCCTCTCCGTCTCCACCATCACACCATCCATACCCACCACCATCAGCATCCCATCACCATCATCTGCACCTCGCTGTCACCTCCAGCTCCACCGTCATCACAGCCACGGCCTCCATCTTTACCACCATCATCAGCTGCCCCCACCAGTACCGCTGCTGGCATCGTCACCCAAAAACTGCCATCTCTGCCATGATCACCACCTCCACCAGTATAACTACTTCGCCACCTTCGTGAGTGTGATCACCACCATTTCTACCACCACCATCTGTCTTAGCTCCCCTGACACGTCCAGCCACCGCCAGCACAGTACCCCACCCACCCCAGCCTCTGTCCATTCCAATCCGTCCACGCTACCTGTAACATAAAGAACTGCCGATTGGGCTAACCCTTCAACCTCTTTTCATTTGCCCAACCCCAGAAAGGCCAACTACAGACCCCCATTTCTCCAGTTTCTCTTTTGAGACTTCTCCTGGAAGGTGAAGTGAAATGCCTTGCTCTGGAAGTTAAGGAAGATTATGTGTCTCTTGCCGTTCTTGATTTACCAGCCCCATCATTCTGTCCTAGAAGGAAATTGGATTACTCTGACAGAATGTGTTCTTTGGAAAGCAGTGCTGGTTATTACCTAATTCCTTATGACCTAGTGTTTGCAGTTTGATTTTTTGACGACGTGTCCAGTAGTTTTCTATTATAGCAGCTTGGTGGATGTGCCCAGCACATGCAGAGGCATCTGCTTCCCCCCAGGTTTGGAAAAGGCAGGGACTGGCTGCCTGGGTCTCTTGTCTCCAGGCCCCTCACCAGTTCTCCATAAATCCCCTCAGAGTGAGAGCTAGTGATCGGACTCCAACTTGGGCCAATTTCTTAAGTACCTAAGCATGTAAGTCATCAGGGCTGTGGATGGGAATACACGAGTTCTTGCCTTATCCCCTTGGCTTCCTGCCCACCTGTGATTCCACGCAGTGTCGCTTTCAGTTTTGAGATCACAGCTGACCTTTTTAGGCTAAGAAAAAATTAAAAGGCTCTGCTTTTTCAGTGTCATTGCTTATAAGCTTTCTCTCTCCAGCAAAGAAACGTGCCAACAATCTCCTTATCCCCTTTCTCTGGCCCACTATAGTTAGCAAACGTTTTTCTCATTCTTTTGCCGCCTTGTGCAAGTTATATCCCATTTCTTTTCTGAACAACTCTTCTGATTTTATCTCCACAGCCTTTTTTTATTTCTTTGTGTGTACCCCTTCTTCAGAACCTGGCCTGATTTCCACTTTCCCTGGCATGTCCGTTACCACTTTAGTTCTCCGGGAAGCTTTCTGCATAACTAACATGTAATTGCTGGGTTCCTTTTAGCTGCTTTGTGCATCGGGATACTTTCATTCTCTTCCCCTAATTGTGTTGCCTTACGTGGGGAAATGTCCAGTTCTCCTTAGACCGTGCCCGTGGTTCTTAAACTTCGTCTTTGTGTGTTCCATCTCAATCTCAAAGCCCGGCGCAGAACGCGTTCGGGAAGGGCCAGAATCTGGATCCGGTTTGAGTTCCTGCCTTTCTTGCTTTCTCTCAGGTGGTGGTGGCTTTTCTGAGCGCTCCCTTTGTTTCCCCAGTGTCTTTAGTTTGTGAGTAGCAAACCGGGTCAGAACCTGCTCCCCAGACCCCACAAACCGGGCAACCAGAATGGGGAGTGGACCATCATCTGCATCTGGCCTCTGATGCCCAGAGTGAGGGTGGGGTCACTTCCCAGGAGCGTTTGGTTACCATAGGGGCTCCCTCCATTCACAGACCCATTTGTTCGTTCTCAGACTCCCTCGTTCCCTCCAGAACCTCTGTGTTTGTCTGGGGCCCTGCTTGCTGTGGGCTCACGGGGCAGATGAACCTTCCCGAATGTTAGGGCAGTAATGGCCTGGTGCAGTGCACCAGCAGGTAAGGCACACAGAGATCAGGTCCATGGCATAGACAGGGGTGCCTGATGACGGTGGTGTGGGAGCAGCGTGCTCTGCCGGTCTACCGCAGGAGGCTGCCCCCCCAAAGCCATATTCCCACAGGATGTCTACATTTCGGAAGGCGTTTGCCAGGAAGTGGACATAGAGGAGCATCCCAGGCAGAACAGGATGTTCAAAGGCAGGGGGTGCAGTCTGGGACTGGCCAGGTCAGGCAAACAGAGTCTCCATAGCCCACGAAAGTCTTGTCTTTCCAACCCTCCACTGGTCTGGATGCATCATGTCAAGATGGCTCTGTGAAGGGCCCTCTCAGTGCCTCCCCAGGGGTGCCCATTGCTCCCAGAGCCACCTGCTGCCATCTCCAAACTTGCCCGTTCAGTGAAGGCTTTCTCCATCCAGCCTGGCCAGTGCTGACTGGAGGCTCCCGACCTGGTCCCTTCCCTTCCCTTCCCCCATGGCTATGACAGTAGGAAGCTTCTGAGTCTTCCCTGGGCTCCCCACTGAGGTGAGGCTCTCTTCTTCCCCCAGCATCCAGCTAAGCAAACTCTACATTCTAGATTCAATTTCTTACACCTAGAAAAATTAGAAAGCACAGAATAGTAAAAATGTTAAAATCGCTTCAAACATGATGCATCATCCCGTCACTCAGAGTTAACCTTGTCAACAGTTCCATGAGTATCCTCCCAGATGGATCACTTCCTTTTACAAAGCAGGTGGGCGGCGTGGGTATCCTTCAGAAGTGCACGCACATCCAGCCCATGATGCCAAGCAGCTGCACGGTCCTCCTCCATGCAACCGAACCATCACTTATTTAAACCTGGAAGCTCCATGAAGGGCACCTACTGACCGAACAAAATCGCAGAAGGGCCTTTGCAGATTCCTCTTCTGTCTTCCATGTTCCTTTCAAGCCGGTGTTTTGAACGTGTGGAGAGTGCCCTGGTCAAGGCATGAGTTGAGTGCAGGCCTTTGGTTGTGTGAGCGGGTCTCAGATCTACCCAGACATCTTGCTGAGCCTCAACCTGCTTGACATTTGCACATTGAACGCAACTGACCACTCCTGCTTATTTACCTCCTCTTCCGCCAGCCGAGCAGTCCTCCTGGATTTTACCTTTCCTCCCTACTTTCTGGGACTGGAATCTTTTTCCTGACCAGCCCTCAGTGTCAGTACCCTCTAGGCTCCGTCCCCGGCTGCCTCCCTGCCTCCTCCCACCTTGTCATGTTCAGTCTGTTTCCTTTGGATGACTCTTCTAGTTCCACAGATTTGAGGGCCCATCTCTCCTGAAACCTGTACCCACAGAGTCAATGGCCTAAAGAACATCTCCCTCAGAAACTCAACGATGTGGCCGGGTCGGGGGGGCTCACACCTATAATCCCAGGAGGGCACGACCAGCCTGGCCAACATGGTGAAACCCCGTCTCCATTACAACTATAAAAATTAGCTGGGTGTGGTAGCAGGTGCCTGTAATCCCAGCTACTCGGGAAGCTGAGGCAGGAGAACAGCTTGAACCCAGCAGGCAGAGGTTGCAGTGGGCTGAGGTAATGTCACTGCATTCCAGCCTGGGTGATAGAGCAAGACTCCTCCCCTAAAAAAAACGAAGAAACAATGTTGCCACATCTGAACTCACTTTTTCTTCCCCCAAACTACTTCCTCTTGGGGTCCCTGTCTTAGTGACTGCCTGTTACCTAAGCCAGAAGCCAGGAGCCCTCTTGAGTCTTCTTTCTCCCTCCTGCCCCCAGCCCCATATCCAGCCCCTTCAGCAGCCTTATTCCTGATGGTACCAGCACTTCCTCCAGCCCTGCCCGCTCTGCTCCCACATCTGCAATAGCCAGGCCATGGGGCCCTCCTTCTGGGTGATGCCTGCAGCCTTCTCAATGGTTCTCCACCTTTAGACTCTCTTACCATCCATCTACCAGGATACCTTTTTAAAAATTGAGGCGTTACTTGAATACAATAAGATGTGCATATTTTAAGCGTACAGTTTAATGATTTTTTTGTTTTTGCGACGGAGTCTCACTTGCCCAGGCTGGAGTGCAGTGGCTCAGTCTTGACTTACTGCAACCTCCCCATCCCGGGTTCAAGTGATTTTCCTGCCTCAGCTTCCGGAGTAGCTGGGATTTGAGGTGCCTGCCCCCACCCCAGGCTAATTTGTGTATTTTTAGTAGAGACGGGGTTTCCCCATGTTGGCCAGGCTGGTCTTGAACTCTTGACCTCCAGTGATCCACCCTCCTCAGCCTCCCAAAGTGCTGGGATTACAGGCGTGAGCCACCACGCCGGCCTGATGAATTTTAATGTTATATTACATCCATGTAGCCACCACCCCAATAAAGATAGAGAAAATTTCCATTATCCGTGAATATTCCTTAGGACCCTTTTCAATCAATCCCCTTTCCCATGGGCAATCTCTCCTCTGATCTCTTCCCTAGAGGAGTCTTGCCTCTTCTATGGAAACTCTCACAAATGGAATCATAGTTTGCATTCTTTTGCTCAGCAAAATGCTTCTGAGAGTCCTTCACGTTGTCGCCACAGTCACTGAAAAGTGGGTATTGATTTAAATCAGTCTCCTATTAAAACTTCCCACTGGTTCCCCGTTATCTACATTCCAGGCCCCTGGATGATCTGGCCTCCTCTCACACTGCCTACCCTTGAACTTGCACCTTTAGGAAGACTGAACCGTTTGTTCACCTGCACAGACATAGCTTTTCATGGGTTGAGTCCTGTGGCTGGAATCCCTCAACTCCAACGCAGTTGGCCCGGTGTACTCCTACTCATCTGGCAGCATTCTGCTCACAGGTAGATTGTGCGAGGCTGTCTCTGACCTGTTCCCACCCCCAGGACAAAGAGTCTGTCAGCTGCACTGTAATGGACCGTGTCCACTATTGACACCCCGGAACCCCCGCCTTGCTTCGACTGAATGGATTCCTTTCTCGACATGACTGCTGTATCTTGCATGTCATTTATCACCGTGCCCATTGCACTGTACATGTTTATGGAGTTGTGTAACCCCTTAGCTATGCTCAGAGGGACAGAGACATTCATTTTGTTTCCAGAAATTCTTCCTGTGGAAGACAGTCTTGCTACCTACCCAAGAGCCTACCCAAGAAGTACTCCACTGCGCAACTGAACCATCAGTCTTATGCGACAAGAAGCAAGACAGGCCGGGTGTGGTGGCTCACGCTTGTAATCCCAACACTTTGGGAGGCCGAGGTGGGTGGATCACCTGAGGTCAGGAGTTCAAGACCAGCCTGGCCAACGTGGTAAAACCCCGTCTCTACCAAAAATACATAAGTTAGCTGGGCATGGTGGCAGGTGCCTGTAATCCCAGCTACTCAGGAGGCTGAGGCAGGAGAATGACTTGAACCTGGGAGGCAGAGGTTGGAGTGAGCGGAGATCACGCCACTGTACTCCAGCCTGGCAACAGAGCAAGACTCCACCTCGAAAGGAAGGAAGAGAAAGAAAGAAAGAAAGACAGAAAGAAAGAAAGGAAGGAAGGGAGGGAGGGAGGGACGGAGGGAGAAAGGGTGGGGGCAGGGAGGGAGGAAGGAAGGAGCAAGGCAGTTTTGCTGCCTACTGAAGAAGTCCTTTTTGCTAACAGCCCCTAATCTGGTCCAAGCAACCATATGCCTAGAGATAGCTTTGCCAGTGATCAGCTGAGGAGTGGTGTCATTCCAGCCAAGGAGACATTAAGAGGACGTCTTCTAGGAAAGCTTTTACTCCCTAAAAAGAAGAAACGACAGGCAAACGCTGCATTTTATGCCTCCTCTTTCCTCCTGTTCGGGACACTTGTGTGATGGTGTGACATCTGGAGTCGTGGCAGCCACCTGGTGACGATGAGGCAGAGGTGACGAGGAGCGCAGAAACATTGACCCGAACCCTGGCGTAAGTGAGGGTCTCACCCCTCCTTCCGACCTCACGTTTTGTAAGATGATTAGATGACTTTACTGCTTAAGACACAATTAGTTGGATTTCTGATATTTGCAGCTGAAGGCACTCTTAATTGATATGTCTTGTGAGTAAACTTTTTATTTTGGGATAATTGTAGAAACTATAAATCTTTATGAGATTGTGAAGCCCTTCATGTCCAGACGGCGGTGCAGACCGTCTGCAGCTGTTCTCTCCATTGGCCCTACCGTGTCCGCTTAGAGTGCGCCTCAGGGAGCATCTGCCTTCTCTCCTTATTCCTGAGTCTTCTGAACTCTCAACCCTCCCTTAGGAAAAAGGAAAGGGCTTCCTCCTCTGGGCCTCTGACTGCGGCTGTCAGTCGGTCAGTTCCATCCAGCTTTCCCCCAGTGGTGCTAGGGGGAGAAGGCTTCAGGTCCTAGATTATCTTCTTTTTCTATTCTCCCTGAGACGGAGTCTTGCCCTGTTGCCCAGGCTAGAGTGCATCGGTGCTGTCTTGGCTCACTGCAGCCTCTGCCTCCTGGGTTCAATCTATTTTCCCGCCTCAGTCTCAACTGGCATTACAGGCACCCACCACCACGCCTGGCCAATTTTTTTTTGTATCTGTAGTAGAGACGGGGTTTCACCGTGTTGGCCAGGCTGATCTTGAATTCCTGACCTCATGATCCTCCTGCCTTGGCCTCCCAAAGTTCTGAGATTACAGGCTTGAGCCACTGTGCCCGGCCCAATTATCCTCTTAACAACCCATGAAAAAGTTGCTCTATTTTATAGAACAACTCAGTCGTGTTAGTAAAAAACCTGATCAAGATTGTATAGTCAGTAACAGGAGCCTCACAACGTGGTCTTCCCAAACTCACCATCTTTATACCTCAATCCCTGACCTCCCTTGGGCTTCAACCATGTCAGTATCAAGCAGGTGGTGGCACGCACTGCTTTGGATGGCGGCCATGAGAATGCAACCAAGGCCGCAGCTGCCAAGGCCACGCTTCCCATGGGCTTCGTCCCACCTGAGGCCGAGCACAGCAGGGGTGCTGAGACAGGACCAATCTTGGGAGATGCGGGGCTCCTCTGAGGACACTGTGGGAAGTAGAAAGATTCCTTTTTAAAGTTTCCTTTTTTTGTTGAAGAATAAGTGTACTAATAACTTTGTGAAGCCCTATCTTACGTAGCTGTTAGACATGCCATGCTTGCAGGCAAGTAGTACATTCTTTCCTTGTACTTGGACCAAGATGTCTGTGCTGGACGTGCTCACAGGCATGCCAGCTCTCCACTGCTTTTACCTGTTCAGAAACGTTTTAAGTTGTCAGCCAATTAGGTTTTAGTTTAGATTGTGGGGTCTGGCTCCAACCGAGGGAGATCAGACCCAGCAGTAAGGACGACCCCAAATACATAAAGGATAAATTTGTGTGTTTTCCTTTGTTCCTTGTACTCTCGTGGCAAGATGTTTAATGAGAGTGCCCTTCCTGCAGTCCAGGAAGTAAAAATTGCACTGCTGAAAAAGCCTTTGTCTCAGTGTTGATTTTTCTTTGCAGCACCAAGCATCTATCTTTTTTTTTTTCAGACAGAGTCTCGCTCTGTCACCAGGCTGGAGTGTCGTGGCATGATCTCAGCTCACTGCAACCTCCACTATCACTGTAACCTCCACCATGTGGGTTCAAGTGATTTTTCTGCCTCAGCCTCCCGAGAAGCTGGGACTACAGGCTTGCACCACCACACCTGGCTTTTTTTTTTTTTTTTTTAGTAGAGATGGAGTTTCACCGTATTGGTCAGGCTGGTCTCGAACTCCTGACCTCATGATCCATCTGCCTCAGCCTCCCAAAGTGCTGGAATTACAGGTATGAGCCTCCACGCCTGGCCCACTGAGGACACTGAGGACATCTTTAGCTCAGGGACTCCCAATTGGTTCGACCAGAACTTTCCTAGAGCTGTGCTGACTCTGAGACTTCACTCAACCAACCCTCCTTCCCTCTTCCTGGCAAGGGTCAGACCCGCAGCCTTGTCTGACAGTTCTGCCTCTGCTGGCTCACTTCCCTTTTCCCTTCACAGATATTTTCCCAATAAATCTCTTGCATATCTAATTTTGTCTTGGGGTTGGCTTCTTAGAGGACCGGAACTAACGTGCTTTGCTTTTTAACCCTCCAAACTCAACCTGCAACCTGTCTGTAAAGCATCTGACACTTATGAGATTGTTCTTCTCTTTCCTCTCAGAGTGTGGGTGTTAACAGTGGCCACGCTGTGAGGCTGTTTGTCTCCGGTGGGAGCAAGGCAGACTGTCCTGTGACTAGGAGAATATGCACAGACGTGGAAACCTATGCATCCTGAGGTTCAGAGAGGCCGAGGGACTCACCCGAGGGCACACAGCGCATGCCCGAGGGCCCGCACAGATCCACGCACAGATGCATGGGATGGGGAGACCAAGTCAGGGTGGAGACGGGGTCAGGATGTATGTGGGGCAGGCAATGGGCACACGGAAAGCAGCCCCTTCCTGCCTCTCCCTGCTGACTTCCCAGGCTGGTCTGTATGTTTTGGTGTCATGGCAACCGGCTGTGTGGGCTGCATGTGGAAAGTGAAGCTTAACCTTAGGACACCGTGAGGAGCTAAATGGGCCTCAAAGATACCAGGTCCGTGATTTTCCAGCCTCCCAGCCTTGCTCCAGCCTGAAGATACGGCCAGCCCAGCCCAGCCCAGCCCTCCCTCCTCAGGAAATGCCTTTGTCTACTTGCTTTCACTGCCTTTCCAGCCCACTGGCCTCACCTGCTGTCCTCACTCGGACTCCAGAGTGCTCACTTCTCTTCTTGTTTGTCTAAATCCTCTCTATTTCTCAGGGCCGAGTTCCAGTCCCACCTCCTCCTGGAAGCATTCCTTGATTTCCCCAGCCCACGGAGCTCTTTCCTTCCTCTGAT
Organism: Leontopithecus rosalia; assembly: GCA_028533165.1. NCBI lineage: Eukaryota > Metazoa > Chordata > Mammalia > Primates > Cebidae > Leontopithecus > Leontopithecus rosalia. Next base: position 6,719,098 of record CM052662.1, read on the forward strand.
CGCACCTAGCAGCCACTGCACTGTCCGTAGCACTCACATGGCATTTGGACTTTGTCCCCACCCAATTCAACAAGCTCCTAATATGTGCAGGACATCGTGCTAAGTGCAGTGTGCTTCCTGTGTGTGTCTTGGGGCTAAATCTACTTAGACTTCAGACAGGGAGCAGCAGACCATCCAGCATTTATGGACCAAGAGAAGCTCCCAACAGCTCCCAAACTAGGCAAGACAGAGGGTGCAGGTGGCAACTTGTTAGAGCCTTGGACTCGGAGTCCAGACAGGCCACTGTCTGAGTCTTGTTTTTCTAAGCCATAAAATGAGGATGACAGTACCTACCTCACAGGCTTGTTCTGAGGACAAATGATGTGATGAGATAATATATGTCAAGTAACAAACACAGTAATTGATGTGCTAGCTGTTTGCTTTTTCCATGCCAGTGCCCCCTGCCTCCACCCACAGCCCCCGAGTCTACCTAAATACAAACACTGTGTTCCCTTCAGAGCTGTTCAAAGCACTCCCGGTCTCAGATTGTAGAATTAAACAGGAAGAGGCTTGCCCTCGAGAAGCTCACCATCGGGCGCTTCCCACACTTGCTCTCACTGAATCCTCCGCCAACTCTGGAATGGGAAATGGCATTCTTGTGTCAGAGGTGACGGAGCCAGGGCTCAGGGAGGTCAAGTCAGACTCAGGCCTGAGACAGAAGATAAGCCCTAAGCAAGCAGGCAGCGGTCAGGTGGGAACACTTTTTTTTGAGACAGAGTCTCGCTCTGTCACCAGGTGCCAGGCTGGAGTGCAGTGGCACAATCTTGGCTCACTGCAACCTCCACCTCCCAGGTTCAAGCGATTCTCCTTGCCTCAACCTCCCGAGTAGCTGGGACTATAGACGTATGCCACCATGCCCAGCTAATTGTTGTATTTTTTAGTAGAGACGGGGTTTCACCATGTTGACCAGGATGGTCTCTATCTCTTGACCTCGTGATCCGCCCACCTCAGCCTCCCAAAGTGCTGGGATTACAGGCGTGAGCCACCACGCCCAGCCTAGGTGAGAACACTTTATACTGTGCAGGTGTCAGTTCTGCCCAAATGATTCTGTAAACTCAAAAAGTAATGCCAGCCGAAATCATAGCAGGGTTTTGGGGCAGAGCAGGGAGAGATTGAAAAAGCCCATTCTAACACGAATCTGGAAGAATAATTGTATCAGAATAACCAAGAAATATTCAAAAAAGAAGTACAATGAGAGGAGACTTCCCTCAGGTATCAAAATATCGCCAAAGTGTACTCATTAAAATGGTGTGCTGGCCTGAGACAAGCTGGATCAGCGTCACTGAGCAGAGAGCTGAAAAATTGGCTCTGGATTAAGAGGAATTCACTATGTAATAAAGTAGCATTTGAAAGCAACAGAACAGTCCAGTGCAGTGGCTCACACCTCTAATTCCAGCACTTTGGGAGGCCAAGGTGGGAGGATCACGAGGTCAGGAGATCGAGACCATCCTGGCTAACACGATGAATCCCCATCTCTACTAAATACCAAAAAGATTAGCCGGGTGTGGTGGTGGGCACCTGTAGTCTGAGCTACTCGGGAAGCTGAGGCAGAAGAATCACTTGAACCCGGGAGGTGGAGGCTGTGGTGAGCCGAGATCGCGCCACTGCACTCCAGCCTTGGCGACAGAGCATGACTCTTTCTCAAAAATAAATAAATAAAAGCAGCAGAACAAACTTTCAGTTATAAGAAAAATGCTGGGGATCTAATGTACAGCATGGTGACTACAGTTAATAATACTGTATGGTATACTGGAAATTTGCAAAGAAAAAAATATATGTGTTTTGTTTTGTTTTGTTTTGAGATGGAGTCTCTCTCTGTCACTCAGGCTGGAGTGCAGTGGTGCGATCTCGGCTCCCTGTAACCTCCGCCTTCAGAATTCAAGCCATTCTCCTGCCTCAGCCTCCTGAGTAGATGGGACTACAGGCATGCACCACCATGCCTGGCTAATTTTTGTGTTTTAATAGAGATGGGGTTTCAACCATGTTGGCCAGGCTGGTCTTGAGCTCCTGACCTCAGGTGATCAGCCCGCCTCAGCCTCCTAAAGTGCTAGGATTACAGGCAGGAGCCACCATGCCTGGCCCAGAAAATAGATCTTCAGTGTTCTCACAACACACACACAAAAGTAACTGTGATGAATGTGTTAATTAGCTTGACTGTGCTCATCATTCGCAATGGAATGTATATCAAATCATCACATCGTAGACCTTGAATACATACAATTTTGATTTGTCAGTCAGCCCTCAATAAAGCTAGAAAAAAAGCAATAGGAAAAGAGGGACTCTTCAGCAAGTTTTGCAGAGACAATTGGCCATCCTCATGGAAAAAACCGTAAAGTTAGATTCCTGCTTCACACCATTCGCTGAAATACATTCCAGATGGATTAGAGAGCTCAATGAAAAAAAAAAACAAAGCTATAAAACTATTAAAAGAAAATATAGGAGAATTTGTTTATAACCTTGGGGTAGGAAAGGCTTTCTTTAGCAAGACATAAAACATAGAAACCATAAAGGAAAAGATTGCTAAATTTGATTATGTCCAAATTCGAAACTGCTGTATAACAGAAGATGCTGTAAATACTGCTGAAATACAAGTGACAGACTGGAAGAAGGTGTCTAGAGCATGTGCAACAGAAAGAGATTAATATTCACGGTCTGTGAGGAATTCCTATGATAACAAGCAAAAGATAACCCTAAAGAAAACACAGGTGCTGGGAACAGACAGTTCACCTAAGAGGAACTGCAAATAGGCAAGAAACACATAAAAGCATCTCGGCCTCACTAGTCATCAAAGAAATGCAAGTAAAAATAACACTGAGTTGGCCGGGCGCGGTGGCTCACGCCTATAATCCCAGCCCTTTGGGAGGTCGAGGCGTGTGGATCACGAGGTCAAGAGATCGAGACCATCCTGGTCAACAAGGTGAAACCTTGTCTCTACTAAAAATACAAAAATTAGCTGGGCATGGTGGTGCACGCCTGTAGTCCCAGCTACTTGGGAGGCTGAGGCAGGAGAATTGCTTGAACCTGGGAGGAGGAGGTTGCGGTGAGCCGAGATCACGCCATTGCACTCCAGCCTGGGTAACAAGAGTGAAACTGTCTCAAAAAAAAAAAAAAGAAATGCAAGTAAAAATTACACTGAGTTGGCCAGGCACGGTGGCTCATGCCTATAATCCCAGCACTTTGGGAGGCCGAGGCAGGTGGATCACGAGGTCAAGAGATCAAGACCATCCTGGTCAACAAGGTGAAATCCCGTCTCTACTAAAAATACAAAAATTAGCTGGGCATGGTGGTGCACACCTGTAGTCCCAGCTACTCAGGAGGTTGAGGCAGGAGAATTGCCTGAACCCAGGAGGCGGAGGTTGCAGTGAGCCGAGATCGCGCCATTGCACTCCAGCCTGGGTAACAAGAGCGAAACTCCGACTCAAAAAAAAAAAATTACACTGAGTTCACACTCTTCACCTGTCAGATTTGCAGATTTTAAAAAGGATTTGCAATGGCCACTATGGGGAAGAATCTAAGGGCGCTGAATACCTTCATCACCATGGGTAAAACTGGAAATGGTCCTAGCACGTGTAGAGCGTGATGTGGCTACTGAAATGGAAAACACCCAAACTCTTCATAAGAGCAATTCCAAGTCTCTGCTGGGAGAAGTGCTCCAAGTGTACCAGGGGCCACGTTCACCGGACGTCGTGGCGGTGGTGATGGAAATGTGAACAATCAGAAATAACCGGAATGTTCCTTGGTAGAGAAAGGGCCAAATACATCCTTGTTGTTTGTTTGTTTGTTTGTTTGTTTGTTTGTTTTTGAGACAAAGTCTCACTCTGTTGCCCAGGATGGAGTGCAGTGGAGCAATCTCAACTCACTGCAACCTCCGCTTTCTGGGTTCAAGCGGTTCTCCTGCCTTAGCCTCCTGAGTAGCTGGGATTACAGGTGTGGCCACCATACCCAGCTAATTTTCATATTTTCGGTATAGATGGGGTCTCACCATATTGGCCAGGCTGGTCTCGAACTCCTGACCTCAGGTGATCCTGCTTTCTCAGCCTCCCAGAGAGCTGGTGTGAGCCACCACACTCAGCTCTAAATACATCTTTGAGTGTGTACACTAGTAATGGTTTTCTGGGGACCAGGTAAATAGAGAGATCTTTACATCCTGAGGTAAAAGGTCTCATTACAAGAGAAAAACACGTCACAAAACAATATGGCTCTGTTTGTATAAATATGTATGCACAATTCATAACTGTGCACCAGAAAAGATCTTCTGGAAGATTCCCACCAAACTGACACTCCCTAGGGAGGTGAGTGGGATTGTGTGGGAGCCAAGGGGGGCTTTATCGGAATGATTTATGTATTTATGTATGTATGTATTTATTTAAGATGGAGTCTTGCTCTGTCACCCAGGCTGGAGTGCAGTGGCGTGATCTCAGCTCACTGCAACCTCCGCCTCCCGGGTTCAAACGATTCTCCTGCCTCAGCCTCCTGAGTAGCTGGGACTACAGACATGCGCCACCACGCATTTTTTATATTTTTAGTAGAGACGGGGTTTCACCGTGTTAGCCAGGATGGTCTCCAACTCCTGATCTTGTAATTCGCCAGCCTTGGCCTCCCAAAGCTGGGATTACAGGCATGAGCCACTGCGCCTGGCCTGAACTATTTAATTTTTTCCCAGTGAGGGTGTATATGTGTTTTACTTATGTAATAATAATAATGCATTTAAAATAACTTGAAAGACCAGCTGTCACTCAATGCCTGGCAGCTTTATGCCTCTACTTCTCAAGCCCTGCTCCCTGCCAGTGCCCTGGACCGGTACTTACATCCTGTGCCTGGTTCCTGATTGTCCACGTCCCTGATCCCTTGCCGCCTCCCCCATACTGGGCTCTTAGTCTGGGTTCTTGCCTGTGACATGTGGCCTTCTTGATTCCTGGTGCCCATCAGGGGTTAGGAATAAGGGAGAATTGGACGTGGTCGTAGCTCCAGGAGAGTACATGGTCCAGCAAAAGAAGAACTTCAGAGGCCGGGCGCGGTGGCTCATGCCTGGGATCCCAGCACTTTGGGAGGTCAAGACAAGTGGACACCTTAGGTCAGGAATTTGAGACCAGGTTGGCCAACATGGTGAAACCCTGTCTCTACTAAAAATGCAAAAAAATTAGCTGGGTACGGTGGCAGGCACCTGTAATCCTACCTATTCGGGAGGCTGAGGCAGGAGAATCACTTTAACCTAGGAGGCGAGGTTGCAGTGAGCCAAGATTGTGCCACTGCACTCCAGCCTGGGTGACAGAGTAGGACTCTGCCTCAAAAAAAAAAAAAAAACTTCAGAGGAGGTGGCGTTTGAGCTGGGACTTGAGAGCAGGATAATTTTAATCCTAAACCCCACCCTAATTATGTTAAAAACTACATAACACCGCCGGGCGCGGTGGCTCAAGCCTGTAATCCCAGCACTTTGGGAGGCCAAGGCGGGTGGATCACGAGGTCAAGAGATCGAGACCAACCTGGTCAACATGGTGAAACCCGGACTCTACTAAAAATACAAAAAATTATCTGGGCATGGTGGCACGTGCCTGTAATCCCAGTTACTTGGGAGGCTGAGGCAGGAGAATTGCCTGAACCCAGGAGGCGGAGGTTGCGGTGAGCCGAGATCGTGCCATTGCACTCCAGCCTGGGTAACAAGAGTGAAACTCCGTCTCAAAAAAAAAACAAAACAACTACATAACACCATCACGGAAATTCTCAATAATGGAGAGAAAAAAACTCCACCTATAATTTCAGTGCCTTAACCCAACAACTTTTGTAAATTCCCTTCACTTCTTTGTCTACAAGGCACTTATCATTTAAGTATGCAATCCAAATAATGCACTTGATTACAAATATATATACACTTTTTTTTTTTTTTTAAGAGACAGGGTTTTGCTATGCTGCCCAGGCTGAATTCGAACGTCTGGGCTCATGTGATCCTCCTGCCTCAGCCTCCTAAGGAGCTGGGATTACTGGTGTGCACTGCTGTGCCTGGCTGGCTGCTGTTGTTTAGTATAGCATCATATCACAGCCCCTTTTTGCATAACTAAGTGATGTTTATCATCAGCAGCTGTTAATGACTAGGCAATTTGCCATCCAGTAAGTGTGCTTCTGATTTAATCACCTATGCCTCTATTGGTGGGGGCTTAGTTTCTTTGTTTCTTTCTTTCTTTTTTTTTTTTTTGAGAGGGAGTCTTCCTCTGTTGCCAGGCTGGAATACAGTGGTGTGATCTCGGCTCACTGCAGCCTCTGCCGCCTAAGTTCAAACGATTCTTGTGCCTCAGCCTCCAGAGTAGCTGGGACTACAGGTGTGTACCACCATGCCTGGCTAATTTTTGTATTTTTAGTAGAGATGGGGTTTACTATGTTGGCCAGGCTGGTCTTGATCACCTGACCTCGTGATCCACCCACGTCCGCCTCCCAAAGTGCTGGGATTACAGGCGTGAGCCACCGGGTCAGGCAGGTTGTTTCTTATTATTAATGCTGCAATGAACATCCTGGAGTATGTAGGGTTTTTTTTCTTTTTCTTTTTCCTTTTAGGTTATTTCCTTGGAGCAAATAAATTCTCAGAAGTGGAAATACTGGGTCAAAATTTATGAACACTTTTATGGCCCTTGAAACATGTTGCCAAATTGCTTCTAAAAGTAGTTTCAGAATACACTGAGGGCTTTGTTAGGCAAATATGAGAGGTATAGGAATTGAATGGGGGTCCCAATTCCAGGAAACAGCACGTATAAAGGTGCATTGACCAGGACGGACTTCTGCAATGTATCCTTTGAATGCCATGACATGGCCAAGAGGTGGAATTCGATGGCAGCTTCTGCTGGTTGGCAAACTAAGAAGCCACTCACAATCTCCTCCTCCCATGTCACCCTCCCACCACAGAAGGCCAAAGCCAGATCATCTTTTGTTCAGCTTCTTTTGCAGCTAAAAGTGGCCATGTGACTCCGTTTTTGGGCTCTTGGGAGACTTTGTTCCCTCCTTTCAGGTTTTTTGTTTTGTTTTTTTGTTTTTGTTTTTGTTTTTTTGAGATGGAGTTTCCCTCTTGTTGCCCAGGCTGGAGTGCAATGGCACAATTTTGGCTCATTGCAACCTCTGCCTTCCAGGTTCAAGCGATTCTCCTGCCTCAGGCTTCCGAGTAGCTGAGATTATAGGCATGCGTCACCATGCTGGGCTAATTTTGTATTTTTAGTAGAGACAGGGTTACGCCATGTTGGCCAGGATGGTTTTGAACCCCTGACCTCAGGTGATCCACCCTCCTCGGCCTCCCAAAGTGCTGGGATTATAGGCCTGAGCCACCACACTCGGCCTCCTTTCAGGTTTTTAACCGGTTTATTAAATCTTTAAATCTTTTAACTAGGAAGTTGAGGTTTTTAATACCCCGATTAAAGGGGAAAATGTCACTGATGCCATCTTTCTTTCTTCCTCCTGCCCTGAATGCAGATGTGATGCCCGGAGCTGCAGCAGCCACATGAAGCCTATAAAGCTGGACAAGCATTAGTACAAAATGCCAACAGAGGACGGTGGCAGAAAGGAGACAGAAAGAACCTGGTTTCTTGCTGTCACCATTTGAGTGGCCAAATCAATACCACCGACCTCCAACTTTTTCTCATGTGGGAGAAGTATTTGATTATTTGACAATCATTATTTGACAATTAGGATGAATAATGATCCTCCCTGTTTGATTAAACAGAGTTTCTGTTAGTCAGAGTTTCTGTTACTCGAAGTCAAATGCTTCCTAACAGATGCAAGGCTCCACCACCTGGCCCAGTCTCGCTCAGAGAGCACCTGGGATTCAGATTCCTGTCCTGATAGAGTTGAAGTTGCCTCTTGGAACTGGTGACTTGGATCTCTGCAGGCTGGGACATTTACCACCTGCTCAGCTGCAGGCTGGATGGAATCCTCTTTCTGATGCTGGGTGCTCCCCACAGCCCTCGAAGTCTGAGAGCTGGTTCTGTAGTCCCTGAGCCCTGCTTGTTTTTTCAAGAGCAGCCAGCAGGCCAGGACCTTGTGTTCATAATACACTATCACTGGCTCCCTTTGAGGTCTCAAGAGAATTTTGAGCCAAGAGTCCTGAATTTGCCGACAGAATGGGAAATTTTTTTTTGCAATCTACCCATCTGACAAAGAGCTAATAACCAGAATCTACAAAGAACTAAAACAGATTTACAAGAAAAAAAAATCTATTCAAAAGTGGGCGAAGGATATGAACAGACATTTTACAAAAGAAGACATACATGAGGCCAAAAAACATGAAAAAATGCTCATCATCACTGGTCATTGGAGAAATGCAAATCAAAACCACATTGAGATACCATCTCACGCTGGTTAGAATGGCGATCATTAAAAAATCTGGAGACAACAGATGCTGGAGAGGATGCGGAGAAATAGGAACACTTTTACACTGCTGGTGGGAGTGTAAATTAGTTCAACCATTGTGGAAGACAGTGTGGCAATTCCTCAAGGACCTAGAAATAGAAATTCCATTTGACCCAGCAATCCCATTACTGGGTATATATCCAAAGGACTATAAATCGTTCTACT
>CM052662.1:6727786-6742544 GCA_028533165.1 Leontopithecus rosalia
AATGATAGACTGGACAAAGAAAATGTGGTACATACACCATGGAATACCATGCAGCCATAAAAAATGACGAGTTCATGTCCTTTGTAGAGACATGGATGAATCTAGAAACCATCATTTTCAGCAAACTGACACAAGAACAGAAAACCAAACACCGCATGTTCTCACTCGTAGGCGGGTGATGAACAATGAGAACACTTGGGCACAGGGAAGGGAACAACACTCACTGGGCTAGGTGGCGGGGGGCGTGGAAGGAAGGGGAGGGGAGGGGAGGGACAACAGGGGGGTGATGGGAAGGGATAACACTGGGAGAAATGCCTGATGTAGGTGACGAGCGGTCGGGGGTGGGGATGGAGACTGCAATCCACCATGGCATATGTGGACCTGTGGAACAATCCTGCAGGATGCAGGATGTGCACATGCACCCCAGAGCCCAAAGTACAAAAAAAAAAGAGTCCTGAGTTCATTTCTGGCTCTTTCCCTTACCAGTTGTACAGTCTTTTTTTTCCCTTAAGACAGAATCTTGCTCTGTCACCTGGGCTAGAGTGCAGTGGCACAATCACTGCTCACTGAAACCTCCACCTCCTGGGATCAAGCAATTCTCCTGCCTCATCCTCCCAAATAGCTGAGATTACAGGCGCCCGCCATCATGCCCAGCTAATTTTTGTATTTTTAGTAGACACAGGGTTTCCCCATGTTGGCCAGTCTGGTCTCAAACTCCTGACCTCCTAGCCTGCCTCAGCCTCCCAAAATGCTGAGATTACCGGCGTGAGCCACCACACCCGGCCCTGTTGTATGGTCTTAGCCAAGTCACTTAATCTCTCTGAGCATCGGTCTCCTGTAAAATAGGGATGCTAGGGTTGTGGGAAGATGTAGAACTGGTGACAGGGTAACGGTCTGATAAATGTCTTCCATGTGGAGACTGGCAGAGGCGTGGCCAAGAGCCCATCATGGAGCAGGTCTGGGGCCAGACTCCAGTGTGTGGAGCCTCTGTTGAGGTGCTTTCAGTAGCTTGTGGCCTCCTCTGTGGACACTTGATGCTGGGAGTGACGCAGGCTTCGCCTGCTCAGAATAGAAATGGCAGCCTGGGGTGGTCCCTGGGCAGGCAGCTCCAGGGTACACTGGAGGTGGGTTTAGCACATTCCGAAGCAAACTCCCAGGGGAAAGAAGGAGCTTCTGCTTCCAGGCCCTGGGGCCCTGGGGCCTGCTGAGATCTTGGTGCTGTTCCTAAGCCCCTGGAGGTAGAGCCAGACCTCCTCTGCATCCCTCCAAGTAGCCAGCGTCAAGGTCAGCCTGCTCATTCCCTCCCACAAGGTCTGAAGTGCGACGGGTGGGAACCAGGTCTGGTCTCTCCTGCGTATTCCCAGCTGACAACTTGAAAACCACATTACCCAAGCCAGAATTAGGACATGGCTCTGTCAAACGATTCTTTCCATGGCTGGATCTATTTATTTGAAAGTTCTTATCAAGGAATTAAAACGAAGTCTGCCAGAGGTTTAATGAATCGCCTTAATTCGAAGGAACACAAATATGGGGACACGGTCATCTCGGACATGCTGAATGATGTCAGGAGTCAGGAGAGGTTTCCTGCTCTACAGCTGAGTATTAAAAGTCTTAGGCCCGGGGCAGAAGGAGAGAGGTGGAAGGGGATGGGCCTGGGGCTTGTCTTGAACAAATTCTCCAAAACTAGCAGCTTTTTTTTTTTTTCTGATTGAGTCTAGCTCTGTCACCAGGCTTGAGTGTAGTGGCGGGATCTCAGCTCACTACAACCTCCGCCTCCCGGGTTCAAGCGATTCTCCTACCTCAGCCTCCCAAGTAGCTGGGACTATAGGCGTGCGCCACCCTGCCTGGCTAATTTTTGTATTTTTAGCAGAGATGGGGTTTCACCACATTAGCCAGGATGGTCTCAATCTCTTGACCTCATGATCCTCCTGCTTTAGCCTCCCAAAGTGCTGGGATTACAGGCGTGAGCCACTGTGCGTGGCCAACTAGTAGTTTTTCAACAATTTTTGAAGGGGTTGTAGAGGCCTGTTGATTAGTGAAACCGGAATGAAAAGATGTAAATGATACAGTGTGAAAGTAAGTCCAGCGGGGGCCGGGCACAGTAGCTCACACCCGCAATCCCAGCACTTTGGGAGGCCGAGGCAGGTGGATCCCGAAGTCAGGAGTTTGAGACTAGCATGACCAACATGGCGAAACCCGGTCTCTACTAAAAATACAAAAATTAGCTGGGTGTGGTGGCGTGTGCCTGTAGTCCCAGCTACTCAGGAGGCAGGAGAACTGCTTGAAACCAGGAGGCAGAGGTTGCAGTGAGCCGAGATCGTGCCACTGCACTCTAGCCTGGCGACAAGAGCAAAATGTCTGTCTCAAAGAAAAAAAAAGTAAATCCTGGGCCACAGAGAGCTGGTGGTGGGAGGGTCACACTGTGATTTTATCTACTCACCCCTGCCCCCAGTTTACCTGCGGAGCAGGTCTCCACCCACCCCGACCCCAGATTTACCTGTGTAATTATCCAGCTCTGCACAGCGGGGGAGGCCAGGTCCCTTCCCTGCACAGACAATTTCCATTTTCCCTCCATATCACCTGCAGCCTCAGGCAGCCAAGGAGGGGAGAGAGCGGTGCGACACCCAGGGAGAGGCCTCTTCTCTGCAGCACAGCAAGCTGATTCCCAGGCTGTTTCCACCAGCCTGGAGTAAGGTCGGAGCCCCCATAAGCCTGCTTATCACTGCACTGCTTTACGGGACACAGCGCCACGCACCGAGTCCCTCCCGCTCAGCTGTGTCTGGATGCCTTCTCATTCTGACTTGGGCCCTGCAGGCCTCTGGGGAAGAGCCCATCCAAGGACAGCTTGTCACCTGAGACTAGGGAAAGACAGGGGCCCTGGCTGCACACCTTGTTCTGCATCTTCCTCTGTGATCTCAGCCAAGATGCCCACTCTCTCTGAGTGTCTCTCTGAGCATCTCTCTCTGAACGTCTCTCTCTCTGAGCGTCTCTCTCTGAGCATCTCTCTGAGCGTCTCTGAGCATCTCTCTGAGTCTCTCTCTGAGCATCTATCTCTGAACGTCTCTCTCTGAGTGTGTCTCTCTGAGCCTCTCTCTGAGCATCTATCTCTGAACGTCTCTCACTGAGTGTGTCTCTCTGAGTCTCTCTCTGAGCATCTCTCTCTGAGCATCTCTCTGAATCTCTCTCTGAGCATCTATCTCTGAACTTCTCTCTCTGAGCGTCTCTCTCTGAGCATCTATCTCTGAACGTCTCTCTCTGAGCGTGTCTCTCTGAGTCTCTCTCTGAGCATCTCTCTCTGAGCGTCTCTCTCTGAGCATCTCTCTCTGAGCGTCTCTCTCTGAGCATCTCTCTCTGAACGTCTCTCTCTCTGAGCGTCTCTCTCTCTGAGCGTCACTCTCTGAGCCTCTGGGTATCTCTCACTGGGCATCAGCATCCTCTTCCGCAACATGGACCTAGTGATCTCTACCCTCCAGGCCGAATCACACGTGGGCAGCGCCTATATCTGTGTCTGGCACATAGTAGGCCATTGATAAGTGGTGACTGTTAGTGTGTAAAAACCATACTGCGAATGAAAGTATAAGGGATAACAACACGAATAATGATTATGGCAATTATCCGGCTGTCCTCCTTCCCCCAGCAGGAGGAAGGCAGGAGGGAGGTCGCTGCGTCCTTCCAGCCGGACGGCTGACTCCTCAGAGATTCTTCCTCTTGGGCAAATGGGCTCTGGCTGATTTCCACAGCACTTTCCTCTTCCACGGCGCCGTTCACACCCGGGAGATGGCTTGACCTCCTTCCCAGCTGGGTAGGGTGCCGCTTCTGCCCCCCATAATAGTTAGCCTGGAGGCCACCGCCTGGGGCTGCTAGGGGGACCCGTCCCAGCTGCCCTAGCCCCAGCAGCCCCATGCGTGATCCCTTCTTGTCCCTCCCCTGCCCTGCTCAGCTAGAGAAGGACCGACCCGAGAAAGATGCTCGTTGGCATCGTGCTTTGGCACTGACGGCAAGGCTGAGTGCACTCAGGGGAAGGCGGAGAAGGCCCCTGCGTCCTGCTCACTGTCTGCCGTCTCCACAGCCCCGGGCCGCCCTCGCCCTCACAGGACCCCTGGGACAATCCACAGCCTGGCTTAGTCTCTCAGCCGACCCCCTCTCCTCCAGCACCTCCTCTAGCCTATCGGGGGTAGGGAGTGAGGAGGGATCTTTTTTTCTCCTGCTTCTAATTAGCACTGCTGCTGGGAGCACCCGAGGGGCAGGAGGAGGTGAAAGGCCACAGGCCTAGTCTACAAGCCACCCAGTTCCCAGTGCCCAGCTTCCCTCCTCACAAGCCACAGAGCAAACGTTATTTGTGTCGTCCCTGGGAAATCTGCAAGTACTTAGCCCTGTAATTAGCATCTGTGCCTCGTGCGGGCAGTTCAGGTGAAGAGGCCACGCTACCTGGTGCCAGGCCGCCTGTAATCAAAAGCAAAGCAGCAGCCGGGGTGCTCTCTGGCAAAGAGGATGTCAAACTCAATCCGGACCTCACCTGGGGCAGCTTCCCCGGAGCCCCCTGCGGGTTGAGGCCTCAATAATTCTGAAATAACCTGCAGGAAGGGACTGGGGGGCGGGGTTAGCCCAGCCTTCCCACATGTAGCCGGGGCTACCCAGCTATAGCGGAGGCAGATGGAGGGCCTCAGGCCTGACGTACTGGCACAAAAGCCTTGGGCCCAGGGATCTGCATTCTTTTTCTTGAGGCGATGTTTTGTTCTTGTTGCCCAGGCTGGAGTGCAGTGGCGTGATCTCGGCTCACTGCAACCTCTGCCCCCCAGGTTCAAGCGATTCTTCTACCTCAGTATCTGGGACTACAGGCGCCTACCACCACACCGGCTAATTTGTTGTATTTTTAGTAGGACTGAGGTTTCACTGTGTTAGCCAGGATGGTCTCGATCTCCTGACCTCAGGTGATCTGCCTGCCTGGGCCTCTCAAAGTGCTGGGACTAGAGGCGTGAGGCCCTGCGCCCAGCCGTGGGATCTGCATTTTAAGCAGTATCCCAGCTGGTTCTGATTTCATTCAGCACTTGGAAAACACAGGGTGCTGTCCAGGATCCCCCGAGTCAGTTTAGCAGCAACACTGATGAGTACTGTTTCCGAATGCCTGTGAGGTGCCGGCTTTATCTGTTAATACGCTCTCATTCTCGTATTGCTCCTTTGAGAAAGGTGTGAATGCCCAGTGTGGTAGCTCACACCTGTAATTCCAGCACTTTGGGAGGCCGATGAGGGAGGATCACCTGAGGTCAGGAGTTCGAGACCAGCCTGGCTAACATGGTGAAACCCTGTCTCAACAAAAAACAAAATACAAAAATTAGCTGGGCGTGGTGGCAGGTGCCTGTAATCCCAGCTACTTGGGGGGGCTGAGGCTGGAGAATCACTTGAACCCGGGAGGAGGAGGTTGCAGTGAGTCGAGATGGTGCTACTGCACTCCGGCCTGGGCAACAGATCCAGGCTCTGTCTCAAAAAAAAGAAAAAAGAGAGAGAGAAAAGTGTGAATGCACCTTGCTATAGATGAGGAAACTCAAGTTCAAGAGAATAAACCACTTGCCTGAAGATACCGTGGCAGAGTGCAGAGTCAGACTGAGGTGTGCCCATACCCTAACCCTGCTCTGGACCCTTCTCCAGAGTTAGGTCCTGCTTGGAGCTGCTTGTTTTATGCAACGCGGAGGTGAAGCGGGGTCCCCCGACATTGCGCATGGACTGGCAGCTCCCGCAGTCAGAGGGCGAAGGGAGGGGATGAGTCGGGGAAAGCTCCGATGTGTCTTGTTCTTGCCCAAGGGGCAAGCTGTTTCCAGCCTCCGGCTCCAAGCAGGGAATAACACACATCTGCCTTTGTTCCGTGGGCGCAGAACACGGCACCCCTATGAGGAGCAGGAAGAACAGGCCAGAAACGCAAACAACACGCAAGGTGCTAGGACTAGGAGGGAGCGCAGGGGCTCAGTCAGCATGGAGCCCGCCAGGGAGGCACTCCTGGTGACAGCAGGCAGCTGGCATGTGGACAGAATGGCCTGGCCGCTGGAGGCTCTCCTTCGTACACTGGGCAGAGGTTGTACTGAAGTGAACCCTGAGTTGCCCCTTGGAGACTAAGGCCAAGGCTGAACTCAGGAGCAGCCAGCCTGGAGCCAGAGTGGGGGAGCTGAGAAGCAGCGGAGTTTGGATGGACGGTAGAAGATGTTGACTCTAGCCTGGAGAGCGCGGAGACTGGGTTTTCATCAGTTCCTCGGTGAAGAGGAAATTGGAAATTAATATCAAAATCCCACTGAGTAGCGTCCATAGTTTCCACATGTAATCACGCTTGGCTTAGCCAGGTAGTAAAATGTTTATGATTTTCTTTCCAAGGTAGAGGTTAGTCATTCTCAACGAACCATTTAGTTGGCTTCATAACATCCTGAATTAAAGAACCCCTCTAGGCGAGGTTAGAGATGGGCAGATACCTGCGAGGTGGACTCTCGCTGGCTGATGAAGTCAAGGCTGGGGGTCCTGATTGGGCAAATCCAGGGAAGAAGCCGTCCTCCCAGACAGCTGCTTGGGCAAGGCCAGGGCGCCGCACCCCCCATGAAGGGCTGGCTGGAGGAGAAATGGTCTGTCGTAGGTCTGGGTCTGTGTTAAGGCTCTCCCATGGCATTTGTGATTCACATACAGAAATTCAAACGGTCTGCCCCTCCCCCAACACCTCCTGTCAGTAAACCGAAGCATCTCAGCACTGCCAGCTAATGACTACAGGCTGAGGCGGGTGGCTGGGTGTGTTCACCCAGCAAGCTCATAAAACGGGCACTGGCTCTTCCTGTTCCATCCTGGAAAGTGGGAGAATGAGGCAGCCTCCTGCCCCTGGCCCTGATCTTTAGCTTGCTCTATGCTGGAAACCTGGAGATGAGTTGAGAGACCCAGCTGCACAGTCCCTCGCCAGCTGCTGGGGGCCATAGGCAAGTGAGGGTGGCTGAGCAGGCTGAGGGCCTGGGATCCCATCGTGTGCCTACACACACATGCACACACACACACTCCAGCACACACACATGCACAGACGCACACAAGCACACACACAAACACATTCAAGCACACACACGCACACTCAAGCACACACTCAAGTACACACACTCACACATGTACACTCAAGCGCGCATACACACACATTTGTTTTTCTTGAGATGGAGTTTTGCTCTCGTTGCCCAGGCTGGAGTGCAACGGCGCGATCTCGGTTCACCGCAACCACTGCCTCCTGGGTTCAAGTGATTCTCCTGCCTCGGCCTCCCAAGTAGCTGGGATTACAGGCATGGGCCACCACACCAGGCTAATTTTGTATTTTTAGTAGAGGCAGGGTTTCTCCACGCTGGCCAGGCTGGTCTCGAACTCCTGACCTCAGATGATCCGCCTGCCTCCGCCTCCCAAAGTGCTGGGATTACGAGTGTGAGTGACCAAGCCTGGCCCACACACATGCTCTAAGCACACATACACACAGACACACACAGCCATACACATCCCCATACATGTACACATTCATAGATACACATGTATGTTCCACATAGATGTGCCCATTCATGTTCACACTCACACACAGACGCACATCCATTCACAGATGCTCATAAACACACACAGAAACTGTACACACGTATACGAAGAGAGACATACCCTAACACACTCTCACACAGACACACAGCTAACATGAATACAAGACACATCCTTGTATGAAGCACACACTTGTTCACTGAGCCCACCCTCAGACACACCTGCGTGTGCACACCTCACACCTTCCCTCCCCGGTTCCACTGCAGAGAGAAGAAGGCAGCGTCCTGGTTCTCTCTGCTGCCACCCGACTGCCCTGCACAGAAGCCTCCCAGCCCCAGTAAAGCAGCATGTGCTGCCCCCACCTCAGCCACTCACAGATGCCCTGAGTGGACCGACCCCTCCTTGCCTGCCCGCCCCTGCCTGCCTGGCCTTTTCTTCCACATAGCAGAAGCCTCTCTCACAAGGGCATGCACACAGCCTCTGACACACACACGGAGCATGCTCTCCCTCTTTTGCCATCTCACTGTCACATGGGTCGCTCTGTCTCCAGCCTCTCCCAGTCACATCCATGCCATCTGCCTGTCAGCTTGTCCCCCACAGCTGCACCCCCTGCTTTGGCCTTTGTCTCATGCACAGATACACATGGCTCCATATCTGTCTGTCTCCCGCACGCAGGAACAACTTGAGCCATGGCAAGTGGGAGAGGGTGTCTGATGGAAGCTGTTATTCTTAGCCTCATCATTGAACACTTGCACCCCTCCCCAGCTCAGTCCCTGCCCTGCCTGTCACCCTCCCACAGGCAGAGCCCAATCTGAGGACAGTCTAATCCCCCATCTGTGGAGAGGGAGGGGGGGCAATAGGGGATTGCAGCCCAGCATGGAAAAGGAGCAGAAAATGGGATTTATTTTTACCTCCCCGCCCCCCACCCAGACCCTGCCCCCAGCTGCTTGGAGAGCAGTTGTGTGAGGAACGAGTGGGGGTGGAAGGAGGGAATTTGCATTCAAAATTACTTGTTGGTTGGCCTGAATCATTTGTGCCATTGCTGATCCGGTTCTCTGTGTGTGTGCACGAATGTGTGCATGTGTGAGTGTGGGGGGGATGTGGGCAGGTGGGGCCGTGGGTGAGAAGAATCTGGGGCAGTGGACTCAGGGCAGGCACCCGGCAGTGTCTTTCCAGAGGCTTTGTACCCCTTTCTTGCTTTCGAGTTGGAACTAGCCATAATAGATTAGACCCAAGCTCAGCTGCTTTTTTTTTTTTTTTGAGAGGAGTCTTGCTCTGCTGCCCAGGCTGGAGTGCAGTGGCACTGTCTCAGCTCACTGCAACCTCCGCCTCCCGGGTTCAAGCAATTCTCCTGTCTCAGCCTCCCAAATAGCTGGGATTACAGGCACGCGCCACCATGCCTGGCTAATCTTTGTATTTTTAGTAGAGGTGAGGTTTCACCATATTGGCCAGAATGGTCTTGAAATCCTGACTTCAGGTGATCCACCCACCTCGGCCTCCCAAAGTGCTGGGATTATGGACATGAGCCACCGCCCCCGGCCCCAAGCTCAGCTTCTGTTTGGCCTCAGAAACTGCCAACTCCTAGACCTCTCTCGCCACCCAGGCCACCTATAGGCTTCCACACCTTATGTGCAGCTGCCAGGAGTGGAAGGGCGGGAGTTCTACCCCAGGGAGTCCCACGGACATCTCAACCCAAGGTGCTTGGTCTTTTTCTCCAAACCCCACCTCCTCCCTAGTTGGAAGCGTCAGACACCCCCCACTTCCTCCTTGCCCACCCTTTCTGGTCTGCCTCGGAAGATGCCCTGCAGGCGTCCTCCCGTCCCCTCTTCGGCTGTCCGGGACCACTGCAATCGCTGCTGGCTGCTCTCCCTGCCTCAGTCTCCCTTCCTGCCCACCCATTCTCCAAACAGCTGCCAGTGACTTATCAAAAAGCAAAAACAGAACCTGACAGTGTCACTCTCCTGCTCAAAACACCCTCCTGGCAGCTGCAGATAGAGCCTAGACCCCTGGGGTGCGCACCAGACCCCCTCGCACCCCCACTGTTCTATCCTGTGTCCCCAACACTGCTCAGCCTCTCTGAGCACTTCTCTTCCTCCTTGCTGGCTCTCTAGCCTGAAATACCTTTTCCGTCTCCTTCACCTTGAGTGGCTTCGGAATCCAATTTAGATGTCATCGTCACTTCTGAAGACGTCTGCCTCCAGCCACGACCCTCCACGAGAATGGCTTTTCATCCTTTTACTCTCAAGGGTGTGTACAAACTTTAATTCCAGCCCTGAAGCCACTACCCCTCAGGGTCCCTCAATGATTCCGCCCTTGTCACTGGTGCCAGGCGGGGTCCTGTCATCCGAGTGTCCTCTGTGGCCTTCTCCACTTGACACAGTCCTGTTCAGCTTGAATCTAACCGAGCTGGTGTTGACTCGTGTCTCCCTTCCTTTGGGATTTTCCTGTCTGTGGCCACGCTGGGCCCTGTGCTATCCACATTGTTTCCACGTGCGGGTGTGGGGACACCGCAGCCGACCTCAGAGCTCCTGAGGGTGTCAGGGTGGAGTCCCTGCGGCCGTGCCCCCATGGAGCTCTGGGTGGAGCTCCGCTCACAGCCAGGGCCTGGTGACTTCGGGGGTAGGGGATGCAGGGCACTGAGTGTAAGTCCGGGAGAGGGCGGAGGGACGGAGAGGAAGGAGCCCTCGGCAGGTGCTGCACGAAGGTGATTTGTAGGCCCCTAGGGCTCCACTCTCAGGGCAGGGCTGGGGGCCACAAGGCCTGCTCTCGCCTGGCAGCTATGGGGAAAGCCTGACCCCAGGGGTGATGCCAGCCCCAGGGGTGGGGCTACTGGGGAAAGTGGCCTGTCAGTGGGGCAGGCTCTGCTCTGACACCGGCCTACTGAGCGCCCAGAAGAGAGGCTCAGAGGGAGAGCCAGAGCTGGACCGGAGAGACACAGCACGGACGCTGAGTGAGAGGGACAGAGACAGAGAAGAGGGGAGGGGGACACGGAGCCACATACACCAAAAGAGAGACGGACAGATTCAGAGACAGACTGAGAGAAGGGTGACTGAGAGACACACCCAGACAAAGAAGCAGACTGATGGAAAGAAAGACAGGGTCCCAGAGAGAGACACAGACCAGGAGACAAGGAAGGGAAAGTAGACAGAGAGGAGTGAGGCAGCGAGAGGAGAGCGGTGGGGACAGGAGCACAGACACGAGGGCACACGGCACACCCACACGCATGGAGGAGGCAGGAAGCCACCTGGAGGTGGAGGGAGGGTGTCGGGGAGGAGAAGGCCTGATGCCAGGGCCTGGGGTCCAGGTGGCGGGAGGCAGGGCCTGTTGGCTCCTCTGCTTGGCTGTGAGCTGGGGGTGATGGGCAGGCTGATGGGGCAGGCCTGAAGGTAGGGCTTCGTGGAAGGGCTCTGCAGGTCAGGGGAAAGCCTGGCACCAGCCAAGACCCCTCCAGGATCCAGAGCTTCCCCAATAGGAGCCCCAGGAGAGGGAGCTGGAACAGAAGAATGGCATGTGGCAAGAGGCCCGAGGCCAGCTTTGCAGCGGGACGGCCCAGGGGCTACTGGGCTCAGAATAGCTTCTTGGGAGCTGGGTGTAGTGGCACATGCCCGTAATCCCAGCTATTAGGAAGCTGATCGCTGGAGCTCAGGAGTTTGAGACTAGCTTGGACAACACAGTGAGACTTCCTTCCTTAAAAAAAAAAAGAAAATAAAAGAGCTTCCCAGACGTGGAGGGAGAGGAGCTGCGGAGGGAGGGCCTGGGGCTGAGACCCTCTGCGTCCCTCCATGGGAGCAGCGCCCCTGCATCTGTACCTAAGCCTCAGACAGACTCCCCAGGGCCTTGGCAGCCCATTCCATTGTCTGTCCAATACAGACAGCCCACTGGAAGTCCTCCCTGCTGTCTCATTCTGATACCTCTTACTGCAAGTGCAGCCCACTCAACTCTTTAGGAGGTTAAAAAAAAAAGCAACGCAAACCCCTCCACTGAAATCTGAAATGCCACACGGCGCTCAGACAAAGACCCCTTTCTGCACAGCTCCACTCCCTCCCACACCTCTCCCCCTCCCCACCCGCTTCCTTACTGCAGGCTAAATTGGCAATAGGGAGGTTTTGAGTCAACAAATGCAGTGGGTTGGGGAAGGGAGCTCTGAAGGGGATTCCTGTCTGGGAAACATTTGCTGACAGCAGTTACTATGACAAGGGAGGCCTGCAACAGGACCCAGCAGCCCCCGCCTCCTGCCTGCTGCCCCTCCCAGTCCTCTCCTTGCCCATCCCCCTCCCACTGGCTCATTCCTCTACTCATCCACCCCATCGTTTTCGCCACTCAACAGTCTTTAGACACTTACATGTCCAGCACCTGCTTGGTGTTTCACATTTATTCTTCCACTCGGTCCTCTCAACAACCCAGGAAATTATCAGTCGCTTTCCCTCTTGACAAAGTAGAAAGCTGAAAACTCAGAATTCTGAAGTGACTTGCCCAAGGTCATGCAGATGATAGGAGGCAGAGCTGGGATTTGCACCCAGGACTCTCTGCCTTTCCAGATCAGTGTGGGGGTTTCTGAACAGCGTCAGGAAAGCAGGTTCCAGGTGATGAGCTCCGAACAGGTGGAGACCTCGCCGTCTTCGGCTCTGCATCACTAAAACTGTGCCCAGCACCCACACAGAGTAGGCACTCAGTCCACACTTGTGCCATGAACTCAGCACGCATGAGCTCAGTACACACGTGCTTTTTGGCGGGAGGGTGAGAGTTGCCAAAGGTGGGAGTCCTGGGAAGAGAGGGCCTTCCTTCCTGTTTGGAAGCAGCTGTGCCTGGGTTCTGCAATCCAGGCACTCGAGGGCATTGATAAAGTGCTTACTGTGTGCCAGGCATTGTGTTAGGACCTCTGAATACAAAGATTTAAAATACAGATTTGGGCTGGGTGTGGTAGCTCACGCCTGTAATCCCAGCACTTTGGGAGACCAAGGTGAGCAGATCACGAGGTCAAGAGATAGAGACTATCCAGGCCAACATGGTGAAACCCCATCTCTAATAAAAATACAAAAATTAGCTGGGCGTGGTGGCATGTGCCTGTATTCCCAACTACTCCAGGGGCTGAGGCAGGAGAATTGCTTGAACCTGGGAGGTGGAGGTTGCAGTAAGCCGAGATCGCGCCACTGTACTCCAGCCTAGTGACAGAGTGAGACTCCATCTCGGGGGGGAAAAAAAGGAAACAAACAGATTTGTACTTTGCCCTAAAGGAGGTCTTTGTTTAGTGGAGGAGGCAGACATATAAACAGACGGAGTTAGCAGTGCTACAGAAGTAAGTACCGAGTGCTGTGGGGTTCCAGGTGGAGCGTGGACCTGAATCTGAAAAGCAAAACAATAAAGCCTTCATAAGACAAGGTAAAAAATATCTCCGTGACCTCGGGGGAGGGAAAGATTTCTTAACACACAACACAACACTAACCATAAAGAAACAGACTGACAAATTCGAGCGCATTAAAATGAAGTTGTGCTCTTCAAAAGGTGACATGAACAGAGTGAACGGGAAGCCACAGAGCAGGAAAGGGTCTTGCAACACATCGGCCGACAAAGAGCTCAGCTCCAGAAACTGAAGAACTTCCACACTGGAGTAAGAAGACTGACAACTCAGTGGAAAAACTGGATCAAATACATAAATATGCAAAAATCCATAAATATATGAGGTGTGCAGTCTTATCAGGAATCAAGGAAATGCCAATGGAATCCCAAGGAGATTCTACTACACACTCACCAGATTAGCAAAAATGTAAAAGTCTGATAAAATGAAGTTCTGGTGAAGATCTGGACCAGGAGTTCTCAAGTATCTCTCCAGAAGCAGCCAGTCAGTATCTAAGCAGTCAAATCAGACGTGTGTACCCCAGATGCGAATCATGTACAAGAATGTTCATGGCAGGCATTATTCATGAAAGCCCGGGACTGGAACCAGTGAATCTCCAACAGCTGTAGACTGGGTAAACTGAGGACAGAGAAACAGTGAAGAGCATAGCTAATTCTGCCCGAGGCGCTGGGGTGTCTGGGAAGGTGACCTTGGAATTGGCTCTTGGAGGAAGAGTAGTTTTCCCAGTCGAGGAATAGGGATAGAGGGTATCCCATCCAGAGGCTTCAGCAGATGCATGATCATGGGGGTAAGAGCAGTTCTAGCTTGTCCAGGAGGCAGCTGGATTGGGGCTGGCAGAGAGAGAGAGGCAGGGAAGGAGAGCAAAGAGAGGTTGGATGTGTTGGAATGTGAAGGTCTCTGTGGGCCATTGAAGGCAGTTTGGCTGAAATACAAAAGTGAGAGATAGTCAGAAGCAAGGAGCACCTACAGGCTATTGCAAAAGATAATGCACTAGAGAAAAAGAGCAGCAGTGTGACAAAACGGAGAGGGCACATTTGGGAACCGTCTCGGAGACAGCATAGATAGGACGCTGTGTGGGGTGTGGGGAGGGGCCAGGACGGAGCTGAGGAAACTGCCAGGTCCCTTGCGGGCTGCTTGCGGGATGGTGATGCTCCAAGTCAACATCCAGAAACAGAGGAGGTGGAGGTTTGAGGCCAGAGCTCAGAGGCCTGTTTGAGGACGTGCTGCTTTGGTGGCGCCTACGGGATACACAGCAAACATGCAGGTTCACCAGGAAGTAGGGCTTGGACATGAGCCGCAGATATCAGTCATCGGAACACAAAGCCATGGGTTTAGATGGGAATATCCGGGGTGCAGGGGCAGGGCAAGGCCAGAATTGGAGCCCTGGGAACCACGCATAGAGGCAGTAGGCAGAGAAGAAGCAGGGGAGAGACGGGGGAGGGATGGTGGTAAAGAAGAGAAGGTCCGGGGCGGGTGCGGTGGCTCAATCCCAGCACTTTGGGAGGCCGAGGCGGGTGGGTCACGTGGCCAGGAGTCCGAGACCAGCCTGGCCAAGATGGTGAAACCCCGTCTCTACTAAAAAATGCAAAAATTAGCCGGGCGCGGTGGCTCAAGCCTGTAATCCCAGCACTTTGGGAGGCCGAGGCGGGTGGATCACGAGGTCAAGAGATCGAGACCAACCTGGTCAACATGGTGAAACCCCGTCTCTACTAAAGATACAAAAAATTAGCTGGGCCCGGTGGCGCGTGCCTGTAATCCCAGCTACTCAGGAGGCTGAGGCAGGAGAATTGCCTGAACCCAGGAGGCGGAGGTTGCGGTGAGCCGAGATCGCGCCATTGCACTCCAGCCTGGGTAACAAGAGCGAAACTCCGTCTCAAA
>CM052662.1:6742644-6757824 GCA_028533165.1 Leontopithecus rosalia
CAAAAATTAGCCCAGTGCAGTGGTGGGCACCTGTAATCCCAGCTACTCAGGAAGCTGAGGAAGAAGAATTGCTTGAACCTGGGAGGCAGAGGTTGTAGTGAGCCAAGGTCGTGCCACTGCAGTCTAGCTTGGGCGACAGAGCAAGACTCCATCTCAAAAAAAAAAAAAAGAGAGAGAAGGTCTGGAAGAGAGGCTGGTGCCGCGGCAGCTGAGGGAAGAGAAAGTTGCACCAGGGCTGGGTGCTCTGCGAGTGAAAACTACTCTTGGGAAGAGGTGGGGTTGGGTCTGTAGTAAGTAAGAAGAGGAGGGGGCAGTCAAGGGAGCTCTGAGGAGCTCTATGTCTGTCAATTACACGTGAGGGAGGGGACAGGCCGGAAGCCTGAAAGCGTGGTAAGGTTCAGAACAGGAGCTGATCACCAGTGGCCCAGGAGCTGAAGGGCCAGGCTGAAGTCAGGGACCATAAATCTGGAGTGGCACTCGTTTGCACGGTTGAGTGACTTTCCTATGCCTTCGAGCAGCCTGGGAATCTCGATGGAGAAAGCAGATGACTGGAGTCCTCCAGGGCTGGGAAAGGCAGGGCGAGGGGGTGTGGGAATCGAGGGTGCCGGGAGAATGAATGATGTGGCCAACCACGGGCAGGTCAAGAGGGGGCAAAGTAGAGCCAGGAAGGAGCAGATGGGCTGGCAGAAGCCGGTGCTCCAGCCCCGGAGCGCGAATGAGTGAGACTGAACGGGAGAACTGGACAATCTCTGCGAATGGAGACCAGGTTTTCTGGAAAGAAGGGAAAAAAGGTGTGGCCCAAGAGGCAGGTGCTGGAGTTTAAGATTTCACAGGAGACATTCCAGGTGGCATGTGAAGTGGAGAGAAGAAGGTCGTTGGAGAAGGGGAGCCAAGAAGGGAGGGTGCTGGGAGGTCCATGTGGGCCCTCAGTTTCCCCAGGCTGACAGCAGGAGGTGAGAGACACAGGAAGACCCTGAGCCAGACGCCCAAGTCCTCAGAAGATGTTGGGTGACCTCTGGGTGGATGAGTGGTCCCAGCCAGGTTGGGTGAGGGTTGTGTGGCTGGGTGGTGGGAACCTGGAGGCCTGGTTTTGAGTGGGAGAGGCAGTGTCATGGACTGGGTGGCAGAGGGAGGTGGAAGAATGCTGCGCTCCTGCCTGGCCAGGTGCCACCTCCCGCAAGTAAGCTCGTCTGATCACTCTCTTCTTGACCTTCATTGTTCTTTGAGCCTGAAAGACTCCATTTAACCCTGAGTATCCACAGCCCCGGTATTTGTATCTCTCCCTTCAAGATCACTGGGCATGGTCCCCATGGGTGGATTGTGGCTTCTGTATATGGTGGCCCAGTATATTCTGAGAAATGGGCCATGGACACAGGACAAAGAAGCCTGGGCCGCAGCGTGGGTTAGTGAAAGTGCGGGCTGCTCTGGGCCAAGCCACACTGTCTGCTTCGGGCCCAGCAGGCCGGGCTCCTCCACCCCAGCCCCGTCATTTCACACATGGAAAATAAGGGCCAATAAAAGCATCAGGAGTATGAAGGTGTGAGCTGAGGCCTGATGGCATCTGGTGTCCTGTCTGCAACACCTGATTCCCTTCACCTGCTGTCAAAATCCTGCTCAGCCTTCAAGGCCCAATCAAGGGAGCCTCACCTCCTTCCTGACCTTCCCTTCTCCATGCCGATTACTTTGCCGGCTAGAATCTTGGTCCTTCCATTTGGCATTTGCTTCCACCCATCTTAAAGTTGCTTGCTAAGGGTCTATGTTTTCTGGAGGACTTCGTTTTTTTAATGAAGGGGAGTTGGAGGTTGGAGATACGAACTCTATCCTCTATGTGATGATATCTAGAAGACTTCATTCTTGAAGCCAGTGCCTCTGAAGGGGTCATGGGGAAAAATAAGACATGGTCCTTTGGGGAGAAGCTCACATTCTGAACACAGTGTTGGTGGATTCGAATTGATTTTTGGATCTCCAGGGCTAGGATTTGCAATTTGAAGACCAGTGGATCCCAGGGTAGGTTGGGGGGCGTGGGAATACCCTGAAGCCACTTGGAGAACCCTTCAAAAGGACAGCGGCCACACCCAGGGATTCTGATATGATAGGTGAGGGGTGGGAGGAAGGGTCAGGACCTCTGAATTTGTAGAAACCTCTGGTGGTTCTTTTTTCTTTTTTGAGACGGCATCTTGCACTGTCGCCTGGGCTGGAGTGCAGTGGCACAATCTCAGCTCACTCTAATTTTGTCTATTTTTAGTAGAGATGGGTGTCACCACGTTGGCCAGGCTGGTCTCCAACTCCCGACCTTGTGATTCGCCCACCTTGGCCTCCCAAAGTGCTGGGGTTATAGGAGTGAGCCACTGCACCCGGCCGACCTCTGGTGGTTCTGAATCTTACTTCTGGTCGAGAACCATGATTTGGGGAAATACAGTGAAGGGTTCTGAGGGGCTGACAAAGTAGTAAAAGAAAAGCTGAACTCCCGCCTCATGCTGGGCATGCCAATGACAGTCGCTTATGAGTCCCCCTCCCAATCCAAAACCAATCACCGCAAAACGCAATAACAACTGGGCATGGCATTAAAAGGTGCAGGTCAGGTTTTGTAGGTGACGTTAGATTTTCACTAAGCGTCTCAGGACTGGTTGCCATTCAAGGCACGAGCGCTAATCGCAGTAATAAGAAACCTCAGTGTGCTTCGAGACGCTCTCTCTGTCTCTCTGTTTCTCAATCTGTCTTTGAATCTTCCGGTTCCTAGAGCTAGATATCCAGAAAGAAGGAAGCTAATGCATGCTGAGCCCCTATCGTGGCCAGAACTTGGAGTATTTATCTCATTTGATCTCTACAACCTCCCGTGATGGGGAGCCGGGTGCAGAAAACAATAGCTCAGAGCAGTCGCGTCCACGGACTCTGCTTCAGGTCCTGGCCCCGCAGCTCACTACTGCAGATTTGGGGCAGTCTAACCTTCACGGCGCCAAGGCGCTTTCTGTGAAATGGAGCTGAGGTGTGTGACCCACTGCAGCTCTATCGCCATCATCCCCGTTTTGTAGATGAACACACCGAAGCCCAGCTTACAGCTCCTTACAACTGTACGTGGCTGTAGGTAATTGCACTCAGGTGGGCCGGGCGCCCCATGCTGTTTCCTCACGCGCTCCACCTCCAGCCTGCCTGGCCTTGGCTGGGGAGCACGTGCCACGGGACCCTGGCAGCGGCTATAACTATTTCCAGGGATATAGATCTCCAACGGGGTTGGGGGATGGGGGTGTGGGGGAGCACCTGTGGCCATTAGGAACTACTTTTATGAGCCTGTTACACCAACTGGCTGCCTCCCCCAGGTCTGCAGCACATTGAAGCTCTTCCTGTTTGCTCCCAAGCAGATGGTGCCGGAATCTCTCTACACCAACTCCCATTCATAAATCACAGCCTTTCCCCGGGTGCTGCAGCGACCATTCTAATTACAGTGGGGGAAGTGTGTGTGCAAGTGTGTGTGTGTGCGCACGCGCAAGTGTGTGTTTCAGTGAAGGGACACAGAGGCTGCCGGCCGGAAGAGGCCACCTCTTCCACACCAAGGGTACTGACGCCTCCCTCAGCGGCCCTCCCAGCCAGCACGATGCACAGAGGGAAGCCTGAGGGGCCTAGGCCTGGGGAGGGAGGCCTGGTGGGACTGTTTCCTGCTTTGTGTGACCCCCCCCACCCCCCTCAAGTGGTCTTAGGACCAGGCAGCCATTCTGGACCCCACACTTTCAGGCATCAGCCTCTCTGCATAATGGTAGGGGGAGGGGAGGCCACTATTAGCAGGGTCCCTGGTGTGTCCCAGGCCCTCTGATGGGGACTTGAGGGGTTGTAAGGGGAGGGGGCTGGGAGATAGGCTTGGAAACCTGGTCACAATGTGGTCAACTGTTATCTGCCAGAAGTGAGAGAGAGTGGAGGGGCAGAGAAGACAATGACAGAACTGAGGGAAACCAGGCTAGGCGACCCTTGCTGGGCACCTCTGCTGTCCCAGCTCCCGAGCCCTCTATGTCCCTTATCTAAGGTGCCTGGCTGTGTGTGAGGGTCATTTCCACACGTATTCACATACCTGAGTGTGCAAGTGAATGTGGGTTTTGGTGTGAATCTGGGGATGTGTTGTGAGTACAAGCAGTGTGTAAGCTCGGAATCATGGTACGTACTGTTCACACACGTGTGTGAGCCTGTGGGCTCCTGTGTGTGGGGAGTAGGAGTTTGCTTGTGTGGGTTTGGGTGTATGCAGAGTGCCTTTGGGGTGTGCGTGTCGGAGCCAGGGAGAGAAGTCAGGAGACCCATCCACCGCTGGCTAGGTCTGCATGTGGTGTCTGGAACCAGGCGATGCTGCCTGGCTGAGGATACTGGCATGGGAGGCCTGTTCCCGCCGCCCCTCCACTCTGATGCCCGACTACAGAGGTGCGCCAGCGGCCGGCTTCTTTCCTCAGTCCTTGGGGCTTCACTGACAAATGAGGAGTGGGAAAGTGGGGCTGGGGTGGCAAGCCTGCCTTCCCACCTGGAGCCAACTGGAAGGAGGCTGTCAGTCCCCTGCAACCCCACCTGGGGACATGGTTACCCTGCGGGCTCATGACTGACCCTCAGTGTGTTTTTACCCATCTCCTCTCCCTCCAAGTCTGCAGCCCTCTGATTTTTGTTTTTTTGAGATGGAGTCTTGCTTTCTCGCCTAGGCTGGAGTGGAGTGGAGTGGTGCAATCTGAGCCTACTGCAACCTCTGCCTCCCAGGTTCAAGCGACTCTCCTGCCTCAGCCTCCCTAGTAGCTGGGATTACAGGTGAACACCATCACATCCAGTTAATTTTTTTTTTTCCTTTTTTCTAGACGGAGTCTCGCCGTGTCGCCCAGGCTGGAGTGCAGTAGCAGGATCTCAGCTCACTGCAACCTCTGCCTCCCAGGTTCAAGCAATTCTTTGCCTCAGCCTCCCTAGTAACTGGGATTACAGGCGCCTGCCACCACGCCCAGCTAAGTTTGTATTTTTAGTAGAGATGGTGTTTAACCCTGTTGGCCAGGCTGGTCCTGAACTCATGACCTCAGGTGATCCACTCACCCTGGCCTTCCAAAGTGTTGGGATTATAGGCATGAGCCACGGCACCCCACCTGCAGCCCCTCTTTTAGTCAGTCTCCTGTAAGTGTGATTCTTCCAGCCACCTTCCTCTCCAGAATCTACCCTTACAGGAGGCCTCCTCCTTCCCCTGCTCCAGAGGGTCCAAGACTTCCCCTGTCCATGTCATTTTACCTGCTTGAGTCCTCCTTCCTCATTAGGTGGCAAACTGAGAGGGGTAGAGTTCAGCCACCATGACAGATGTTGCTGAGAGGGGACATCTGCGCTTCCCTCGCTGCTGCCTCCCCACAGCTCTTCCCCAAGCAGCTCTAAGCCTTCCCCAGGAGAAAGAGCAGGGGCTTGAGAATAAGAGCTCACCATTTGCCACTTGCTAGCCGTCTCTCCAGCCACAAGTCATTGTACTTGTCTGAGACTCGGTTTCGTCATCTGTAAAATAGGAATTAAAATACCTGTCCTGCCTACTTCACAGGATTATTGCAGAAATCAAGAGAGGTGTACATAGGAAAGTAGCTGGACCTGGTGAAAGACTCAGCATGCGCCAGGGATTGTCATTAAATATATCTGGGGGCCAGGCACGGTGGCGCACGCCTGTAGTCCCAGCCCTTTGGGAGGCCAAGGCAGGCGGATCACCTGAGGTCAGGAGTTCAAGACCACCCTGGCCAACATGGTGAAACCCTGTCTCTACTAAGAATACAAAACTCAGCCAGGAGTGGTGGTGCGCACCTGTAGTCCCAGCTACTCTGGAGGCTGAGGCAGGAGAATCACTTGAACCCAGAAGGGAGGCAGAGGTTGCTGTGAGCTGAGATTCTGCCACTGCACTCCAGCCTAGGGCATAGAGGATACTTTGTCTCAAAAAGAAAATAAAAATAAAAATAATTTCTGGGTTTTCTTTTAACTGACCAACACCATGTCCATTTTACAGACAGACTGAGCGCCCTGGGGAAACTTGACCCTGTGTAGCTTCTGCGGCTTTAGGCCTGGATCCCAGCCCCTAACTGCCCGTTCCTCCCTCCCTGTCCATTAGCGAGGAGAACCCAGGGCTTCCACCAGGCCTTTCACCTGCCCCACCCTGCCTGCCACTGCTGCAAGGGCACCTCCTCTTCTGGGGAACTTCCCCTAATCCCCAACAGAGCTGGCGTCTCCGGCCAGGCTTCTGGGTTCACACCTCCTGCAGCTCTTATCAGGCTGCTTGGTAATTGTTTGTTTTTCCAACACAGTTTCACAATTACTGTGCAATTTACAAACTTGACAATTCAGTGTGTTCCAGCTGCAGCAGCTACTGCAGAGGTGCTGCCCAGGTGCTGATTCCTGCAGGGCCAGCCCTTCTAAGGAAGAAAGGCACCCCCTCTTAGCCCTTACCTGCGCCCACCCCCACCCCAGGGCCAACCAAGAACTGGGCTGCAGGAGGCCTTGGTAAATGTTTATTGACTGAAGGAACACATGAATGAGGGATGCAGTGGAGGCTCTGGGAACAAGACAGAGGGGAAGAGATGCTTCTTGTTAACATCTCTTCATAAAAGCCAGTGCGTTCCTACATCCAGCTGGTGTCTGGATTGGGGCCAGTCATAAAACCAGGAGGCCTCTGAGGCTGAGGGCAGCTGGCTGGCCAGTGGGCTTTATAAGGCGGTTTTATGGACTCAGCTGAGATGTGGTGATGAGAAGCCAAACTTTAAACATCCTCTTAAAGTTGGTTTTTGCTCCTCTGGGGCTTCTAGCTGAGCAAGATTGAGGAGAAGGCCTTCTGGGGCACCCGTGGAGAGATGATGAGATAGCATTATCCACATGGACCAAAAGGAAGGAGGCAGGACTTGCAGCGGGAGGGGTGCAAGTTAGGTATGAGGAAGGACTTCCTCTGGGCTTGGGGTGCAGCAGGTGGTGATGTGGGGAGGGGAAGAGATGGACTGACTAGTTCCCCCAATTATTTGGCTGCCTAAGGGGGTTGTGTTCACTTCCTGCAGCCTCCCCTGGTCTCTGTTTTGAGAGGGCCATGACCTCTGCTCCCTGCAAAGTCCTTTGAACTGACTGCACCATGGGCTACACTATAGTCAAGCCATGGTGACCCCTGTGACATGCACGTATACCTCCAGATGGCCTCCTGGGGTCAGAAAGTCTGAGGTAGCTGGAAACTGCAAAAGGAGTATGGCTAGCTCCTGCAGTGCCTGATGAACTGACCTTGCAATGTTCTGCCATTGTTCCTGCCTCAATCATTCCTGCCTCAACTGATAAGCCAACTTTGTGACACTGGACCTTGGACCTTGTGACACTGCCCCCCCATGACAACTCCTCCCCAGCTTGCAAAAATCACCCTGAACTGTAACTTCTGTAACTTTTCACTGCCTACCCCATACCTATAAAACCAACTCCTATCCCACCGCCCTCTGCTGACTCTGTATTAGGACTCAGCCCACTGGCACCCAGGTGAATAAACAATCCTTGTCACTCACACAAAGCCTGTTTAAGTGGTCTCTTCATTCAGAGCAAGCCAAACACTCCCCATCTCAGCCTGCTGTCTCCTGACTTCTTTCCCATTCTTGGCCAGGTAGAATCTCTAGAAGGAAGGTGAAGGGAAGAGGAGCTGAGGGCAGTACCACGATCTGCTCAGGAGCTGGAAGCCCAAAGCTGCCCCAGGCCAGCCAGGACTGAGTCCAGGGTCCCAAAGTGAAAGATGTGAAGATTTTTCTCCAGCTTCTTTACATGCCGTGTGTGGGAAGGAGAAAAGCAACCAGCTAAAGGAGGGAAGAAAGTGCCAAGAAGAGAGTTGGAGCTGAAAAAGGCCAAAGAGACAAGGAGAGAGAAAAATCAAAGAAAGAGAAACTGGAAAAGAAATGCAAGAGGGAATGAACACACATGGGGTGCAGACATCAACATCCCTGGGGCCGCTGAGGTGGAGCTCAGCAATCCTCGCCTTCCACAGAGGGTTATAATTTTAAGGATGGAGGGCGAGGTGTGCCGGCTCATGCCTATAATCCCAGCACTCTGGGAGGCCAGGTGGACAGATCACTTGAGGTCAGGAGTTCAAGACCAGCCTGGCCAACATGCTGAAACCCCATTTCTACTAAAAATATATAACTTAGCCAGGCATGGCTGAGCGCGGTGGTAATCCTAGCACTTTGGGAGGCTGAGGCGGGCAGATCACGGGGTCAAGAGATCAAGACCAACATGGTGAAACCCCTTCTCTACTAAAAATACAAAAATTAGCTGGGAGTGGTGGCAGGCACCTGTAATCCCAGGTACTTGGGAGGCTGAGGCAGGAGAATCACTTGAACCTGGGAAGTGGAGGTTGCAGTGAGCCAAGATCGTACCACTGCACTCCAGCCTGGCAACAGAGTGAGACTCCATCTCAAAAAAAGAATAAAAAACAAAATTAACTGGGTGTGGTGGCTCACGCCTGTAGTCCCAGCTAGTTGGGAGGCTGAGGCAGGAGAATCGCTTGAACCCAGGAGGTGGAGGTTGCCGTGAGCCGAGATCACGCCATTGCACTCCAGCCTGGGTGACAGAGCAAGACTGTCTCAAAAAAGAAAAAAGAAATGGCGAACCATGGCTCAGAAGGCTTATGTGACTTGCCTGAGGTTCCCCAGCTGGTGAAAGGGGCAGCTGAGCCTTGGACCCAGCACCATCAGATTCCAGCCCAGAGTAGGTTCTAGGCCCTGGAGAACGCAGAGTTCTCATGCAGCCAGGCACAGAAGCCTGGCTCGGTTCTATCCGCTGTGAGCGCTAGTAGCCTGGGATGCTGCTGGCCCCTGGGATATTGCAGCTGGCCTGTGGCCTCCAGATGCCCCTGGGCTGGCCTGTGCGTGCTGTCTGAGGCTGGGCTTGTGGCTGGCCTGCCTACTGGGAGGATTGATGGCTCTGCTCTAGGGGAATTGAGAAGTTGAAACCCAGTTAACATTTTTTCGACTCAGGCCAGAGACCTTGGCCATAGAGAGGGTACCCTTTATCCTGGAAGCCTTTGGCTCAAGTAAAAGGGGTTCACAGATCCTGCCTGCGCACTCTGCACTCTTCCTGCGGCCTGCTCCCCTCAGGGACCTTGACTGGAGAGCCAGGCCTGGAACCCCATCTGTCCCTACACAGCTGATTGTGCTGGGGCTGCCCCTCCTCCTCCCTGGACTAGGCTTCAGGGGTTGGCATGACCCAGGCCCCGCCTTTTTTTTTGAGATGTTGAGATGCCTTTTTGATGTCCAGGCTGGAGTGCAATGGCATGATCTTGGCTCACTGCAACCTCCACCTCCTTCTTTCAAGTGATTCTCCTGCCTCAGCCTCCCAAGTAGTAGCTGGGACTACAGGTGCTCACCACCATGCCCAGCTAATTTTGTAGTTTAGTAGAGACGGGGTTTTACCATGTTGGTCAGGCTGGTCTCGAACTCCTGACCTCAAGTGATCTGCCTTAGCCTTCCAAAGCACTGGGATCATAGGCGTGAGCCACCATGCCTGGCCAAAGCATCATCGACAGCCTCCTCATCACGGAATCCAACCTCGGTCTCCGGCATGACAGGCAGGGGTACTTACTAACGAGGACCACCTATCCAGGTCCTTCTTGATTCGGGACAGGGGAAGGGGAAAGAGGACAGGGAAAGAACGCTGGGCACCTAGCGTGGGCCGGAGCTTCCCATGCGTTAGCCGCTCAGCACTGGGGCAGTGAGGCAAACTCAGGCCTGCCGAACTGCCCACCCTGCTCCCTCGCTCTGGGAAATGGGACTTGCCCACCCCTCCAGAACTTCCAAGCCCAGGGCGTTCCCAGGCACACTCCATGTGTGCACGTGGTCTCCGGGGGCCCAGGCCTCTCAAGGCTAACAAACACCCTTCAGACGTTTCCGGGTACTTCCCACCCCAGCTCCAGGGACCTTGGGAAAACTGGGTTGCCTTTGAAGGGGCCCCCCACACACATCAGCATCTCTACTATTTCACACTTTCCCTTCAGGATCATCAGATGAGGAACAGCTGGGCCTGCAGATTTATTAGGGTTTTGCAAGTGATTCCATCCGATCTTCTGAGCCCTGCCCTGCCCCCGCTCCCATTAGAAGCCTCTGGGAAGCAAGGGGGTTCTTTTGTCAGTGCCCCAAACCCACTAGCCAGTGTGATTTTTGCCTCTTCCTCTCCTCACAGCAACTGGGAGCCAGTTATACATCTCCCCAGAAAGAGAAAAAAGGAAGAAAGAAAAGGAACAAAAGAAAGAAGAAAGGAAAGAAGAAAGAGAAAAAGAGGGAGAGAGAAAAGGAAGGAAGGAGGGGAGGAAAGAAGAAAGGAGGGAAGGAAGGAAGGAAAGAAGGAAGGGAGGGAGGGAGGAAGGAAGGAGGGAGGGAGGGAAGGAAAGAAGGAAGGAAGGGAGGGAGGGGAAGGAAGGAAGGAAAGAAGAAAGAGAAAGAGGGAGAGAGAAAAGGAAGGAAGGGAGGGAGGGAGGGAGGGAGGAAGGAAGGGAGGAAAGAAGGAAAGAAGGAAGGAAGGAAGGAAGGAGGGAAGGAAGGAAAGAAGGAAGGAAGGAAGGAAAGGAGGGAGGAAGGAAGGAGGGAAGGAAGGAAAAAAGGGAGGGAGGAAGGAAGGAAGGAGGGAAGGAAGGAAGGAAGAAAGGAAGGAAAGAAGGAAGGAAGAAAAGAAGGAAGGAAGGAACGGAGGGAGGGAAAGGAAAAGGATAAGGCTGGACGTGGTGGCTCTCACCTGTAATCCCAGCACTTTGGGAGGCTGAGGCAGGTGGATCACCTGAGGTTGGGAGTTCGAGACCAGCCTGACCAACATGGAGCAACCCCGTCTCTACTAAAAATACAAAATTAGCTGGGTGTGGTGGCGCGTGCCTGTAATCCCAGCTACTCAGGAGACTGAGGCAGGAGAATCGTTTGAACCCAGGAGGTACGGTTGTAGTGAGCCGAGATTGTGCCACTGCACTCTAGCCTGGGCAACAAGAGCAAAACTCGGTCAAAAAAAGAAAGGAAAAGAGAGAGAAAGAAAGAGAGGCCGGGCGTGGTGGCTCACGTCTGTAATCCCAGCACTTTGGGAGGCCAAGGCAGGCAGATCACGAGGTCAACAGATCGAGGTCATCCTGACCAACATGGTAAAACCCCGTCTCTACTAAAAATACAAAAATTAGCTGAACACGGTACTGGGAGCCTATAATCCCAGCTGCTTGGGAGGCTGAGGCAAGAGAATCGCTTGAGCCCAAGAAGTAGAGGTTGCAGTGAGCCGAGATTACGCACTCCAGCCTGGGCCACAGAGTGAGACTCCATCTTAAAAAAAAAAAAGGGTTAGTTTTATCTCTCCATTTCAGTAAACAAAGTGTGGAAGTATAGGAAACCTCCAGCTAGAGGGACAGAAGACCCAGATTTTCTTCCTGGTTCCACCAGTGTGGGGCGGGAGGCAAATCGTGACATCTTAGTTTCCATCTGTGAAATGGGGGATGGCATCCACCCTGAGTGCCTCACAGCAGGGATGTGAGGGTCGAAGCCAGCATGCTGTACTTTCCAAAGGCCTGTCCCTGCCCTCCTTTCCACAGTCCTCCACACGGAAACGCCAGGTGCGTGTGCAAACATGTGAGCCCACCCAGATGACCCAGCCTTATTCCCACTGAAAATAGGGAGTTTTCCCACTAATGAGCCTGCAGAAACATTGAACATTTTTTCCTTTGTTTTTCAGGGGTCACTGACTCACCTGCACCTGTGTGACGGGCATGTTCGGGAACCTGTGATGGTCACACGGTCATGACATGAAGAGCACCATGGGAGAAGGTACAGGAGGTGGTGGGTGCTGCCACAATATCAACATTCAGCACCAAACAAGGCATAAAAGGTTCCTGGCCACACTCGGGGTCAGAGTTCCACCGTGTGATCCATTGTCATAGGTGCCGCCTGCAAGGGCCAGGCAAAGCCAGCCCAGGCCAGTGGATCACCTGAGGTCAGGAGTTCAAGACCAGCCTGGCCAACATGGAGAAACCCTATCTCTACTAAAAATACAAAATTGGTTGGGCGAGGTGGCTCACGCCTATAATCCCAGCACTTTGGGAGGCTGAGGCAGGCGAATCACGAGGTCAGGAGTTCAAGACCAGCCTGGCCAACATGGTGAAATGCTATCTACTAAAAATATAGAAAATTAGCTGGGCGTTGTGGCACACACCTGTAATCCCAGCTACTCGGGAGGCTGAGGCAGAAGAATCACTTGAACCCAGGAGACAAAGTTGCAGTGAGCCAAGATCGCACCAGTGCATTCCAGCCTGGGGACTCTGTCTCACTTAAAAAAAAAAAAAAACAAAATTAGCTGGGTGTGGTGGTGCATGCCTGTAATCCCCGCTACTGAGGAGGCTGAGGCAGGACAATCCCTCGAATCCGGAAGGTGGAGGGTGTGGTGAGCCAAGATCGTGCCATTGCACTCTCCAGCCTGGGCAACAAGAGCAAAACTTGATCTCAGAAAATAAATAAAAATAATGAATCACTATTATTTTAATTGTTAAACAAAGTATATTAATATTTGGTTAACTTTAAACTATTAATGTGATGACACTTATGAATTAATGGCTTGGGACGATTGTGGCGGTCACTGTGACAATGCTGTGCTGAAGGAATGTTCTGTGCGCCGAGAGACTAATCAGAAAGCATTTGAGGTATAGAACTGGGATTGCAATAGTGATGTGTAGTGGAAAACAAAAAATAAGTATGCAGGTGTCAAAATGCCAGCTGTTCGCCTTGATGTCCATGCTTGGCTGAAGGGCTTTTGGTCACAAAGTGGCTTTGTGCAACAATGACCCCGCCTCCAGAGCCCACACAGCTGAGGGCTGTAGACAGCATGGACCTGCAAGAGGGAACCTTGAGCGTGATGCTGATATGGGACAAACCGGTGGAGGGTGACGTGGTAAGGGACAGGGGTGAAAAGCACGAAGATTTGGCAGCAGAAAAGCCCTCATGAGCCGGTGCCAACTGCAACAACAGGCATTGCAGTATAACCACCAGGTATTGAAGAACTATAAATAGGGTCTCTAGGTCCCTGTCATCATGGGCAGATGAAGAAAACAGAAACTGACGACACGGAGAGGCGACTGAGTCCAAGTCAGCACATGGGCTCACCTGCCCCTGCCTGGAGGAGCAGGGATGGGCCACGAGAACCAGAAAGACAGCCGCGCTGCACACCTGTAATTAGGCAAAATGCTTACTTTAGTTGTTTGATAAAGTTGTAGCTGATTTTTTTCTGTGATTTGGCTATCTACCAGGAATTTAGTCATTTCTTTGTTTGAAAGATCCCCCTGCAGAACGTCAAGCGGGATGGATCTGCCTAAACTTCCAAGTGTCTAGGCAGAACCGTTCACACGGAAGAGTCCAGAAAGGGACATCCCGCCCCGTTGATCCTGACCACCTTGCTGCATTCAGAATTCCCCACAGCGAGGAGCAGCCCGCTTCGTAAAGACTAGGAGGAAGCCCCGCTGACCTGAAGCAGGACCGCCTTACAGAATTGGATCAGCTGCTCCAGCCAAAAACGAGCTCAGTACATTTGTCCCTGAGCCAAGAGATCTGCCTGGAGCAGTGGCCTCTATACTCCCAGACTGGAGGAGGCTTCCTGAAGAAGGCTTGTGGCCTTCAGGAGTTGTTTGGATCTGCTTTGAATTCTGCAAAGATCCAGTTCGTCCAGGTCCTCAATCAACTGCAATGGCAGTCACCTTGAATGTAAGGGAAGCTGCAGCTGGACCGGACTGGAAGTAAAAGAGCATTTTCAAATACTCTGGCATTTCCTCTCGGGGAAGGGGCTGGGGGAGGGGTTCACACTCTTTGTGGCTTGAATCCCCAGAAGCCTAATGAAAGGCCTAATGCTGTCTTTTTTTTTTTTTTTTGAGATGGAGTTTTGCTCTTGTTGCTCAGGCTGGAGTGCAATGGCATGATCTCAGCTCACCACAACCTCCACCTCCCAGGTTCAAGCGATTCTCCTGCCTCAGCCTCTCGAGTAGCTGGGATGACAGGCATGCACCACCACGCCTGACTAATTTTGTAATTTTAGTAGAGACTGGGTTTCTCCATGTTGGTCAGGCTGGTCTCGAACTCCTGACCTCAGGTGATCCGCCCACCTTGGCCTCTCAAAGTGCTGGAATTACAGGCATCAGCCACCACACCCGGCTGACACTGTCTTTTTGCAATCGTGCTGACCACATGGTGTCAAAAAGAAGTTTAATGCATGAAAGAGCAGCTATTCTGTGCTACAAGATAGGAAAATTCCAGCAACCCCAAACTCTCACAGTGCCTGAGTTCCAGCTCCCACAAAGCTTGAGAGTGGCACTCTCCTAGTAGGCAGACTGGTGTGGGGGCACACCGTAGGTCTCACAAGCAGCTGTGCCTTTGCCTCCCCCTCCTGCCATGGGCCAAAAACACTTAAGATTGTTATAACAGGTCAAGTCTCACCACAGATTTGTTTAACCTCACACCATGTTGGATATGAATTCCTCACTCAAAGTAACGGTCACTCATTTTCCCCTACTTTGAATCAACAGGCACTTCCTTCCTCCCAGCTGGCAGCACCCAGCTGACTGGCTAACTGGCTTTCATGAGTTGAAGCGTGCTGCGGCTTGTTCCTGCTCCATCTCTGCTCCTTGTCAGCTTTTCTAGAAGCCACGTGCAAAAACCTGGCCCACTACTCCATTATCATATTTCCTATGAAATTAGGTATTGCAGGTCTCATGTCATTCAATTAGCCTGGCACAGGCCGAGGGCATGACTCAGAGGCACTCCCAGTTCCACCTCTTCCCAGTCACGGGCTCCTCCTTTATCCTGACCCCTGGGAGACCCTGCTGTGCCAAGATGTCCTTCTTCCTCCTGAGGCTTAGGTCAAAGGACACTCTCGGGCCCCTTTGTTCCAGAACAAAGGGCGCTTTCTGATCAGGCTCCATTCCACTCCCTTGAACCCCTACTCTGTGTCTCCTGCAGGCACCCTCCACTTGCCTCCCTTATGGTGAAGCCCACAGCCCTGCGCCTACCCTGGCCCTGGCCACTGTCTCATTCTTCTCACTGTCACCAGATGAATGGTTTCTCTAAAAAGCCTCAGCCCTCCAGGATGCAGTGTCAGCAGCTCTGGGTGGCCCAAGACATACTTCCTCCAGGTACACACAAGTGCTGAAAATCCTGGTTCCGCCCACACATCCTGGCCTGGTAGCCTCCCCCC
>CM052662.1:6757924-6786724 GCA_028533165.1 Leontopithecus rosalia
TTCCCTGCACCTTTCCCTTCCGCTCATGACTGCCCTTAGAAGGACCAGAAGATGCATTCAGGGTTCATTTGCTCTTTTTTTTTTTTTTTGAGAGGTAGTCTTGCTCTGCCACCCAGACTGCAGTGCAGTGGCACGATCTCAGCTCACTGCAAGCTCTGTCTCCCGGGTTCAAGCGATTCTCCTGCCTCAGCCTCCCGAGTAGCTGGGACTACAGGTGCCTGCCACCACACTTGGCTAACTTTTTGTATTTTTAGAGAAACGGGGTTTCACCATGTTAGCCAGGATGGTCTCATCCTGACCTTGTAATCCACATGTCTTGACCTCCCAAAGGGCTGGAATTACAGGCGTGAGCAGGGTTCATTTGCTCTTTCAGCAAAGTTGTCTGAGTGCCTACGATGCATAAGACCAGATTCCTTACCTTCGGGATCTATATAAACTAGTGGGGAGAGGTGAGGAAAAAAAACGACTCATAAGAAGATCAGCAAAAGGGCCTCTTGTGAGACAGGCAGAGGAAGACAGGATACTGATGAGGCTCAATCTATATATTCACTCTGGTTCCTCACGTCTGACCACCAAGGACCAGCGGGAAACAGTGGAAGGCCAGGGCTCGGGAGGCTTGATGAAGACTCTCAACAGCAAGATAAAGATCAATCAGCTGTGGCTCTGATCTGCGGGCCCAGAATTCACCTTCAGCTAGAAGTAAGTGAAAGAACATTGAAAGATTCAGGTTTCCTTCCCTAGCAATGAGCAAAATCAGATTCTTGAGAAAGACCTCATCGAATTTTGAGGTTCTCTTTGGCAATGAGCCTTCTTAATTGCTCTAAAATTCATATGATTATTTAAAGCAAAAAACAAAAAACATTGCCTTGTGAGTGTTATAACGTGTGTAGACGTAATACATATGATAACTATAGCATAAAGTGTAGGGGGCAGTGGTTTCCATATCTTACTTGAAATAGTAACTAAGTGGACTGTGAAAAGTTAACGATGTGTTGTAATCCCTGGGGCAACCATTTAAAAATTCACATAAAGAGGTATAATTACAAATCCAATAGATAGATTTAAATGGCATTCTAGGCTGGGTGCAATGGCTCATGCCTGTTATCCCAGCACTTTGGGAGGCTGAGGTGGGTGGATCACCCAAGTTCAGGAGTTTGAGACCAGCCTGGCCAATATGGTGGAACCCCGTCTCTACTAAAAATACAAACAATTAGCTGGGCCTGGAGGTGTGCACCTGTAATCCCAGCTACTTAGGAGGCTGAGGCAGGAGAATTGCTTGAACCAGGGAGTGAGCTCCTGCCTGGGTAACAAGAGCAAGACTCTGTCTCAAAAGAAATACTTAATAAAATAAAATAAATAAATAAATGGCATTCTAAAAATAAAAAATGTTTAAAAGTCAGGGAAGGAGGAACAGAGAAATAAAAAATAGAGGGAACAAATAAAATGAAATTCAACCATATCAATAATTATATTAAATGTTAATGGACAAAACATTCCAATTGAAAGGCAGAGATTGTTGGAATAGATTTTTTTAAAAAAAAATGACCTATTTGCAGTCTACAAGAGATGAATTTTAAATATAAAGACACAAGTTAGGTGAAAATAAATGGATGAAAAAATATATATGTTTAAAAGCTGGAGAGGCTGCATTAATATCAGATAAAATAGAGTTCAAGACAAAGGATCTTACCAGAGAAAAAGAAGGCTTTTTATTGTGGTGAAAGGGTCAATTCATCAGGAAGGGAAAACAGTCATAACCATGTATGCAACTATTAACAGTGCTTCAAAAACAAGGAACAAAACTTGGCAGAATTAAAGAAAGAAACAGGCAACATCATGATCAAAGTCGGAGATTCCATCAGTAAGAGTGAAGTCCGCTTTCACCTTCAGGACATATGGGTTTGGGAGGACATTCCCTAAGGGGCCAGGGCTGGGCTGTGGGCTGTGGGCTGTGTTAAGACACCTCAGGGAGAAGGCCAGGAGGGAGTTAGGCAGGCAGTTCAGTGACAAAACCTGGAAGAATTCCTTGAGGCTGAGATACTGATGGTCTCAGGTGATTTTTATGGAGAGCCTCAGGCCCCACTTGAGGTAAGAAGGCGATGGTTGAGCGTACTGAGCTCGTTCTGAAGGCTGTGGTGATAATTTCCATATGGCAATGATAACGTTTATCAGCTGTTCCAGAACAGGATGCCAGGTAGTGGAAGGAAAGCAGCAGCAGAGGCCAAAAAAGCTTTACCCACTTGATTATTAACCACACTCAGAATTCCTTTATAATGGACCTGATGAGTTACACTCAGGTGTCAAAGGCCACAACAAGAGCTAACCCTACTCTTAACGGTCACCTAGACTTGCTGGGGTCTGGAGAAAACAGGAGGTAGCCCAGTGGTTCTCAGCCCTGAGCATGCGTCAGGATCACCTGGAGGGCTTGTTCAAACGCAGCTCGTTGGGCCCTGTGCCTGGAGTTTCTGATGCAGCCGGTCTGGGGTGGGATCTGATGCTGATGTTGCTGGCCCAGGGAGACACTCTGAAAACCACTAAGAAAAACAAAATGTCACAGGGGCCCAGAAGAGGGAGATGCCTTTTTTGGCACGCAGAAGTAGGGTAGAGTGATGTAGTTGGAGGTGAGGCTGAGGGGCATGGCAGGCGGAGGAGGCAGTCTAGGAAGAAAGCAGGGGGCTCCTGTATGGGGCTGAACTGCAACGTCTATCTAAGGAACAGGGCAGAGCAGGCTGGCAAGATGGACCAGAACCACCATCAGACACAGGCGAGCTTAGAAATGAAGAGCACAGGCTCAGAATCCGAGACCTGGGTTCACATCCTGGTTCTGCCTCTTATTAGCTGTGTGACCTAAGGGAGAAGATCTGAACTCTCAGAGCCTCGGTTCCATAATCTATAAACTGGGGCTAGCGTTAGTACCCACTTAAGGATCTTTAGTGAGGGAATGCAGCCTGGCACAGGGTAAGAGCCAGTAGGAGCCAGCATCAGGGGTGCCGTGGAGAGGGTTGTCTGCCGAGGCAGAGGGCACACCTCTGACAAAGCTTCAGTGCTGGCTCCTGTGGGTTGATGTGGAGAAAAGGCGTGGGCTGGGACCTGGGCAACCAGCTAGACAGTATTCTGTGAAACTCTTCCTGAAGACACTCAGGCTCTTGGCTCAGAATTCCAGGCCTCCTTCTCAAGGCCATTGCTTTCCTAAATCAGGTTGCCCCCGCGGCCCTCTCCTGTCCTTCCTGAGCCCCTGCCAAACTCAAGGGGTAGCTGCGGCAGCTCCACCAGGACCAGGCAAAGAGCCTGGCCCGGCCTCTGGATTTATTCTCCTGCCTTTCGGAACGATCATCCAGCATCCAGCACAGCAAATGGCAGCAGCTTTCAGATTTTTGTTTTTTTTAAAGCAAGAAAGTGAAGGGGAATTTAGTCTATTTATATTAAGGAAAGGGAATTTGGGCCGGGTGCAGCGGCTCATGCCTGTAATCCCAGCACTTTGGGAGGCCAAAGTGGGCAGATCACTAGGTCAGGAGTTAAGAGACCAGCCTGGCCAACATGGCAAAACCCTGTCTCTACTAAAAATACGATAATTAGCTGGGTATGGTGGCATCACTCACCTGCAATCCCAGCTACTCGGGAGGCTGAGGCAGGAGAATCCCCTGGACCCAGGAGGTGGAGGTTTCGGTGAGCCGAGATCACACCACTGCACTCCAGCCTGGGTGACAGAGTGAGAATCCATCTCAAAAAAAAAAAAGAAAGGAAATTCATTTTTTCCCGCTGTGCTCTGAGATAAATGATTCGTTTCCATGAAAACTGGAACTCAGAGACGAATCCCTGCTGCAGGGCCTTTTGGACTGCGGGCTAAGTGGGGAGGGAGCAGTGTGTTGGGGCTAGAGCACTACCTGTCTTCCCCGCAGTTTCCCGGTGCCACAGAGGACCCCAGGCCTGGGCACTGGCTCCTGTGTGGCCCCTGCATGGTTCTTTGTCTCTGCTTTCTGTCTGTGTGGTTTGAAGGGAGCTCAGGATCAAGCCAAGCCTAATCATCTTGGGGGAGGCATTGCTCGTGGTTGGAAATCATGAGTAAATTTTGAAAAATAGTCAAAGAAATTCTTGCTTAGGGAAGCATTTTTCCCAGCAGAGGGGGAAAAAAGCCAGCTGGTAAAGTCCAATAGGGATAATGAGAAATAGTCTCTGGATTATTCACCTTTGGCGTCATCCACCCCCTCCCAGTCTTCCCTGCAGCATGGGTAACCCAGAGATACCCACATTAGGTGATTGTCTGGGAAGAATCACCTTGGACGTGAAGCCAAATTCCTGAGCAGGTTCCACTGCACTGCAGATTCTCTCATGCTGCGTTCTCCAACTCCTTCATCCAAATGCAGTTCACATTCTGATTCTGCTCCCTGGGGGCTCTTGGCCCTGGCAGATGTTTTTGGCAGAACCCTGGGACTGATCCAAGGGTTAGACCTTCTAGGCTCTGCGTGGGGAGGCACAGCTTA
Source organism: Leontopithecus rosalia (assembly GCA_028533165.1). Lineage (NCBI taxonomy): Eukaryota > Metazoa > Chordata > Mammalia > Primates > Cebidae > Leontopithecus > Leontopithecus rosalia. The sequence continues at coordinate 6,762,406 of CM052662.1, forward strand.
AAGGTGTAGGTGGACGTGTCTCATGGGCCAAGTATTGCTTGAGTGTCTGCATGAACAAAAGGACAGTGAATTCCCCTCACTTAGCCTTGCAGATCAGTCCCCAGCTTGCCCAGCCCATGGCACTGGGAAGAGTAAATGAGGCAGCAGCCCAGGTGGGAGGAGGGGAGCTGGTTCAGGACCCAGCTGAGTCACCCGTCTCTGCCTCCCACTTCCCCCTGCCCTCCGTCATAGATTTAATTCAGACTTCATCTTCCTTGACCCAGGTAGACATTGGTCTTCCTGCCTCTACTCTTGTGTCTCCAAGCTTCTCTATAGGCAGCCTTTTTTTTTTTTTTTTTTCCCAGAGACAGGTCTCACTGTGTTATTGAGGCTGGAGTTCAGTGGGGACATCAGGGCTTACTGCAGCCTCAGCCACCGGGGCTCAAGCAATCCTCCCACATCATCCTCCTGAGCAGCTGGGACCACAGGCATGCACCAACATGCCCAGCTAATGTTTACATTTTTTGTAGAGATGGGACCTCTCTGTTGCCTAGACTGATCTGGAACTCCTAGGCTCAAGCCATCCTCCTTCCTCAGCCTTCCAAAGTGTTGAGATTACAGGTGTGAGCCATGGACCCAGCCTAAGGTAGGCTTTCTAAAAAGCAAATCTGTGCGTGTGATTGCTTGGGATTTATACCCCAGTGCGGAGCTCAGCAGAAGCCTGGAAGGGGGACTGCCAGGTGGAGGTCTGGGTTAGGTCCCTGCCTTAGTGTGGAGGGGCCAGGTAAGACTTCTATCTCCAAGTATGGGTTTGTCCCTGCTATCCAGGTTGGTGTTTGGGGAGGACTCATCTCCCTTTGAGAATGTTATCACAAGGGACAACCTGAAGTAGTCAGCTGCCCACTTTTTTTTTTTTGAGACAGAATCTCGCTCTGTCACCCAGGCTCAGGTGCAATGGCGCAATCTCAGCTCACTTAGCCTCTGCCTTCTGGGTTCAAGCGACTCTCTTGCCTCGACCCCCCGCCCCATCCCCCCATAGCTGGGACTATAGGTTCGCACCACCATGCCTGGCTAATTTTTGTACTTTTAGTAGATACCTGGCTAATTTTTGTACTTTTAGTAGAGACAGGGTTTCACCATGTTGGCCAGGCTGGTCTTGAACTCCTGACCTCAGGTGATCCACCTGCTACGGCCTCCCAAAGTGCTGGGATTACAGGCCTGAGCCACCATGCTCGGCCATCTGCCCACTTCTTTAACTCCGCTGGAGGAAGAGAACACTCCTCTCTGAGCCCCTGCAATGCAGGCCATGCTCTACAAGGTGCGGGCCTCCCTGAATGTTTGTGGAATGACTCTGAGGCATCTGGGCATGCCCCAAGGTCAAGGCAGCTTTGGAGTCAGGGGTGAGGAGGCATCTCATTTCTCTCCCAGGCTCTCCCCAGCTCCAGGGGACCCAGGAGTAGTCGAGCTGCCTGTGAGAGTGGACAGGCTTATTTTTAGTTTGGATTCTAGTTCACAAGTGGGATTGTTTTTCCATTTGGCCTAATTTGGGCCAGGTCCTGGTGGGGTCTCCTAGGACCCTGGCTTGGGCTGTGAAAGATCTCGGGACACAAGCCTTGGGGCAGGCAAGTCCTGGCAGCTTCCTGTCCCAGGGCATTGGGCACCCTGGGGCCTGGACCAGCTGCGCCTGTTGGAAGAGGAAGGAACCTGGGCCTCCCGTGCTGAGCCTTTGGTGATTTGGGGTGGGCGGGGCATAGACTTAACATCCTGTTTAAATTTGGCATTAGCTGAATTTTTTAACAGGGGTTGTGACCCCCTCCTCCCTCTCCCAGGCCTTCCTTACATACTCCTCTAATCAATTGTTAACTTTTGGCTCTGACTCTGCCCTCTACCTTGGAGCATTGGGCCTGACCGAGGGAGGGGCAGGGTGATCTCTTGAATCTGCCTCTGAACAGAACTGGCTAAAGGGAGGCTCCCACAAAGCCCAAGGCCCCACTGCGAGACCCGAAGATGGGAAGAGGAGAGGAGAAAAAGAATAGGGAGGAGGATGAGAAGAGCAGAGGAGACAAGAGAGGGGTATGTGTGTGTGGTGTGTGTGGTGTGTGTGGTGTGTGTGGTGTGTTTATGTATGTACAGGTGTGGTGTGTGTACATGTGTGCATGTGTGTGTTGTGTATGTGTGTAAGCGTGTGTGTATGTTGTGTATACATGCATGTGTGTTGTGTATGTACGTGTGTGTGGTGTGCATGAGTGTGCATGTGTGTATGTGTGTAAATGCATGTGTGTGTCATGTGCATGTATGTGTGTTGTGTGTACATGTGTGTGCTGTGTGTATACCTGTGTGTGATGTGCATGAGTGTATGTGTGTACATGTATATGTGTATGTGTTGTGTATGTGTGTGCGTGTGTGTTGGGGGAGGGTGGGATTCTGTTGTATGCATGTGACTGTGCTGGGGCTCAGCAGGAGGCCCCACAGAAAGACAAGTGAGCGGGACACAGGCCTGATGACACGCAGGCACGATGGCCATCGAGCCCGGTCCCCAGCCGGCCATCCGCGTAGAGGCTCTGTAGAGCAAACATCCAGCCCCTTGGTGACTCCCAGGCGGAGGAGCCCACATTCCTGCCTGGCAAAGGCCGCTTTAATCAAGGCTCCAGATCCTTCCTGCAGCTGCCCGGGGGGGACTGTAACGCTAAACACATTAGTGTGTGAGATTGAAAGGTAACACATTCCATGGAAGCCCCGGAACAATGGGCCTCGGGTCTGGGTTTCATTTGGAGGAACGGTGCGGTGGGAATTTCTCTAATCAAATGAAAGGAAAATGAAAAACTCAATCTTTCTCAAACTTTAATGCTCTTAATTGCATTAATTTGAAAAACATACAAGGTCTTTCTGAGTATGGTGTTGGAGCCTGATAGGAGAGGAAGCTCAAGGCCTGGCTGGGGGAAGGCAGGGTCTGATGGCAGAGAAGGGTGCCCGGGAGGGGCAGCCAGTGTGACCAGGGCTTGAAGGATGGCCTGGCAGAGACCCAAGTGACAGGCAGTTAGGCCTCTGTCCCCCCATGGCCCCTCCTAACGTCGGTATTTCTGGGGCCTCCGTGGTGGCTGAAGAGGCCACTTGGCTTGGACCTGCTGCTGTCACTCACTCCTCATCTGCCCAGACCCCAGGGGGAAGGGCAGATCCTCTCTGCTCTGTCAGCGCCCACAGCCCAGCGCCAGCTGCTCCTCTGACAGCACACCCTGCCCAGATGCCTCCCGAATCCCAAACCCAAGCTGCCCCTTCATTGCTATCCCCATGTGCTGGACCTGCCAGCCTCCCCCAGTCTCCTGCTGCCCAGACCTAGCTCCACAGAGGATGCAGTAGAAAGAAACGGTCTGCACGAGGGCCTTTCCGGAGGTGACTGGAGCTTCCTGGAGCCTGAGCTGTGGGTGCTTCACTGCCCTCCTGCTGCAGGGCCTGGAGCCAGCAGGGCCAAGCCTGTTTGTCACCTGCACTTCCAGGGGCCGTGCACACTGTCAGTGTGGAGGAACAATAAGTGGGCCTGCAGAGTATGTGGGGCCTGGAGGTTCCTAGCCATACTGGGACATGGCCTTCCTAGAAAATCTGGTGAGGGCACTGGGCACGGTGGTGGCTCATGCCTGTAGTCCCAACACTTTGGGAGGGCGAGGCGGGCAGATCACCTGAGGTCGAGAGTTCAAGACCAGCCTGACCAACATGGAAAAACCCCATCTCTGCTAAAAATACAAAATTAGCTGGGTGCGGTGGTGCATGCCTGTAATCTCAGCTACTCAGGAGGCTGAGTCAGAAGAATCACTTGAACCTGGGAGGCAGAGGTTGTGGAGAGCCGAGATCACACCACTACACTCCAGCCTGGGCAACAAGAGTGAAACTCCATCTCAACAACAACAACAAAAGATCTGGTGAGGGCTAGAAGCTGTGTCTCTGAAAAGTACAGACACACAGACGCACACACACACACACGGGCTTGCACGTGAGTGCAGAGGTCTTCCACATACCTGTTCTCCGCGTTCCAGGAGCCAGGTGAAGTCCTGCTCCTGAGTCTTGGCCGGGACGTTACCTTTCTAGGAGTCCTTCCGGGGGAGCAGCTGCTGGCCACAGAGGCTGGGTGCCAGATAGGGGTGAGGAGAGCTCTCAAGACGGGAGAAGTTCAGGCCTGTGGCACACAGGAGGATGGCCACAGACCGCGGAGCCCACGCATCGGGGGTCCACTGTGGTTCCTCCACATGCCACCTGTGTGACTTTGTGTAGGAGTAATGGGACCCCCGGGACTCTGGGGGAACTGAAGAAGGGGTGCTGCACCGAGGCAGGCAGGAGGGGCTCAGGAAGTGTTGGTTCCCCTTGGGGCCACAGTCTCCAGGTGACAGGGGCACAAAGGTTGGCAGTGTGCACGTGGGCGCTTCAGGGTTTTGTTTTCAGTGGCCACCACAAAGGGTCCCCTTTCTCCATCCCATAGTTTCCTCCTTGAATCACTGTCCCTTGCGGCTCCCTCGACCTGGAACTCCCATGGTTTTTTTTTTTGAGAGGGAGTCTTGCTCTGTCACCCAGGCTGGAGTGCAGTGGTGTGATCTCAGCTCACTGCAACCTCTGCTTCCCAGGTTCAAGTGAGTGTCCTGCCTCAGTCTCCTGAGTAGCTAGGATTACAGGCGCATGCCACCACACCCGGCTAATTTTTTATGTTTTTGTTAGATCCAGGGTCTACCATGTTGGCCAGGCTGGTCTTGAACTCCTGACCTCAAGTGATCCTCCTGCTTCCATCTCCCAAAGTGCTGAGATTACGGGCGTGAGCCGCGGCGCCCACCATAGGAACTCCCACCCTTACCTTGAACCTGTAGCGAGCTCATCTCAGCTCTCAAGTGTCGTCTGCTCTACGAAGCCCTGCAGAGTTCCTGGGGGAACTAACTCCCTGAGAGGTAGGCCGGGGATGTGTTATTGTTCCTATTTTCCAGCAAATCAAGACTCTGAGAGGTTGGTTGACTCTGGTTGACTTGCCTGAGGCCACTCAGTAGCAGAATCAGGACTAGCATTCCAGATAACGGCCTCCACTGTCCAGCGCCTGCCACGAACTGGGCCCTTCTCCTGTCACTCCGCCCATGTGAGCTCTTTGCCTTTCTACCAGAACCCAGGTGGCTTGGCTCCAGGTCCACATTCTTTCCCAATACCACACTGCCTCTCAAAGACAAGGATGGGAAGCCAGGTTTCCGGGGCTCTTTTAAAAATCTTCCTTTGTGAAGGATGTTGTCAGCCATCAGCCGACACCACTTACTCAGAGCTCTGGGCGTGGACTAACGAGGGACACCATCCTTGCCTGGGCAGAATGCAGGCTCTCAGGGCAGCCAGCCCTCCAGGGGAAGCAGGAGTGACAGGGGACAACCTGGGTCTCACAGGAGTCTTGCCCTCCTGCTGGTTCTGCCACTAAGCAGCCCTGGGGACCTTGAGGAAGGCACGCCTCTCCTGGCCTCAGTTTCTCTATTTGCACCACAGGAGAACACTCCTGTCCCTGAGATTCTAGGATTCTGTGACTTCTGACGGTGCCTGGGGCTAGCTGTGCCTGGGTGCAGGAGGCGGCAATCAGCAGGGATTCTCATGGAAAGGTGCCTTGGTCTGCTGTAATCTTGGGGCTTCATTGTCTGCCAGAGCTCAGAACTCAGGAGAGGGGAGCTCCTCTGAGATAAGGGGAGCTCTGGTTGAAGATGATTTACAAAGGCAAGATGCGCACAGGTTAGCAGCCAACGGTGTGCTGTGGGGACGGGCAGATGTGCTCCCGCGCTGGCAGATGTTCTTTCTTGAGAACTTCTGAAGGCAGAATCCTGGGGGGAGGGAGTCTTGTGGTCTTGTCTCTCCTATGACCTAATTTAATCATCCCACCTGATCTATCAGGGGAGCTTATTGCTCCCATCCCCACCCCGTGTCTCCCTCTGTCCCCCTATCCCGGCTCAGCTGTCCATCAGGTAGTGTAAGGGCACCTGGCTGGATGTAGTGGGCAGAGATTCAAACGCAGGCCCACCAGTGTCAGTGGCCAGGTGCCATCTACCGTGCCCTGCCACCCACACCTCCTCTCCCTTAGGGAGGAGTGCAAATCACAGAACTGGCACTTGAATTCTAGTACCAAGGAAACTCAGAGAAGGAAACCTCAAATGAAAGGCTTGCAACTGAATACCGGTGTGCCTCAGTTTAAGCAAATCCAGTATATGCAAATCTAAAAATAGCTCCTTCCACTGGAGCTCTTTCCCATATGAATTCATTCCCATATGAAAACGGATCACTAGTTCTTTTCTTCAAGAAGCCAACTCTATTAGTGCATTAAAAATACAACTCAAGTTGCCAAATGTGATTTCATATGCAATCCTCCTCCCTGCCCCCACCCCCAACATACTTCTCACTCCTGATCCCAAAGGAATACTCCGCCTTGCATAAAGAGAGGTTCGCCGGCGGTGAGGGGGGCTGGTAACCAACATGGCAAACACATGTCCTGGATTTTCTGAGACCGGCTCACTTTCTAATATTAGGTTTCCATTGTCCCATGAGAACGTTTGGAACTTGGGGCCTTGGGGACCGATGCTTTGGTTCATTCGGTAAGTTCACCAGCGAGAGGTGGAGGCTGTCCTGTCTAACACATTTTCTACCCTGGGAGAGCTGGGCAGAGGCAGGCTGGTCACAGAGGGCAGTGATGGTGGGGAGCCCAGAGCCAAGCCCATGAGGCAGGGGGAGCCACGTGGGGTGAGGGATGTGGGGTATGGGGTGAGTCCGCTGAGAGAGTCAGCTCCTCGGGTTCCTGGGATCCATTAGCAAACAGGGCATGCAAAGATACATAGATGCAGGCTGCCTCCACGGCTCGCCTCTGCATAGGAAGCAGGCGGGTGGGGCCCTGGAAGGTGTCCAGGGAAGAGCAGCTCCATGATTAAAGGGTCGGAGACCAGGACTTTTGAAGCGAGACCAGGGTGGCTGGTTATTTATGCATTCATCTCCCGGCCCTGCCTCGACCCCGCCCCATTCCACCACCCAGAAACTCAGACCTGCAGCCGAGGCCTGGACCCCATACTGGGCCCTGGGAGGTGGGAGAAGAGGACAAGAATTTCCAAAACATCAACTGAACACCTGGGGTGTGCCGGCAGGGGCTTTCACACACAAAGCTCAGGAATCCCCCCAACAAGCCGTGGGGTAGAAGATACTAGCTCCGTTTCACAAGGTTCAACAGGAGTTGAAATTCTTTGCTCAAAGTCACATGGCCAAGTGGAATAAGAACCCAGATCTTCTGGCTCCACCTTATTACAGCAAAAACAGAAGTGACGGAGAAAGGCTGGAGTCCAGGGGTGAGGGCGCACGTCGGGAAACCCTCCAGTGACGGCACGCTTTCCCAGGGTTGTTCAGGAGTGACAGGGCCGTTCTCAAAACAGGAATGACAGTGAGGTTTTTGTTACCTGCCACACACATGGCATTCTAATCCTTACAACAGTTTCCCAGGGTAGGTATTATCATCCCATGTTACTGATGAGGAAACAGAGACTCAGAGACTTGCCCACCGTCACGGAACTAATAAAGGGCAGAAGAGGGCCGGGCATGGTGGCTCACGCCTGTAATCCCAGCACTTTGGGAGGCCAAGGTGAGCAGATCACAAGGTGAGGAGTTCAAGACCATCCTGGCCAATATGGCAAAACCCCCGTCTCTACTAAAAATATAAAAATTAGCTGGGTGTTGTAGCAGGCGCCTGTAGTCCCAGCTACTCAGGAGGCTGAGGCAGGAGAATCGCTTGAACCCAGGAGGCGGAGGGTGCCATGAGCTGAGATCTCGCCACTGCACTCCAGCCTGGGCGACAGAGCAAGACTGTCTCAAAAAAAGAAAAAAAAGGCAGAAGGGTTTGTTTTGCCTCCAAAGCCCACAGTCCTTCCATCACCCGTTGCCCTCTGCAGCACCTCATATGGTTGCTGGAGCTGTTTTACCTATGGGAGGGGCCCAGGAGTCATTTTGAGAGTGTCCTTAGAGCATGGGAAGGTTGCCCTAGAAGGCTGCTGATGGACTAGCTGTGTTCCAGCTCCCCATGCCAATTCATGGCCAGGTTTTGGCTCATGCTGTTTCCTTCTTGCTTTTGTTTTCATGTCAAATCCTACCCATCCTTAAGGACTGGACGCTGATGGCTCTCCTTCCTAACTCCCTTCTGATCTCCTAATCAGAGCTGTGCGCCCTGTCTCTCAACTCTGTCTGCCTTTCTGTAGCAGGTAGGACCTGGAGCCTCCCTATTTATCTGGCTCAAATGTTTGGAAGAGAGAGGTTGGGTTATGTTTAAGGAAGGGCTTCCTGAATGAAATTTCAGAGTGGGGATTCTGGAGTCCCAATCTGGGAAACTTGAGTGAGTCAGAGAGAAATGCAGCTCTTGGTGAATTGGGTAGGGGACAGCCTGCCCCTCCCAGCATCGGGCGCAGCTGCAGACCAGGCAGGGCCTCCACTTTCCCTCACCTCCCTCGATGTGCCACAGTGCTCCTGCGTGTGTGGAGGCCTGGAGAGTCCTCCTGGCCACACCAGAACCCTTCCTACATTGTGTTACAGAAAGAACTTGGCCACGCCGCAGCGGCTCGCACCTGTAATCCGAGCACTTTGGGAGGCTGAGGTGGGTGGACCACCTGACGTCAAGAGTTTGAGACCAGCCTGGCCAACATGGCAAAACCCCATCTCTACTAAAAATACAAAAAAAAAAAAAATAGCTGGGTGTGGTGGTGGGTGCCTGTAGTCCCAGCTACTCCGCAGGCTGAGGCAGGAGAATCGCTTGAACCCGGGAAGCGGATGTTGCGGTGAGCCAACATTGCGCCATCGTACTCCAGCCTGGGCAACAGAACGAAAGTGAGACTCCATCTCAAAAAAAAAAAAAAAAGAATGAACTCAGAACCAGGAGTCTCACTAGCCTGGGCTGTGGTGGAGTCTCAGCCTGCAAGCGAACTTGGGTAAGTCAGCTGCAGCCTCTGGGACTCAGAGCTGGCCAGTGAGCTTTCCACTGGGTTCAGGACATACAAGGATCAATAAGAGAGAGTCCCTGCCCTTAAGAGCTGACAGTCTAGAAGGGGACACGGCCACATAAATAGATTGTCGTAAGTCAGCGCAATTACTTCTGCGATAGAAAGGTGATGAGCAGCACACTGAGAGGAAATGAGAATCAGGAGACACTGAGCAGCCCGGCCGGGCGGTCAGATGAAACCTTCCAGGAGAGGCGACATGAAAGGTGGCACGAGCTTGTCATACAGGGAAGAGGACGGGAGCGCTCCACGGTCGTTTACTTTGAGGTTTGCTGGCTGGGGTCTATCACCTGAGCTCTATTCCTGCCTTCTGATAAGGACATGCCCTAGGTTACCACTTGGTGTTCACAGAGGGTCCCCTGTGGAAACTCAACGGAGGCACCGTCTACATGCTGTTCACAGAGGGTCCTGGTACTGCTGTGGAAACTCAATGGAGGCACCGTCTACATGGTGTTCACACACAGTCCTGGTACCCCCGTGGAAACTCAACGGAGGCACCGTCTACATGGTGTTCACGGAGGGTCCTGGTACCGCTGTGGAAACTCAACTGAGGCACCGTCTACATCCTGGCGAGTCTCAGCTCACACAGGAAATGGCTGGTGGGGTAGGAACAGGAAGCAGAGAAGCTGGAGGAGCGAGTTTCGAGAAATAAACGTTCAATAGCATTAAGCGCCACCGGGATCAGGAAAGACCAGGATGGTGAAAAGTAAGACAATGTTTGGCACAGAGAAAAGAGACTGGAGGGAAATATACCAGAATGCTCATGGCGGTTGCCCTTGGGTGGTGTGAGAATGCACGTGGGATCTTTTTCCTGCTCCTATGCTCTGCACTTGCCAACTTTTCTGCAATGAGCATTTATTTGATAACTAAGAAATCGAACAATTGACACTTGTTTAAAACAGAAGTCATTGGTGACCTTGGCAGGAGTGGATTCACTAGCACTGTACCAACAAGCCAGATTGCAGGGCATTAAGAAAGTAGCAGGGGGTGAGGAAGCAGAAGTGCGTGGAACACTCGGAGAGGGGGCTGGCAGGACGAGGAAGGGCAGACCTGGTTCCGGAGGCGGCCAGGCCAGGTAGGGATGTTCGTTCCTAATTTAATGTGGGAGGGACTTTTGAAAGTGATAAAATTTCCTGCATCAAAAATCAGGATTTTATAAAGGACTTTTGTGCCTTTTCTGAATATAAGACAAAGAAGGGCCGGGCATGGTGGCTCATGCCTGTAATCCCAGCAGTTTGGGAGATGAGGCAGGCAGATTGTTTGAGATCAGGAGTTCGAAACTAGTCTGGCCAACATGGTGAAACCCTGTTTCTACTAAAAATTCAACAACAAAAAATTAGCCAGGCGTGGTGGTGTGTGCCTGTAATCCCAGCTACTGGGGAGGTCGAGGCAGGAGAATGGCTCAAACCCAGGAGGCTGAGGTTGCAGTGAGCCGAGATCACACCACTGCACTCCAACCTAGTGACAGAGCAAGCCTCCACCTCGGAAAAAAAAAAGACCAAAAAGGAGAACATTTATTGGAATTTCTAGGACTTTTCTGTGGATTGTGGAAATAACAGAAAAAAAGAATTATGAAACTGGGACTGTCCTGGCAAATCTAGGCTTTGAAATTGTTTATTGTGTGGGTTTTCAGTCAGAGGGGAAGGAACAAGTAAAGAAGAAGATAGAAGTCGGTTGCGGTGGCTCACGCCCATAATCCCAGCACTTCGGGAGACAGAGGTGGGTGGATCACCTGAGGTCAGGAGTTCAAGACAAGCCTGGCCAGCATAGTGAAACCCCATGTCTACTAAAAATACAAAAAATTAGCTAGGCAAGGCAGCAGGCACCTGTATTCCCAGCTACTCAGGAGGCTAAGGCAGAGAATGGCTTGAACCTGGGAGGCAGAGGTTGCCGTGAGCTGAGATCATGCCAGTGCACTCCAGCCTGGGCAACAAGAACAAAACTCTGCCTTAAAAAAAAAAGAAGAAGCAGAAGAAGATAGAGAGGATGTTAAGAAGCAGGGAAGATCCATATTCACGCATTCACAGTGATGTTATTCACAGTAGACAGACGGTGGACGCAGCTCAAGCACCCATCGATAGATGAATGGATTAACAAAATGTAGCATATATACACAATGGAATATTATGCAGCCATCAGAAGGAAGGAAATTCTGACACATGCCCCAACATGATGAACCTGAGGACATTATGCCAAAGGAAATAAGCTAGCCACAAAAAGACAAATACTGTATGATTCCATTTACATGAGGTATGTAAAATAGTCAAACTCACAGAAACAGAGAGCTGAACAGTGGTTGCCAGGAACAGGGGGAAGGAAGAATCGGAAGTTATTGTTGAATGTGTACAGAGTTTCAGTTCTGAAACTGAAAAACATTCTAGAGACACCATGATGATGGTTGCACAACAATCTATAACTGATGGCTAAAATAGTGAAGTTATATGTGATGTTTACTTTAATCATAATGTAAGCAAATTAAAAATAAATAGGTAAGTAGGAAGAATTACCCCACTCCCAGAGAAGCAGGGGAGAAATGGGGGAGCAAGTCCTCCTGGACGGCAGGACCGTCCCTGATTGCCCCAACAAGGATGGTTTTGGGAAAATGGAAAGAACACTTTCTGGCTGCGCGCAGTGGCTCATGCCTGTAATCCTAGCACTTTGGAGGGCGGAGGTGGGTGGATCACCTGAAGTCAGGAGTTCGAGACCAGCCTGGGCCAACACAGTGAAACCCCATCTCTACTAAAATACAAAAATTACCTGGGCGTGATGGTGGGCGCCTGTAATCCCAGCTACTTGGGAAGCTGAGGCAGGAGAATCGCTTGAACCCAGGAGGCAGAGGTTTCAATGAGCAGAGATCGCACCACTGTATTCCAGCCTGGGTGACAGAGTGAAACTCCATCTCAAAAAATAGAGTGCTTTCTACCCAGAGCACAGAGTGAAGATGGAAAGGGGAGATATGGAAATGGAAGTGAAGGAGGGAGAGGGAGTGAGCCCAAGTGCCCAGGTGTGTGCCCACTGCTATGGCTAAGGTTTAGAGAATAGGTTGGACTTATCCATTTGTTCATGAGGTACAGTGCTTCAGCACCAGTGGGACCACAGCATACACACAGCACCTTTGTGTGAATCAGAGAACAAACACCACCTCTTTCCCTGGCAAATACAGCCTCCTGGGTGCGGGGCTTACCGAGCAGATAGTATCTCTGTGGGATGAGGGAGTTCAACCCCACCTGGCCACTTGGCTGAGAGCCTCTATATTACAAGCAACTTACATAGATGCACGTGTCAGCCCTGTGTACCAGGCACTGTTCTCTGTGGAGTTTTCTTAGCTATAGAAGACCAGCCTGTGCCCTGAACTATCTAAGTTGCAAGTATTGAAGGAACTGAGGGAAGAGAGAGGAGGCAGTCTCTTGGACAGCATGACCCTGAACCTCACACACTTTGCTTCTATGGGACTCTAAGGCAAGGAAGCAGGGATGCAAAAGACAGCAGGAGGGATTGGGATTGGGCGATGGCACTGCAAACCCAATGGCAGGTCAAGGACATGGGGGTGTAGGGAGGGGCTGAAGGGGCTGAAGCGACACCACATGTGAGGTATGCAGGAAGTCTGCTGGCTGCCTGGAGGAATTGGCTGGTTGCCTTAAGCAGGCGAAACCTCTCTGTACTAAGCCTGGTACACAGGATAGCCGGTCAACTTCAACTCCTCTGAATTATCCCTGGGGCAGAAAGCCTGCAACCAATTTTAACCAGAGGTCGGTAGGCCTGGCTGCATCTGACGCGTTCTGCCTTCCTCACTGTCAGCACAAGATAATGATCTCTGGGCTCTCTGTGACATGGGGCAACAGACTTTCAAGTCGGGAAAGTCAGTGTTCAGATTCCAACTCTACAATGTATGAGCTAAGTGACCTGGATGAGTCTCAAGTTTCCCCATCTGTAAAATGGATTCAATTATACCATCCCCCTAGGAGCTGATAAAGATGGAATGTGTTGATATACATAAAGCACTCAGCACAATGCCACAATGCCTGTGCAAACAACGAATGTTCAGGGATGTCATTTCACACACACACACACACACACACGCATGCACTAATACACAGACGCACACAACCACTTGGTTGGAATGTCTGTATCAGTGAGGTTTGACACCTGGCATGTCCGTGGGGCTGGCACAGGTGAGGGGTGACTTCTCTCTGCAGCACGGAGACACTCGTTCTGTCCCCTTGCTCGGAGGCCCCTCGTCTCTCCTCTCTCCCTCTCCCAGCCAGCAGGCTTAGAGACAGACTTCTTCCGCTGACCATGGCCGGCCTCACAGAGCATGCGGAACACCAGACACAGCCCTTCTCGGGTCCTCGTGGTGACGTATGAGGTGGTATGCTGCCTGGCACTGCAATACAGCGAGGTACACAGTGGGGAGCTGAGTGGCCCTGGGAGGAATTGGGGTACACTGTGGGGAGCTGAGGTACCCTGGGATGAAGGGGGAACAGTGTGGGAAGCCAAGATACCCCATGATGAAGCAGGGCGTGCTGGGGGGAGCTGAGGGACCCCATGATGAAGTGGGGTACAGTGTGGGGAACTGAGGGACCCATGCTGAATTGAGTATGGTGTGGGGAGCTGAGGTGCCCCGTGATGAAGTGGGGCACACTGTGGCAGGTGAGTACCCGGGATGGAGTGGAGTACAGTGGTAAACTGAGGCTCACTGGTGAGGGCAAATTCTCTAGAGAGCAGCAGTGCTAACTTCTGCTTCATAACGCTGCGTTCACTCCCTCCTTCTGCTACCCCACTGTCCAATTAGACATCTGCTGCTCAGGATCCCTTCCCTAGAAATGGACCTAAAATACCTCTCCTACAGACACTACTCTGAGGAGAGCCAGTGGCTTCTCACCTGGGCTCCTCACTCCCAGCCCCACGTGCTGCTGGGTGAGAGCCCCCTTTGTGCAGAGCCCTCTTACCACGTGTTGGATGGATGCGTCCACTAAGGATGAGATGGACGGAGTACAGGAGTCCATTTCACATGCATTTCCTGAGGCCTCCCAGGTGTCAAGCATATGGTGGCCTCTGGGGATCAGATGGGAATACAAACTACTCCCTGTTCTCCGGGAGCTCATAGACCCGTGCCTTCACCTGGGCTAAGGGTATGACCCACACACTTATTCAGGGCAGGAGACAGGCCACCATCTCTGCCTTGGAAAGCCTGGGGAGGCTCTACAAGGTCGGTAATCTCTGAAGTGGGCTTTGGAGGAGGCGTAGGAGTGGAGGACTATGGAACAGACCTTTTAGGTGGGCTCTCAGCGGCTTCAGGAGTTTCTGACTTTGTGGGAGATCCGTCCTCCCACCTTAGAGGTTCTCCAAGGACCCACAGTGCCATGTGGATTTCTGGAAACCCAGCAAGATCTAGGCAGGGTGACAAGAGCGGCGTCGGAGCGGCAGTTGTGTATTTAGAGAGAAGAGAGAGTGAGGATGGTCAGATAATCTGGCTATACCTATCCCCTGCAGTCATAGCCCGTCCTTTCCAATCAAAGAGAGGGAGAGAGTTTTTCTCCCTCAGGCATAGGAAGGGAGGAGCTGGCTGGGCTGGGCTGGACCAGCCTGGCCCTGGGGGGACTTGCCGGCTGGCTGTTGGGCGGGAGGATGCTGGTTATTTGACTACCAAGTATATTTAAAGGTCTCAGTTACAATGGGCCCCAGGCGCTCTGTAACAAGCAGCAGCTGTCCCGATGCTCATCAGCTTTCCCGACATCTCAGGGCTGGTCCTGGGAGAGCAGCCCCCAAGCTCCTCCCTGTGGGCCGAGGCCCTGAAAAGCTGACTTCTTGCCCCCAGCCTCAGAGCTGCCATGATGAATGGCGCTGCTACCCCATGCAGACAAAAGTCATCCAGGAACGAGCCCCGTTTGTTTAAATCAAATGATCACCATCTACTCTGGCAAAAGCCCCTCCCTGAACTCAAGACCCGGGCCTGCCTCCCCCGCCACCCACCTGTCCCTCTGCCTCCTGACATTAGGAAAGGACACTTCAAGGGGTCAGGAACAGTGCTAGGCACTGTCCTCAGAATGGGGACAGAGCAGGGTCTCCAGGGACAGCAAGGCCTGGTCATCTTGGGAGGTGAGGTGAGAAAGGACCAAGCCTCCGTGAAGACGTGGAGAAGCAGCCAGCATCATGGGAAGGCAGGGCCTCAGGGGCACTGTGTCTGGGCTCTGTGCTTTGCGCTTTCTACATGTGTTTGTACTCAAGTTACGCCTCTCCGGCTTCTGATCCCTCAAGCATAGAAGCGTTTGTTAGGTCCACAGCTCTCAACCCTAGCTGCATATTGGGGTCACCAGAGGAATTACGGATCCAATTTGGTTCCAGGCACTGCCATTGCTTCCCCTAGGGCCCTCAAGCAATTCCAATGTGCAACCATTGGTTTGAGTAGCTCCCAAGGTCGCTCTGACTGCATGGCTTATCTGGTCTTCTTTGAAAGTTTCTGGCTGCTTAGGAAACACCTCCAGGAAGCCATCAATTTGCAGACTGTGGGCCCCAGGAAGTTCCTGTACTAGGAGTTCTTCCTAAACAAACCCACTGGACTGGAGCAGGAAGGGACCCCTGAGCCCACCTGTTCTAACTTGGTTTCAGAGATGGCAAAACTGGGGAGTACTCTTCCTCTGCTTGGGCAGACCCCCAGCTCAGATGGGAAGTGCTTTGTAAAGGTAAAGCACCCACACTGGGAAATTACTACAGATGGAGTCATTGACGATGGAGATTGGGGCACTGGAATTGTAACTACTCTCTGTCTCCCCAGCCAGACTGTAAGCACCTTCAGTGCAGAGATCAGGTCTTCTTTGTTGTGCATGTGTGTGTATCCTTCTGACTCAGCAATAAATGACTATGTGGGTAGGTGGGTGGGTGGGTGGATGGATGGATGGATGGATGGGTGGGTGGGTGGATGGATGGATAAATGGATGGGTAGATGGATAGATGGGTGGGTGGATGGATGGATTGGTGGATAAATGGATGGAAGGATAGATGGAAGGGTGGATGGATGGATGGGATGGATGCGTGGATGGGTGGATGGATGGATGGATGGATGGATAAAGGATGGGTGGGTGGGTGGATGGATAAATGGATGGGTGGATGGATGGATGGATAGATGGAAGGCTGGATGGATGAATAGGATGGATGCATGGATGGGTGGATGGATGGATGGATGGATGGGTGGGTGGATGGATGGATGGATGGGTGGATGGGTGGATGGGTGGGTGGAAGGATAGATGGAAGGGTGGATGGATGGATTGGGATGGATGCGTGGATGGGTGGATGGATGGATGGATGGATAAAGGATGGGTGGGTGGATGGATGGATAAATGGATGGGTAGATGGATAGATGGGTGGGTGGATGGATGGACAGATGGGTGGATAAATGGATGGATGGATGGATGGATGGATAGAAGGGTGGATGGATGGATGGATGGATAGATGGAAGGGTGGATGGATGGATGGGATGGATGCATGGATGGGTGGATGGATGAATGGATGGATGGATAAAGGATGGATGGGTGGGTGGATGGATGGATGGATGGGTGGATGGGTGGATGGGTAGGTGGATGGATGGATGGATGGATAGATGAGTAGATGGAGCCTTCCACAGGTAAATTTCCCTTCCTTACTCATCATTAGATTTTGCCATGGGTCACCTAGGGTGTCATCACCACTGTCACTGCTGTGAATAATGGAGTGTCAGAGTCTGAGGGAGGCAGTAGGGTATTGAAAGAACCTGTTAGCCTTGGGACTCAGGGGAGGGCCAGTAATAAGAAGTATCTGAAGCTGGTCCTGACACACTTGCTGTGAATGGTGAGGCCGGATTACATGCCCATTATACTCTGCTGTGAATTCACCTCTCCCTAAGCCCCATCACACAGTGTAGCTGGGAATTTCTCACCCTCAAAGGTCTTTTGGCCAAAAGACCTTGGCATTTCTGCCAAGGGAAGAATGTGGCCCTGCAGGTTCCAGGTGGGAAAAAGAGGGGTTCAGGGGCTGGGTGAGGACAGAAACTGATGCCCTGGCCTTGGTATGAATAACTCCAGCAAATTCTTAATTCCTCAAAATAGTGCCCAACATGCAACCAGCCATCCTTTGTTGAACTTCCACATGGGCAGACACTGTGCTTGGCTGAGGATACAGAGTTAAAAGAGAAAGACTCTGCCCTCAGAGGACGTATGGTCAAGGAGTAGAAGCTGTTGAGAAAAGAACCGAGGGCTGGTGAGCCACAGAGGAGAACATGCCAGATGGGTAAGGACTGCAGGGGTGGCGTCGTAGAGGGGCGAGATTTAAGCTCAGTGGGAGTTCTTCAGGGTGGCTTCTGGGAATCTGAATTTCTTTCTTTCTTTTTTTTTAGATAGAGTCTCGCTCTGTTGCTCAGGCTGGAGTGGTGCAATCTCAGCTCACTGCAACCTCCACCTCCTGGGTTCAAGCGATTCTCCTGCCTCAGTCTCCTGAATAGCTGGGATTATAGGCACGTGTCACCATGCCCAGCTAATTTTTGTATTTTCAGTAGGAACAGGGTTTCTTTGTTTTTTTTTTTTTTGAGACAGAGTCTCTCTGTCACCCAGGCTGGAGCACAGTGGTGCGATCTCAGCTCACTGCAACCTCTGTCCCCTGGGTTCAAGCGTTTCTCCTGCCTCAACCTCCCAAGTAGCTGGGATTACAAGCATGCACTACCACACCCGGCTAATTTTTGTATTTTTAGTAGAGATGGGATTTCCCCATGTTGGCCAGGATGGTCTCAAACTCCTGACCTCAGGTAATTCACCTACCTTAGCCTCCCAAAGTCTGGAATTACAAGCATGAGGCACCACTGTCAGCTGAGACAGGGTTTCACCATGTTGGCCAGGCTGGTCTCAAACTCCTGACCTCGTGATCCACCCACCTCAGGCTTCCAAAGTGCTGGGACTACAGGTGTGAGGCACCACGCCTTGCCAAATCTGAATTTCTTCTCAAATGCATGGGGGAATCTGTTGTGCAGACAGGGTTAGGAATGATTTGTCTAGTGAGCAATGGGGAAGGCATCTTAGGCAGCAGAAACTGCACGTGCAAAGAAACGGAGGTTATCTGAGGGCACCCGGGGACAGCGACAGTCAAATAACGGCAGAAACCAGGTTATCCGGGGAAAAGGGGATGCAACCAGAGTGGAAGAAAATCAAAAGTCATTGTGTTCGAATCGTTGAAAATAACTCCCCCTGGAAACAGTAATCCATTTCAGCCTTCCTCATCCAGCGCTGATTTGCCCCAGTGGCCGGCAGATCTGGTGCCGGTTACCAGGTTTTGGTGCATTAGGTAATGCAACAATAAAATCTGCGTCACTGCAGCACAAAGTCCCCTTTATTTTAACAAGTGTAGTTTTTACTCTGAAGTGTTATCACAAATAATTAAATTAAACCAGTAAATGCTTGTAGTATGCCTTGCTGAAGTAACAAAGTCTCTGTAACCCGACACTGAGCTACTCCTTTGGGGGATTCTTGGCTCTGAAACATTTGGGAATTTTGCAGAAGTCAACATTATCTGGAGTAGTCAAGGGAGAGAGGTAGGGTGACGGCTGGTTCCAGACCGACCTGCTGCTCCCCATTCCATCATCTGACCTGTGGCAGTTTGAATCTGTAAATGGATCACTCCTCAGCCCTAGGCTGGCCTGGGATGAAGAGGGGTCGAGAGTCCCAGTGCACATACTGGGCCTTTTTTTTTTTTTTTTTTTTTTTGAGACGGATTTTCGATCTTGTCGCCCAGGCTGGAGTGCAATGGCATGATCTCGGCCCACCGCAACCTCTGCCTCCCAGGTTCAAATGATTATCCTGCCTCAGCCTCCCAGGTAGCTGGGATTACAGGCATGCACCACCACGCTTGGCTAATTTTGTATTTTTAGTAGAGATGGAGTTTTGCTGTGTTGGTCAGGCTGGTATTGGGCAGCTTCTTTTTTTTCATAATGCCTGCTCAGGCATCAGGGCGTTGATAAGTAAGTACTTTGAGTCTTGGGGTAGAAGGGCTTGCAGGGACTCTCAGGGCCATCAGACCACCCACCCCACCCACGACTTTCACCATTTCATAGACATGAAAACCAGGGAAAGGAAGTGACGTGACCCACTGCTTGTTGGCTGATGGACGGTATAAGCAATGTGCCAAGTGTGAGTGCCAAAGGCTCAGAGACCCAAAGGGAGAATTCACTGGAGACACGGGGGCTACAGGCAGAGAAGGGGATGAGGTGGGAGGGTGGGAGGAAAGAGGAAACTGTAAGAGGCAGCAGCAAGGTCTGCCAGAGGGCTGGGAGCGGGGAACCAAGTCTTCAGGTGGAGACCCTGAGGCGTCATCACCAGAGCCCTCAAGTACTCAGACTTCAACCTGCTGCATCTGGACTGTTCTCAAATGAAGCAAGAGAAAAGCAGGATCTCTGTAGTGAAGAAGGAAAAATGGTGCTGGCGAGAACACCCAGAGGAGGAACCTGCTGGCTTTAAAGCAGGGAGGAGCCTTCGTCCCTCCTAGGGTGAGTAGGGCTGCCTTTCATCTCCTTCTCCCCGCCCCCTCCGCTTCCCCCTCTGACCGCCCCCCCTCCACATTGTCCTGCCTGCTGGACATCCAGGCATCAGCCTCTGTCACCCTTGTCAGGGCCTGCAGATAAGGTGGCAGTTGGTGGCCAGATTAGATGGGAGTAGCATTCCACTGCCCCCTCTTTTGGTGGCATCCCGGCCTGTAGGACTCCATGCAGGGACAACTCTATTCATAGAACCAGAACTCCCAGTGAGAGTTCTAGAATGTCCCAGAGCCTCTGGCTGAGCCAGCTCCAGGGAGAGCCTGACAACCAGGTATCCTGGACAGAGGCCTCTGGAGAGCAGATGAGCCTGCCAGAATGAGGGGCCTGACAGCGCGCGTGGCCCTTCCCCCTGCCCCTCAGCAGTGCAGCCGTTTTTCATAGCACCTTTAGTGGAAAGGAAAGCATGTTTTTCTAACTCCTTGGAACTCTGAGCTATGTAAACAATAGAGATAGAGTTGGAACAAAAATCACCTCCAGGGCAGATAGCTGCACCAGAAATCCCTGCCGGGGGAGGCCAAGACTCCTCGGTGTTTAACAGCACAAAAGCTCAGGTATTAGTGAAGTGTTGGTGTGCTGGGCTTTCTCTCCAGGGCTGCGAGGTCTTCATGTGGGGGGCAGTGAAGGGAAAAGCTTGCACCCGGTGAGCTGCCTGGCACCCCTCCTGTTCCCTGACGTCTAATACATCCTTCCCAAGGTGCATGGACCAGACACAGGGGAAGTGAGCTCAGCTGACCCAGGCACCCCGGCAGGGCCTGTGGCCGGCTTACTGTTCCTCACTGGAGGCCTCTGAGGTTCTAGGCCACTCTTAGGTAGTGATGGGAGGGCAGTGTGCTCAGGTCTGCCTAACAGGTGGGGATCTGCGACTGTCCCCAGAAGCCCAGTGCTACACTGGGTCTTTAGGGACTTCGCTGCCCTGCTGGCTGCCTCCTCCCCGTGAGGCACCATTGACTCCAGGGAGCCCTCTTTGAACCCCAAGGCTGCACCCCGGGGTGCCTAGCTTCTCTGTGTGCCCTGCATGGCACCCCGTCATACTCAGAGCTTGTCATCTTGAGTCTATCTCCTGAAGACAGGTATCTGTGCACACTTCCATATATAGTAGGTGCTCAATAAATGCTTATTGGACAGAACAGGACATCTCTAGGCCAGGCCTCGCATCCCTAGTCAGAACGGCTTTAGTGGGAGCCCAGGCCTCTGGCCTTAGCTGCCCTTGGCCCAGGGGGTCCAGTGTGGGAGAGGCCAGGGTGGTCAGAGCATGCACTGCCCTTCAGTCCAGTCCTGGGTTCTTTCCCACGTCATGGCCAGATCCCATCTCCTCTTCACCACACAGTGCTGTGGCTACCACATTCTCTCCCTGGCAGATGCTGTGGGGATGTGTGTGTAGTCAGGTTGTGGGGAGAGGACTTTGAACAAACAGCCCATGGCCCTAGTCGGTGCCCAGGCTCACCACACCCCCATCCCCACCCCCTCCACCCCAGGCCGAGGCGGCTTGCTGGACCACGTGACCAGGAACCAGCAGAATTCATTTTGCAAAAAAGGATTTGGTGCTCTGCCTCTCACCCTCGAGCTGGGCCAGAGAGTGCCTGTGTGCCCCTCCTGCTCTCCCTTCCTCTTGGGCCTTTCACCCCCTAATCCACTGAGTGGGGAGCCATCACGTGGGCCCCCAGCTCTTGACAGGAAGCTGTCGGCACCGCTGACTCGCAGGACCGGCTCCCTCACCGCCAGGGAGGCAGGCTGCTGTCCCCCAGCCCAGCTCCGGCTCACTGAAACCCAACTCTTCCTTCCAGCTGCAGCTCGAAAGAGCCCCTGGCCAGCATTCCCCAGGGACCCTGCAGCCTGCAGATCTCACGGTCAGGGAATTTTCCCTGTGCAGTGTTCCAAGCCAGCAGATCCTCCAGAACAAAGGGCAGAGAGACAGGGACCATCTCTTCCTATCCCTGCCATGGGGGCAAGAAAGACCCAGCCCACAGAGGGTGCTCCCCAGATCTGAGGGAAAGACCACCCTTCCTGGGAGGCCCATGCCTTGGGAAGCACTGTCTGTAGGAGCCAGGCCCAGGGAAATTCGCAGCAGTCCCCTTTTCTTCCAGCTCTTCCGCCCCAGGGAGGAAAGTGACCTATACTGGCCCTGACATCCTGAGGACCGTGGGTGTCAGAGGCCTGTGTCTGAATCTGGAGCCGCGCAGAAGGGGGCTGTTGCCGGTCAATGAGAGGCACTGTTCCAAAACCCAGGGATTCCCTTCCCTGGGGAGAAGGCAATTTACAAAAGAAAAGTGGTTTTGTTGTTGTTTGGTTTGTTTTTTTGCGGTCCCTAAGAACTATTTGAACTATTCTTCAAATTCAGATAATAAACTGCTGTCGAGCAGCAACCCTGGTAACCGTACAACAGAGCGGGCAGGAACCTGCCACCAGCCTTGGTTCCAGCTCTGATGTCATCATGAACTAGCTACATGGCTGGTCTAGCTCTAGGAATGCCCCAAAGCCATTGCGGCCCTAACTGAATTGACTTTAAGGAACTTCTCTGAGCCTCATTTTTTCTCACCTGTAAGATGGGACTAATACTGTTTACCACGCCTACCTTCATTCATTTAGCAACATTAAGTACCAGTGATGTGCCAGGCGCTAAGTCTGCTGCTGGAAGCTGAAAAAGTACACATTAACTAATGGGTATGAAGGTGCTGGGAAGGCTGAAATGCTGAAATAAATAGATAAGGACCAGCTGTAATGATCTCATTAACTTTCTGGGAATGGGGCTGCTAAAGCGATTTTTAAAGTTCTTAAAAACAGTTCAGTAAGCCAGGCCCGTCTCTGTAATCTGGCCTGCACTATTTATTTGCTTAGCAAACCGTTTCTTCATAGATAGTGCAGAAGGAAAGGCTTCAGACCAGCCTGAGGCAGAATTTCTCCCAAATTCAGCGTGAGTGGGGTCTGAATTAATTAGGTCTTTCTGTAGCTTAATGTATAAACCTGGGCTCAGGAAATTTGGCCTTTAAAGCAGGTGCCCTTTCAAATGAGTGAGTTTCATGTGACTATTTTAACTTCAGCTTCATTACCCTTTATGGGCTGCAGGGGTGGCGTGGGGAGCAGGCAGGCGGGATGTGGTGTGAGTCTGCTTCCGTGAATGGGGAGCCAAAGGAACCGTAAAACAGCCTCTGAGTCCTCCACAGCCTTCTCCCAAACAGGGCCTGCCAGGGTGACCTGCCCACCTCCCCGTGGATGTAAATTCATACTTGCAGACCCTGTCTGGGGTCTCCTCCAGTCTCAGGTGAGGGCAAGGGCCAAGGCTCCCAGGCCTACTTGTGGGGCTGGTCACCTGCTGGGGTTTTCTCCTTTGACCTCTTTGTCCTTGAATTTCTTGTTCTAGCTCACTGGTAGCCTCCAAACTCACAGCATCAGAGCGCTGTGTCAGGATACCCTCTCAAGAACCCGCGGTTATTCCTACTGCCTGAAAGTGCTCAGCCCCCCCTCCGCCCCCCCCACACACACCTGCTCTTATCATCTGCCTGAGATGCTCCAGGTCACCTGTCCCTTTAGACAGTCCAGGACGGCAGCCACCAGCCACGCATGACTATGGAGCACTCTGGCCAATCCCAACTGAGGTGTGCTGTAAGATACACACCCAGATAATGAAGATTCGGTATGAAAAAAGTAATGTAGGCTGGGTATGGTGGCGCATGCCTGTAATTCCAGCACTTTGGGAGGCTGAGGCAGGCGGATCACCTGAGGTCAGGAGTTCAAGACCAGCCTGGCCAACATGGTGAAACCCCATCTCTACTAAAAATACAAAAATTATCTGGGTGTGGTGGTGGGCACTTGTGATCCCATCTACTCCAGAGGCTGAGGCAGGAGAATCACTTGAACCCGGGAGATGGAGGTTGCAGTGAGCTGAATTCACGACACTTCACCCCAGCCTGGGCAACAGAGAGAGACTCTGTCTCCAAAAAAAAAAAAAAAAAAAAAGTAATGCAAACTATCTTATTAATAATGCTTATAAGCTTTATATTGATTACACATTGAAATGATAATATGGGTATATTGGGTTAAATAGAATATATTAAAATGAATTTCCCCTGATTCTTTTTACATTTTAAATGTGGCTACTAGAACATGAGAAATTACCCATGCAGCTCCCATGTGTGGCTCGCCGTAACGTCTCCTGGCCAGTCGGCTCTGGACCATCATGCAGTGAAAGTGCCTGGGCTGGGTGGTGGGCAGATTTCACTTTCTGCGCTACTTTGTAATGTTTCTACACCTCTATTTCCTTTTGTTTCCAATGGGATTCAAAGTATCTGCTTTAGTGATTGCTAGAACTGGATGAGCCAAGTTGTGAAAGCTGTTAGCATGTAGTAGTTAACTGAATACATGTTGGTTTCCTTCCCTGTCCTTTCCAAATCACATTTCAAAATGCCTCGGGCCGGGCGCGGTGGCTCACGCCTGTAATCCCAGCACTTTGGGAGGCAAGGCGGGTGGATCACAAGGTCAAGAGATCGAGACCATCCTGGTGAACATGGTGAAACCCCGTCTCTACTAAAAATACAAAAAATTAGCTGGGCATGGTGGGGCGCGCCTGTAATCCCAGCTACTCAGGAGGCTGAGGCAGGAGAATTGCCTGAACCCAGGAGGCGGAGGTTGCAGTGAGCTGAGATCGCGCCATTGCACTCCAGCCTGGGTAAGAAGAGCGAAACTCCGTCTCAAAAAAAAAAAAAAATGCCTCTAGAGCAGTGGTTCTCTCTGGATGCACCCAGAAATCACCTGGGAAGTTTTATTTAAAAAAAAA
>CM052662.1:6786824-6798315 GCA_028533165.1 Leontopithecus rosalia
ATAGGCATGCACCACCATACCCAGCTAATTTTTATATTTTCAGTAGAGACAGGGTTTCACCATGTTGGCCAGACTGGTCTCAAACTCCTGACCTCAGGTGGCCTCCCAAAGTGCTGGGATTACAGGCGTGAGTGGACTCCATGTTTTCTTCTGTTTTGAGATGGAGTTTTGCTCTTGTTGCCCAGGCTAGAGTGCAACGGCATGACCTTGGCTCGCCACAACCTCTGCCTACCAGGTTCAAGTGAGTCTCCTGCCTCAGCCTCCCAAGTAGCTGGGATTACAGGCATGTGCCACCAAGCCTGGCTAATTTTGTATTTTTAGTAGAGATGGGGTTTCACCATGTTGGTCAGGCTGGTCTCAAACTCTTGATCTCAGGTGATCTGCCCGCCTCAGCTTCCCAAAATGCTGGATTACAGGCATGAACCACCTCGCCTGGCCAGACTCTATTCTTAATTGGAGTCAGGGTGGGTTTAATTGATCAGGGTGGGACCTGGGCATCAGCATAGTTTACAGGTCTCCAGGTAATCTAATGTATAGCAAGGGTTGAGAATTCCCACCCCAGAAGAACTGATTGCCTCTTTGCCCCTCAATGCCCTGACCCCCTTGCTTTATTCTGTCCCTTTCGCGTTTTACATGTGTTTCGTGCTACTTTAATGATAACCAACTTTCCTGAACGCCCACCTGAATGCCTTTTCTGAACATCTGGCGCTTTACGTATATTATCTTTAATCCTTATCACAACTCTGCAAGGTAAATTAGATTAACCCCATTCTGCAGATGAAGAAGCTGAGGCTTAGAAAGGTTAAAGTAACTTACTTGTTAAATCAGTGGAGGGGATCCAGGAGGAAGCACTCAGCCCCCGGGCAAGCCTGACTCCAAGTGGGAGCCACTGCTCGCTAGACTAGACTGCCTTTGTTTTCAGTGATTCAGTCCCAAGAATCTACACATCCAGGGCCAGGGGTGCTATCTTCCTATGTGCAGCAGTTCTCAAATGAGGCGTTCAGAAGCCCCTTGATAAATATTGACTAAACATCAGAGTACCTGTTTCTTTTTTGTTTGTCTGGTTTTTCTTTGAGATGGAGTCTCGTTCTGTCGCCCTGTATGTCATACAGCATACAGGCTGGAGTACAGTGGTGTGATCTCGGCTCACTGCAACCCCTGCCTCCTGGGTTCAAGCGATTCACCTGCCTCAGCCTCCTGAGTAGCTGAGACTACAGATGGGCACCACCATGCTCAGCTAATTTTTGTATTTTTAGTAGAGACTTGCTTTTACCATGTTGGCCAGGCTGGTCTTGAACTCCTGGCCTCAAGTGATCAGCCTGTCTTGGTTTCCCAAAGCACCAGGATTACAGGCATGATCCACTGCCTCCTTCCCAGAGTACCTGTTTGAGAGTATCCGTACCCAGGCTGAGAGGCTGGAGAGCCTGCCTCGGGGCACATGAGGATGAGGGTCTGTGCTGCACCAAGAGCAGTTTCAGGGTTACCAGACAGGCCTCTACCAAGTACAGGAAGGCTCTGGAAAGGACAGCTGGCAGATGAGAGAGGCTCCTTGGTTTCTAATGTATCATTCTCCCACATTCAGTCTCTCTAGGCAACTCTCTGGCCCAGGAGCACTGTTGAGATCACAGGTCCTTCATGGTCAAGGAGGCAAGAGGCCTGACTCTGGTGGCTCCTGGGTGGGTGGCAGGTGCCCCAACCCCACCCCAACAGTGCCTGTCCCCCCACCCCCTAGAGGTCCCATCCCCAATCTGCCAGCACCAAGGGCTGCCTGGATTTTTTGGACCAGCTCTGAGTCCATGGAATTGTACTCTTTTCAAAATAGGTGGTGTGTTAAAGGCTTGACTAAATAGGATTCAGTTCTTCTACTTTTGTCAGACTTCAAATACAAATGTTCTTAAGTCAGAGGGAAAAGTCTTTGCCTCCAGCCACGTGATGGACACTCACCTGCAGCCATTCAAAAGGAGGACAGGGAAACCGCACAGTGGCACGGAAAGACGAGAATGATGGTCACGAAGTGGGGGCAGCATCTGGACCTACATTCTAGAAGTAGCATAATCACAATTACTAAATATTAAAAAAGGAAATTAAGAGGTAGGAGAGCGGAGGGGGGGGGAATGCGTGAGAATGTTCCCAGCAGTCGTGTTATGATGATGAAATCCCACAAAATTCCATTTCTTTTATTTGCCAAAATTTCTGTAACGTGTCTGTCTATATGACTTACAAAAGAGGGAAGGAAAAGTTCCTTTGGGGGTAATGCATCCCAACAAATACCATCGAATCTTCTGTCTCCTCCTCTCCTTCTTAGAAGAGGACAGGAACAGAGGTGGGAGGCTCTGCAAGGCCACTGAAAAACCCACCAGGCCCTGCTCTGCGGGGGGTGGGGGGTGCTGACTCAGTTTTTCCCATGACCAGTCTGGCAGTGGAAGATGGAAGGGCTGTATCCTCACCGTAACTGTGCTCCAGGAATGGGGTCCTTTGTGTCCCATGGACAGGTCCCTGTCCTGCAGGGAGCAGGAGGGGAAGTGGGAGACCACAGCAGATGTACTTTCCCCTGCTGGGGCTCCTAGTGCCTCCCCTGAGTTCAGAGCCCAGCTCAGAGCAAGCCAACCTCGACCCTTTTCCCAGCCAGCTACAAAGGCAGCCCTGTGGTCTTTGGTGCGTGCAGGGCGGGCGCGTGTCCCCAGCTGCCACTGCTGAGAGTCAACAACTTTCTCTTTTCTCTGAGGCTCTCTCCTCTTCCCAGGGTGGTTGGAGACCCCACCCAGAAGATAGCCCAGCCCACCCTGTCATTTTGGGTTGGTCCCCAGATAAAGCAGGCAGTGGGTAGAGTGGTTATGAGCTTTGGACCCAATCAGACCCTGGTTCAAATCTCGTCTACTTTTGCCACTTACAATGAGCAGCCTCAGGAAAATGACAGGCAGTCAGGGCCTCATCTGGAAAATGGCACAGTGATTCCTGTCTCTCACGGCTGCGATTAGGGTCAGAGGAGAGAAAGCGGCAGAAAGCACAGTCTCCACAAACAATAGCTGTTATTGGTGCCTCTGTCTTCCTAGCCCCTCCCAAGCCAGGCTCTTGGGGCTGGGGAAAGACCTTGGACTTGACTTTAGGGACTGGCCCCTTTTAATGCTCTGCTCTAGTAGCTGTGTGGGGGGTGGGGGCTGGCTTTGGGAAAGCCATGTGACTTCAGGCTGGCTATTTAGACATTTCTTTGTGTCTCTTTGGCTCTGAAGGGGTGAGGTAATCCCTCAGAAGTGCATGTTTCCTGGGGAGAGAATGTCGCTGTTTCTTAGAGGGTTATAATCACTGTCCTGCTGGAGGTTGAATGAGGACGGTGAGGGGCTGACCTTGCCCCCTGCCCACCCTCCTGCTCTGGCCACGCCCCTCCACAGGATCACAACGGAGTCAGGGGACAGACTCCAGGCTCCAGTGTAGAGGGCTCCGGTAGTGTTTCTCTGAAAAACACACAGGCATTGGGGGTGTTTCTGAGGGACAGTAGCTGCTTTTATAGACTCACGCAATTGAATAATCAGAAGCATTATGTGGCCCTCCAGTTTGGAAACTACTTTCTCCTACGTCATCTGTTCCTCTCTACAACCACCTTGTGGGTGATTCTATTATCTCCATTTCAGAAATGAGGCCCTGAGGTTCAAAAGGGTAAATCATGATGAGAACAGGGAACTGACAAAACAATGTCTCCTGACCACACATCCTGGGATTGAAACATGAGTAAGTGTAGTAGACACGCACTCCATAGGAAGCCTCCTGGGCTTCTCCCTGTGTAGGGAGCCCCGGCACAAGCCTAAAGGAAGTCCTTTTGGTTCTAAAAAAAAAAGGGAGCATTTGATTAAAATGGAGGTGGGAAAACGAGTAGCGGTAGGGGAGGCTGGACAGGGTGGCTCATGCCTGTAATCCCAGCATTTTGGATCACCTGAGGTCAGGCGTTCAAGACCAGCCTGGCCAACATGGTGAAACCCCATCTCTACTAAAAATACAAAATTAGCCAGGCATGGTAACACTGCCTGCAATCCCAGCTACTTGGGAGGCTGAATCAGGAGAATCGCTTGAACCCAGGAGGTGGGGGCTGCAGTGAGCCAAGATCACACCACTGCACTCCAGCCTGGATGAGAGAATGAGACTCTGTCTCAAAAACAAAACAAAACAAAAAACGCTGGGTGTGGTGGTCACACCTATAATCCCAGCACTTTGGGAGGCTGAGGCAGGTAGATCACCTGAGGTTAGGAGTTCAAGACCAGCCTGCCCAACATGGCGAAACCCCATCTCTACTAAAAATACAAAATTAGCCAGGCATGGTGGCGCTGCCTATAATCCCAGCTACTTGGGAGGCTGAAGCAGGAGAAATGCTTGAACCCAGGAGGTGGAGGCTGCAGTGAGCCAAGGTCATGCCGTTGCAATCCGGTCTGGGTGACAAGAGCAAAACTTGTCTCAAAAAAAAAAAGAGTGGTGGTAGGGGGTAATCCTCCCCAGGTGTTGGGTGTGAGATTAACAGGCTAAGAAGGCAGATGCCTCAACACTAAAGGTGGTGTTCTGGGAGTATGGAGGGCTAGCTGGTACCACACCTGGGCCTCTAAGGTGGCTCCCCAGCAGAATATGACCTAGTCCTTCCCATAACCCAGCCTCAACCGTCGGGAAAGAGAACCAGGTTTCCTGCTGTTGTGTCCCTTCTATGCATCCTGGCCGTGGGGGAAGAGAAACCTCTGAAAAGGCTTTCCAGGGGCAAGACCCCTGCAGTGCTCAGAGGGGCAGGAAAGGAACGCCCTCTCCTGACTTGAGTCTGGGTCAAGTGTCCATGTCGCCTACCTGCTAGAATGGGAGGGATGGCTGCGGCAGGTTTGCTGAGCCCAAGAGAAGGCTGCTGGCAGCCAGCCTGGGCTCGCTTCCCTGCCCTGGGAGGGTGTGGTGGCCCAGGACCCCCACTGCCCGTGGGGCCCCAACCCAGTAACAAAGACATGCTTTGAGTCCCTCTAACTTCCAGATTGCTCTGGAGAATGGGGAGGAGGGGAGGGAGGAAGGAAGGGCACCCTAGACTGAGTGTCTTGAAGCCGGCCATCAATTCAGCTTTGCCACTGCCCGTCCCACTGCCTTCGAGGCCCCTTGTGCAGTGCCGCTGTTTTCGGCAGGAGCGGTAGTAGCCCAAGTGTCATTCTGCGCAGTGGGCCAACTTCCTGACGTGAAACCCTAGCCGGAGGTCTCCAGGGCCCCGCCCTGGGCGCGGGCAGGCAGGCCCTCAGACTAGTTCCTGGAAACTTCATAGCCCCTCTCTCTGTACTGCTCAGTTCCCCTCTCAGGGATTGCTCAAATAATAAAACAAAACGTTATAGTAACGGTGAGCATTTATTGATCGCCTCCTATAAGCCAGGCACCGTGTAAGGCATTTCATTGATATTATCTCATCAGTTACCACCTTGCCTTGCTTGTTTTATATTCTGCTTGAGAAAGAGGTACACTGTGTGGAGAGCAGGCATGTCATTTCTAGCTCATTAAATTTGTTGCTGATGGATTGGCCTTCAAAAAGTCATCCTTTTTATGGAAAAAGTAGATTTCACTTACATTGATCTGCTTTGCAGAAAAACTTCCAGAAACTTCAGTTTGAGCCAGGCCCATAGCTGCCTGTGTCCACATCAGGCATGACCTCAACAGTCATGTCACCCATAATTCACAAGCATCTTTCTGGTCCCAGCTGTTCTTCTCATCAAGGAGGCTGTATTTTAAAAAGATGCCTTTTTCTCCAGCCTTTCTACCTCTTGCTCAACAACTGAGGCCTTTCTTGCCAGAATTGGAGGAGCAGAGTTTCTGGGTCCAGCTAAGGAGTGGTGGGACATGGCAGGGGGTGGCTTATGGGACCCTGGGCTGCTGTCCCCGCAGGAGCTGCCAGGAGAGTGGAGGAATCGCAGAGGAGGGTTGTTGGTGGAGTTGGAAAAAGGGAACATTTCTCCAGCTGGTGGCAGGAGCTGGCTAGCCAGAGGCCTTTTTCACGGCCCGGTGCAGTGCAGCTCTTCTGTTTATGAGCTTTGTGAGATTTAGATCACTCTGTGTTAGCCACAGGGTTTTGGGGGTCACATCAAAGGTTAGAAAGCTGTGGAAAGAGTTCTTTCCCCATGAATCACACTTCCCAAAAATGTAAATCTCTGAGAGGAGCCAGCTCGCTTTATAGAGCTGGCAGGAGAACGGGGACAGCAAGAACTCCTGGAGAGTTTTTCTAAAGAAACCTCTGGAAGATCGGACAAAGGAATTCTTAGTGAGGAGAGGAGCCAGAGAAAGATGCTGTGGAATCAGATCCATGGACGGGGTTGGGCATTGGGGTGGGGGCAGCAACAGGGCTTCAGTAGGAACCCTGGCTTGTGCAGTGCGTGACCTGTGCAGCCACACATGGCAGCCTCGTCTTTCCTTGCTCCTCCTGGTGCAGCCTCTGGAGCATATAGACTCTGGAGGATTCATGGGGTCCTATAGAATCCTCCAGATAGTCATAGCTTAAAATGATCTGCCGGGTGCAGTGGCTCATGCCTGTAATCCCAGCACTTTGGGAGGCCGAGAAGGGTGGGTGATAAGGTCAGGAGTTCAAGACCAGCTGGGCCAATATGGTGAAACCCTGTCTCTACTAGTAATACAAAAATCAGCTGGGGTTGGTGGCACGTGCCTGTAATCCCAGCTACTTGGGAAGCGGAGGCAGGAGAATCGCTTGAACCCAGGAGGCAGAAGTTGCAGAAAGCCGAGATTGCGTCATTGCACTCCAGCCTGGGCAACAGAGTGAGATTCTGTCTCAAAAAAAAAAAAAATTATCCATGTGCTTGTCCACACCTATTCCTGGCCACTCCATAGTTACCTGTTTGAGGACAGAGGCCATATCTTCTAAGATTTTGCTTTCCAGTCTGGCACATAGCATGTGCTCAAAAAACATTTGTGGAATGAATGAATAAATGTTGTTAAGAGAATTCTAACATTTAGGAACTGGTACGGCTAAGCCCAAACATTGGGAACCAGAGAGAGCTTTGATTTCTTTGAACAAAAAGTATGATCCAAAGACATCGACTCCTTTAAGACCCGGAGCAACCACTACCTTTAGGAAGCCCCCCTAATGAAATTTGATTCATTTAGTCCCTCCATTTCTCAAGCACTTACCAGCCCCTCAGTCAGGCAGCAGATGGGGTTCCTTTAAGAAGCCCACAGTCCTGATGGGGTAACAGACAAATGCTCCTGCTACCTGCTGCCAGAATGAAGCGGTCTTAGCTGCTGAGAAGGCTTGTGAGAGGCCTGTGAGGGCTACAGGGTCTAGAAAGGGAGCCGCTCACTCCCTTTGCCAGAGAGGCAGGCTTCATGGAGGAGGTGACAGGGCAGGGCTTGGAGGGAAAGCAGCCTCAGTTCTGCTCCTATCCAGGTTTTGGCTTTTTAAAAAAATTATCTTTTATTTTTTTTGAGTTTCACTTTGTTGCCCAGGCTGGAGTGCCATGGTGCAATCTCGGCTCACTGCAACCTCTGCCTCCTGAGTTTAAGCAATTCCCCTGCCTCAGCCTTCTGAGTAGCTGGGACTACAGGGCTCCTACCTGCTGCCAGCCTTCCCAGCCAGGCTCCTCTGCCCGGGCTCTAAACATTCCCTCTTCCCCAGGCTTGCCAATGGTGACACTGCCCATTCCTGCCTACTGGGCTGCAATAGCAGAATACTTTGCCCTCCAGCAATGTGGCTCAGGAGAGGACACGGCTCCATCGTCAACTCTCATCTGCCAGTTCTCAGGGTTGCTTAACATCCCTGGGCCTTACGGTTCTCATCTCATCTGTAAAATGGGAATTACAGCTCTCTCAGAGAAACATAGGCACCGCTGTGTGCCACACACTCGGCTCTGTACCTGCCCCCCAGCTGCTAAGGACAGTGGGGGCTGATAGAAGGTCCTGGCTCCAAAAGCTTCTCACGGTCATGATCAGTCTGGTTCTATGCTGAGGTGAGCAGAGAAAGCTTAATTGTACCCATTTTACATTGAGGAGATTTGGGCTCAGGAAGAGTAAGTGACTTGCCCACGGTCACACTGCCCATTAGGAGAGGGCTGGGTGGGACCCCCAGAGTTGCAGTTCTGCATTCTGTGGCCCCAGAATAAACGTGCCCACTCTCCCTCCGCTGTCGGGACTGCCCTGCCTTACTGTGCGACCCCGGCTGATTGCCCGACGCTCAGAATGCCAGTGTGAAGGCGCATAAGTTTGGCTCTTTCCACAGCCCGAGCAGACCCTTTAGGTGGAGAAGGGTGAGAGGACCCTCCTGATAGGTCATGGGGCAGCCTTTGAGACCACACTTCCTCCCTGGGGCCCACTGGGGACTGCAGAAGGCCGTGCCTGGAGCCCCGGAAGGAGGAGGCTGTGGGTCGCCATCCACACCCCGCACTCCTGAGTCAGCTCAGACCCTGCTCCTCGCGCACCCCAGCCCCTGGCAGGGCTGGCAGCCTCCCTGCCACGCTGCACAGCTCCGCGCCTCTCCTCAGTTCATTCCTTCCAGACACACAGTTGCTGCTCTTTATTTGGATCACTTTTCTGTGTTACGGTATTTGGGTTGTTTTTCCAATCCCTCCCCCAAGCCCTGCCTTTCCCCCATGGCAGGATTCCCAAGAAGACTCGTTTCTGGAAAGTGTGCAAGCACATCTGCTCTCTGACTGCAGCGTTCTGAGAGGGCCCTGTCGGGGGGCTCAGGGAGCCGGGACACGCTGGGCGGGTGGCGGGGGGGCGGCTGGCAGGCAGGGTGCAGGGCCCCTGGCAGTCGAGGCCTGCGGTAGGCACGCTCACTGAAGCAGGCGGTGATGGGCCTGGGGGCCTGAGGCTGCTGCCAGGGTCCTGGAGCCCAGCTCGCCAACTCCCCGGCCCCGCTGGCTGTGGCTGCTGGCACTCAGCTCCAATACAAGTAGGCCAGACTTGGGGTGAGAGAGAAACCAGGAGCCTTCAAAACACCCTGGCCTTCGGGCTCCCTGGGGTGAGCCGATCTGAGGGGTGGGAGTCCCTTGTGTGGTAAGTGTTAGAGTCCACATGGGTGTACCCTCGTGTGCTAGAAAAAGTGTGGTGGTCGAATGGAGGCTCAGAAGCCACGGGGCCTGGGTTCCATTCCTGACTTTCCCACCAACTGGCTGTGTGAACGTGGGCAAGTTACCGGGAAGGGGATCATAGCATGCCTCTCTCCGCTGTGGGGGTTAAATGAGTTAATACATGAAAATACTTCCTGGCACATAGTAAGTGCTCAATAAATGTTTTAGCTGCTGTTATTATATGTGCATGGGGATGTGTGTGGAATTTAGTAGATTCGGGTGGTGCTTTTGGACTTTGGAGCGTGAGCATTGCTCCCCAGCTTGCTGAAAGTGCTGGCTTCTGGGCCTCACCGCAGAGATTGTTTCAGCAGATCTTGGGAGGGCGCAGGAATTTACATTTTAATCCAGAGGCCTTGGCGATATTGACATGCTGGTCCAGTCTGATCTGGAGTCATCTGAGGTGTCTGGATAAACAGAGCCTTGGGAAGGCTCTGTTGGGAACACACCTGTGCGTGTGTGTGCGTATGTGCACGTGCGTGCGTGCATGTATGTGTGCGCGTGTGTGTGTGTGTGTGTGTGTGTTGGTGGCAGGGGCTGCCGGGGTATAAGAAGGATTGGATTATTTCCTAGGCTCTGGTAAATTACTCAGTACTGCTTTGCAAATGGAGCTGCAGACCCATCGAAGAAGTGGAGGGGAATGAGGCAGCCCCTGGCAGGAGTCACCCCAGGCAGAGCCTTTGGGCTCTGGGAAGGAAGGGAGGCTGCTGGGGTTTTACAGGGGACTGACAGTCCAACTGAGTAGCTTGGCTTGGAGCTGTCTGGTTTACAGCCTGAGGCACAGCAGATGGCAAGAAGGGTGTGCAATTGCAGCTAGCTCAAAGTCACAATAGCACAAGTGTCTAGGCCCTGACAGCAGGATCTGGAAGAAGAGAGGACCCCCAGATTGAGTAGCTGCGCCTGCCCCCTTCCCCTCAGGTGGACCTCTAAGCGAATGATGCCAGAGCATCCAAGCCAGCAACTGGGTTCCATGAGCCCCGTAGCCCCACCAGCAGAGCTTCAGATAAGAATCAGGCTCCTGTAAACTCAAGTGCTTGTAGTCTCTTGATTCCTTTTCTTCTGCTTTCTCTCTCAGCAAAGATGTTTTAGAAAAACTTCGTTTTGACTGAGCTCAGAAAAGGAGGAGGTGGGCCCTTCTAAGGCTGGAGAGAGAGCTGGTTGCCTGTTCCAGGAAGGAGACTGGGGGACCCACAGGGGACTGATGGTGTGAGGCCTCCCCTTCCAGGGGCAGGCCAGTGGGGGCAGCCGGGAAGGCCTGGTTCTCCCAGCGGGTGTCTCCTTTCAGACGGCGGATTGGAAGTGTGTGTGCGTGTATGTGAAGGGTGCGTGTGTGTGTATTCACACAGCAACAAGGTATTGACTGAGTGTGTATGATGAGCCAGACACGGTTCTAGATGCCAGGGATACACCTGTGAACGGAGTGGAGATCGCTCCAGTCGAGGAACGTGAAGTCGGTGGGAATTTCGTATCTGGTGGGGATGGGTCTGTGCTATGTGTGTGTCCACAGTGCACACCCAAGCGAGGAACGGAGAATAACACATTTGTGCCAGGCAGACCTGGGTCAGGACACATCTGCCGTTCTCCAGGCAGGTGATCTTGGGCAAAACACTTTCTGAGCCTTGGTTTTCCATACAATGGGAAAATCTTCTCTGCCTCTCACAACTGTTGTGAGATTATGTGTACAAATGCTTGGAATGCGCTAAGCAAAATATCTGATACATCGTGGTTGCCAAATGATGCTTTTGTCTTCATGTTTCCTGTGGAGTTGGTGGAGCTGTTTCTGCATGCATATACCAAGTATGTGTTTGTGTCTGGGCAGGGTGTCCCATGTGTCTGAGACGTCTAAACATGAGGGTTCTCCCCGAGTGACAATCTCTTTCCCTCAGGATGTACCTTGTGCTGTAGAGATATCTCAGGTCTGACTAAAGGTGGCATTGTGGGTTATGTTCCCAGCCAGGAGGCCCACTAATAGAGAGAACGCTCGTTCCGTCTGGAATCCCAGGAGCTGGCCGGTGGCAGCCTTGGCTCCAGTCTGTTGTGAGTCCTTCCAGCTGCGGCGTGCCTCTTGTTTGCAGTTCTGTTTTCGGTGCTCACAAAGGATCCTCAGCCACCCCTTGCTGACATCCACCTACACCAACTTGCAGCTTTTCTTTCCCAGTTCTTTTTTTTTTTTTTTTTTTTTTTGAGACGGAGTTTCGCTTTTGTTACCCAGGCTGGAGTACAATGGCCCGATCTCGGCTCACCGCAACCTCCGCCTCCTGGGTTCAGGCAATTCTCCTGCCTCAGCCTCCTGAGTAGCTGGGATTACAGGCACACGCCACCGGGCCCAGCTAATTTTTTGTATCTTTAGTAGAGACGGGGTTTCACTATGTTGACCAGGATGGTCTCGATCTGTTGACCTCGTGATCCACCCGCCTCGG
>CM052662.1:6798815-6916486 GCA_028533165.1 Leontopithecus rosalia
TGTAATCCCAGCACTTTGGGAGGCTGAGGCGGGTGGATCACGAGGTCAAGAGATCGAGACCATCCTGGTCAACATGGTGAAACCCCGTCTCTACTAAAGATACAAAAAATTAGCTGGGCATGGTGGCGCGTGCCTGTAATCCCAGCTACTCAGGAGGCTGAGGCAGGAGAATTGCCTGAACCCAGGAGGCGGAGGTTGCGGTGAGCCGAGATCAGGCCATTGCACTCCAGCCTGGGTAACAAGAGCGAAACTCCGTCTCAAAAAAAAAAAAAAAACCATCAGATAACACAGTGCAAAGCAGAACAGAGCCTTTGACTTTAAGAGGGATCTATCTGTTTTTAATTCCTGGGGTTTCATGAGGAAGACAGAGGTGCTCCCCGCCCCAAAACGGGATCTGGGGTGCCTCCTCTGTTTTTCCCGCTAAGTCCCAGCCTAGCAGAAGTTATCTTAGGGCCTCTCATGTGTGCATTAAGAGGAGCAAAACAAACAAACAAACAAAGAAAATTAATTCAGCCGAATGAGAAGAAAACATCTTTTTCCAGAAAAACAAGTTCCGAGAAGAGAAACACATAAAGGTCTTTTAAATTCATCTGTAGCTTGTTCATCCACTTTTAGTTAAGCTGACTTTTAACCATAGTGCTCTTTTCAAAACTATTATTACCCGACTTTAGTCATGCAAGTGGCCATTATTTCTAGCTTCTGAACTTTACCAAAGTGCTTCAAAGACATGGTAAATAGTGTCTTTTTCTTTGCTTTTCTTTTCTTTTTTTAACAAGATTTAGAACTCTACAAGGTAGTTCAGAGAAAGGAAAATTCAAGAGAGGAAATCAGAAGCTATCTATGGGTGGAGGGGAAAAGCCCTCAATAAATGGCAAAGTTACACAAATAACAAACCAGAAAGGAATCATTCCAGAAGGCAATAATTGAACCCAGACCACCACTGTCAAAAGATAACGGCTTAGCTGCTGAACTACACAGCACTGAGCACTTTCTATCGCTTTTCCCAGAAGGAGCCTAGTGAAGCCAATTTCAAGCTTGCAAGGCTTTTTTAAGTGCTCAAGAAAAATTTTTAGGACTATGACATGAACCCCAAAATTCCTGTGCTCTGCATGCTGGACAGCAAAAGAAAGTGTCCCAACATGGTCACGAGATTAAGTTCTTTTATTTTTTCTTTCATTAACACCAAGTAGTTTATATAGAAGTAGGTTAAGTTCTTAAGGACACAAAACAAGACAGATAAATTTTACACAGTATTGATTTTGGGAGCCCATAACAAACTTTGTACCTGAAAAGCTGACTTGAAGAGCAGGCTTATAGGGGCCCTAAACCCCATTCTATCCTGTGATACCCCTCTCTCCATTACAGGATGCAAAAAGACAAATTCTTAGAACAAAGCATACCAGATTTGCTACAGCCTAAGACTAGTCTCACAAATCCTTTTTTCTATTAATCAAACCCTTGCAGAGGAGACACATTGTTTATCCAGAGAGACCAGAAACTTGGCTGGTAAGAATTTCTTACCCTTTTTGCTGGCCTACCAGGTTTCTGGGTTCCCTTTCTCTGCAGCTTCCAGAAGAATGAACTGGCTTCTGATGATCTTGCTCACTTGTGCTCTAGCTGTGGGGTTGAAGCCACTTTACAAGAGAAAATCACCCTTTCCTGTTTTATGGAACCATAGACAAGATTCTCAGTTTGCAAGATGCTGCCCAATGGGCTGCATGGGGGACCAAATTCACATTTTCCATCCCAGCAAAATACACATAACAAAACAGGCATTAGTCACCTTGTGCAGCACCCAATATCAGCCTGGCAAAGCTCAAACTTTTTCCCACTGGCCCTGTTGTCTTTGATCCACTTCAGGTGGGGATGGACGGTCTCCAAATGGTAATTCACAACGGGGTCTCTGGGCAAGGCAAAGAGCAGATAGTCCCCCTGAGACAGGCCTGTTGAGCCTTCTTTAGAGCTCATCGAATGAGACCAGACAAATAAGGAGGGTTCTCTGAATTAGGCCGCTGGACTTTCATCAGCAACTCCTCTGAGATGCCTTCCATGTATACAAACACACACAAAGATGAGATGAACAGAAGGCCTTCCAAATCAGATCCCTGGCCAAGAACTCCAGGGATATCCCTTCCACACTATCCTCCTATTCTCCTGAGAAACTTTCTTGAAATCTTCCTGATTGAGAAGTCTCTCAAACCTGGATTCTTCCTACTAGTTAGAAAAAGCCAACCAAGACCCCCCAGGAGCCGAACAAACACCCCGTAAAAGGGCTACACACCCCGTGGTGGAGCCAGACACCTCACCATGGGGCTACAGACACTCTGTGACAGATCTGCAGTTAAGGGACGTCTCCCCAGGACTATTTCTCCTTTGCAATTAAATCCATGCACATTGGGTCAGCAATGCCCCACCAGTAGAGAGTACCAGAGTCAGCCCCAGTCCAAGAGAACTAGGTGGCCGCTTGGCTGGCTTTTGGATCCATCGTTGGAGGGGGGCTACCTGCCCGTGGTTCAGTGGCCCCTCTCCAGCCACGAATCCTGGATGAGCCCCCAAATCAGTAACCACCCAAGGAGTTCACATTGCCCACTGCCTAGACAGCCAAGTCATCAAGACAGGGGAACTGCAATAGAGAAACAGTAATTCATTCAGAGCTGGCCATGCAGAAGAGTTTTATTATTACTCAAATCAGTCTCTGATTCATAGTTTTCAGG
Source organism: Leontopithecus rosalia (assembly GCA_028533165.1). Classification (NCBI taxonomy): domain Eukaryota; kingdom Metazoa; phylum Chordata; class Mammalia; order Primates; family Cebidae; genus Leontopithecus; species Leontopithecus rosalia. The sequence goes on from CM052662.1 coordinate 6,801,530, forward strand.
GGAATTGCCTTCACTGGCTTTGCTTCCTAGTTGTACTATAGTAAATATGATTTGGAGTAATCCATCTGCCAACACTCCCTCAAACAAACCTTCCCCGCCCCAAACACACACAGTATTTTTCCAGGAAGATCTAGTTCTATGTGTCTGAAGACGACAGGATGGGGGTTCTAGGCCTTCCTACTCCTTCATGTGAGTGACCATAAGCAACAGAAGAATCCATGTCTTGCCCTTAACATGGCCAATGTCTGCTCCACACATGGGCCCAGAGGCCACACTCTTAGCACTTCTGGGAAGCTGATGATGACATCTGCAATGGAGGTCTTTCATCCTGAGGCAAGGGTACCAGTTCTGCCAGCCTTTGTACCATCTGGAAACAGTGCTGGGAATTGTATTTGCAGATCCACAAATGCTATTTGATTATTCCATGGCATGAAAGATGAACTTGAGGTTCAGTAGGGAGGGCAGACTAAAGACTGAGGAAACATAGTTTGTAAGGGCAACATATGCTAATTTTGAGTAAAAATACATTCATGTAGCCAGCACTCTGAGAACACTGGGAAGAGCAGGTAGAGCTGGGATCAACATTCAAAGGTAATGTCCCAACTGTGTTTTAGCCTCATTTGTACCTGCTGGCCAGCATCTTACAATTGGCTACACAGCCCTTGCTTGTATCTCTAGATAGACAGCGCTGGCTGATGCAAAAAGGGAGTCAGATGACCCAAGTCCGGAAGGAAATGTACAATAGTGAGAAGTGCGGCCTCTTGACTCAGACTTCATCTCCACTCCTTGTTCTGTCATAATGTATCTCTGGGAATGTCATAGCATCTGAGTCTATTTACTTCATGCAAAATGGGACAGATGATATCTCCTAAGGCTGTTATAAAAATCATTAAAATCTCTAAAGCATAAAAGGCTGGCTCATCTTAGGTATTAAGTAAATAAATGGCAAATATTACTATCATTAGTATCTGCAAAACAGAGATATTTGCAGTGTGCTTGTGAAAAGGAGAAAAAGAATGCCTTTGGCTTATGGTAGATGTTTAATAAATGGGCCTGTTAGTCCTCTCTTTGCCATGTACCACTACGTTTGACCTTGAGCAAAGTCATTGGTAAATGGGGAGTATTTCTACTCTATCTCACTCCAATAACAGCTGCAGTGATGACTGGTGATAATTACATATGCCTTGCTTGTTTCCTGGAGTTGTGATGACTAAAATTGAAGGCTAGGAATGGGGAGCAACGCTCTAGAATGAAACACACTGGATCTGGGGCAACAGACTTGGATTCCAGTCTTGGTACTGCATCTTACCAACCAAAGGCCTTAGGCAAATCACCAATTAATCTGACCTTGCATCGCTGTGAGAAAATACAAATGTGAGAAATTATCATCATTGCTCCTTGAGGGCAAAGCCAGTCTTCTCATTTTAATAGTTCTGGTACCCATCAAAGTTGTTAGCACAGAGTAGGCACTCAATATTTATGTTTAATGAATCATAAACTACCCGGAAGTCACATTTTTAACCATTAGCAACCTTTTTGCCCATAAGCTGGTAGCTTTTGTCCCAACCTGATTTGTTAGATTCCCTACGTCGCAAAGTCGTTTGTATTCCATGCCAACCTTAACATCCTCAGAGATGCTACTTGGATACAACTGGAAGACAAACCTGACAAGAGTAAAGAAAGCAGCTCTTCTGTCTGCGGCAGTTGCAGGGGAACGGTTTCATGATCCGCATGCACCTCCCACCCTTGCCCACTCTCTGCTTTGGGAATCACTTCTCTAAATTCCCTGTGATTCTAAGTACCCTTTCTACAGGATATATCCTCCCGCAGAAGGTGGTGGGCACTGAAGAAGCCCGAGCTGCTTACAGATGACTCTCCATGGATAATATGAAGGGGAGGGATGCCTTACAGGTCTCCTCCATGGGAGGTGGCAGGTGGAAAGCATCAGGTAGAAGCATGGAAGAGGGCACTGGGCTTCCTGGCACCAGGGGGAGAAATCTTAAAGTGGAACTTCTTGGTATAGGAGATTGATGTACCCTTCATCCACACTGTATATTTCAGAACCGTTACCTTATTTGGTCTCTGACAGGTTTGGTAGAAAAGGGAAACCTGTAGAGGTTGAAAGACAGAAAGGGCCAAAAAGTTAAGAGTCACCATGTTCGTGCACCATAGCCATCTGGTCTGGAACGAGAGCACTGGCAAAGGTAGAGTATTTTCCAGATCTGCTGTGTGTCAACTGTGCTCGTTACCGAGGTAGCTGTAATCTGAAATCATTTTTATTTATTTATTTTTTGAGATGGGGTCTTGCTCTGTCACCCAGGCTGGAATGCAATGGTGCAATCTCAGCTCGCTGTAACCTCTGACTCCTAGATTCAAACAATTCTCATACCGTGGCCTCCCAAGTAGCTGGGATTACAGGCATGTACCACCATGCCTGGCAAATTTTTATATTTTTAGTAGAAACAGGGTTTTACCATGTTGGCCAGGCTGGTCTTGAACTCCTGACCTCAGGTGATCTGCCTGCCTCAGCCTCCCAAAGTGCTGGGATTACAGGCATGAGCCACCACGGGGGGTCTGAAATCATTTTAATACTATGCCCAACACCTGGCTTCCCTACCTCCATCTTCTTCCTCTATTCCTTATCCTCCCCTTCCCCCTGCCCCATCTTTTTCCCCTTTCCCCAAAGTCTGACTAAAGGTAACCCCAAGCAAACCTCAATCACCTCAGCTCGGTTAAGTATCCCTTTGTAGCCTTCAACTCACCGCACTGTTAATTTCTTGTTTATTTACTTACTCTCTAATTCTGAAAAAAAGTAGGACCTTTATTTTGTTGAGTATTCTATCCCCAAGTGCCCACACATTGCATCGCAAAAAACAAGATGCTCCACAAATGTTTAATTTATTAAGTGTACCAGTGTATACTGCTAATTCATTGCATTTTAATGTTTCTCCAGATACTCAAATAGCTAAGCAAACAGAGGTACATGTCAGTCCTTTTTCTTTTATATACAACAGACAAGTGTTGGGAGGCTAGACACCAGTTATTTTCCCCTGGTACCAGATCATGCTAGGAGTTCCTTCAAACCATCGAAGTACAGCCTTCCAATACTGCGTCATCTGTTCAAAGTCACAGTATAAACACAGAGTTCAAACCATTTTACAAAACCAGCAAAATTCTACAACAAAATCCCACAGGAAACAGTAGACCAATCCCACCGACAAACAGCATTTTAACAGTGTATTAAATGTAACAAAACATAAGATATAAAATCTAAATCCTTAAAGTCTTACGATTTCTACAGAAATAAGACCCTTGCCCCACCTATACTACTTATGACTCAGGACAGTAGCTCATTCCCACGGGGGCCCCACTGGCCACCTTTTCACCAACCCTCACCAGAAGTGGATGCCGGGCCTAGCAGCGGCCCTGGCCCTCATACTGGCCTCAGCTCTGGCCTTGGCTCTGGCCCTGTCGGCCTCGTCTGCCAGGGCCTCACGGTACTGCACTGGCCAGTGCTGGGGTTCCTTCTTATGCAGCTTGGCCACGAACCCCAGGACTTTCATCTTGCTGATTTCCAGGTTGCTTCGGGGACCCCAAGAGAATTCATATTCCGGTGGATTGGTGTGAGGCACCCGCCTGTAGCTGAGGTATCGCTGCTGGACAAAATCTTCCATAATAAGCCTCTTCGGATACCCAAAGAGGAAATGATTCTTTGAGGGATGCACCCCCAACCGACGCAGCATCTCCCAGACCTGGGCCTCCCTGGCACTATTACCTTTCATATAGATAAGGCCCAGGATCATCATTAAGAGGCCCAATCTGGGGCCATCTCCTCCCAGATCTTCCTCCTCCTCCTCAAGAGGCTTTAGTTTGTTGATCAGGATGTAAGTGTGGTGCTTGCGGTCAAACAGTTTCAGCTCAAAACCAAAGACATACCGCAGATGCTCTGCGGCTCTCGCGACGATGTCCGGGAACAGAGCCTTCAAGTCTCCAATAACGTATTTCACCATCTCCGAGCGTGTGATGGGACTCTTCTTCTTGTCTTTCACCAGGAGGAACTGCACCAACTCCGCCACCGTCCGGTTCAGACGGCGGTAGGCCCTGCGCCGTGCCAAGGCCTTGGCCGCCAAGGCCCTCGCGCCTTTCCGGGAGAGGGCGGGCTCCGTAGCCCCCTCCTCCCTCCCGGCGCCAGGCTTCTCCGTGGGGAGCTCCTGCGAGGCGGTCGGGGCCGGGGTCTCACCATCATGGCCGCCATCCTTCTCCCCCTCGGCCTGCGGGAGCGGGAGCCCCCTGCTCTCTGGTGCCTGCAACATGTTTCCGCGCAGGCAGGTGCAGAATGCGTACAAGGGCCGAGGGGTGTGCGACCCGCCGCGCAGGCGCCGGGGGAGGGGTTGGACAGCGGCAGGGGCGGCGGGAGGACCAGGAGCGATGGCAGAGGGAGCTCGGCGGCTACTGGGCGGCACCACGCGGGAGTCGAAACTGCGTCCGCAACGCCGCCAGCAGCCAGGACTTGGGGCGCGCAGCCTCAGTCCAAGCCCGCGCGAGGGGCCACTTCCGGCCGCCGCAGCCAGGATGGCGACCCCAGTGCCGCGCGAAGCCCCGCCTCTTCCGGTCCCCTGTGGGTTGGAGTGTGCTGGGCTGCTCTGAGTGGAAGTGCCAGAGGGTGGGGACGGGGGTGCACCCTGTGCTGGATTTTAGGCTCGGAAAGTCGGGGGCGGGGGAATGTACCAGGCCTCTCCCCTCCGAGGCCTGAAGCGTGGGGAACGTTTCAGGGTACAAGGGGTGAAATAGGGATGGAATGCCGCCCACCTGCTCTCTGCAAGTGCCCACGTGTAAGCGTGTTCATCTCGGACTTTGAGGGCTTTTCTGTGGCTCTAGAGTGCACGCTGAGGGCTGGGAGCCAGTCAGCGAAGGATGCTAGGGAGATGGACGTTTATTCTGCACGGTAGGGAAAGGTCCTGCAGAAGGATTTAAGCAAGTGAGCGTCCAGGCCCGAACTATGTCTTCCTGTTCTGGCGGTAAAGTGGAAGATGGGCTGGAGTTCGGCCGGCTGAAATCGGGAATCCAGTTTGGATGATGATTGTAGTGCGAACTGGGAACTGGGACCTGGCCTGTTCACCGGGTGTATCCTCAGTGCCTACAGCAGTGCCGGACACAGAGAGGAACGCCATAAATATTATTCAGTGGATCGTTATGATGAGGGAGTAAGGACCCCAGATTCCATGGGGGTAAGAGGAAAATGATAAGATACACTGAGGAAGGACAGCTGGCAGGAACAGGGATGGGTTGGAAGAAACGGGAGTTTTTTTTTTTGTTTTTTTTTTGCCCAAGTCAAATTTGACGACTCCCACGTGTTTCTTTTTCTTTTTTTATACACTCTGAGCTTTCTTCTGCTTCTTGCTCCTTCCTCCCTCCCTCCCCTCCCCCTTCCCTTCCTGCTTTTCTTCCTCCCTCCCTCCTTCCCTTTCGGCCTCCCTTTCTCCCTCCTTCCCTTCCTCTCCCCTCCCTCCTTTCCTCCTTCCCTCCCCCCCTCCCTCTTTCTCTCCCTTCTCTCTCTTTCTCTGTTTCCCTTCCTGTCTCCCTCCTTCCCTCCCTCTCTTCCTCCCTCCCCTCTCCTCCCCTTCTTTCTTTCCTCCTTCCCTCCCCTCTGCTCCTTCCTCCCTCCTTTCCTCCCTCCTTCTCTCCTTCCCTGCCTCCCTCTCTCCTTCCCTTTCTGCCTCCCTTCCTCCTTCCCGCCTTCTTGACTCCTTTCCTCCCTCCCTCCCTCCCTTCCCTTCCTCCTCCCTCCCTTCCTTCCCTGTCTGAAATGCCCTCTCTGTTACCTCCATTTATCCAAATCCTGTCCACTATTCAGGGCCCAGTATAAACATCACCTTCCCAAAGCCTTCCTTAGTCACCATGCATAGAACTTATTTATTGCCATCTCTGAATCACCTTAGCAATTTGTTCACATCCATGTATTTAGGCCTTATTAGGTGCCAGGCTCTGTTGTAAGCACTTCTCAAATATTAATTCATCGGATTCTCACTAATATAAGTAGTAATACCGTCACCCCCATTTCACAGGCGATTGTTTCTTTTCTGTGACACAGTTTGCTACTTACTAGCTATGTAATGCTGGGCAAGTTGCCGAAACCTTTGCCCTTCTGTTGCCTTATCAGTACAATGAGTATAACAGTAGTAACTGCATTGTGGAGATTATGTGAAGTAATGCACGTAAGCATATAACACAGTGCTTGGCACATATTGATATTCAATAAATGTTAGCTATTAATTATTGCATATTTTCACAGGCAATATCGAATATGAGGATCGCAAGATGGACTGTGCTGGAATGCCTAGACTGTGTGGAGTTGTGGAGGAGTAGTCCTGGGACAAAGCGAGGAACCAGGTCAGCCCTCGCCCATTCTGCGACCTTGCAACAGGATTCTCAACCACTCTGGGCCGCCTTTTCCTGATACCGCAGCCCTGCTAGGTACGTGGTATTATTAGCACCATTTTCCAGGTGAGGTTACCCGGGAAGAGGTTAAGTGACTTGCTCAGCATCACGCAGCTGGGACGTGACCCCGACCCCGTATGGCAGGGCTCCACAGACTATTCTCTTAACCACTACGTTCAGAGATGTTAATTATGGCTATTATCATTCACTGTGCTTTGTGTTAGAATGTTTTTGTGCTTATCTTGCTACCCTCCCCAAACCAAACATCCTAAAAGCTAGGGCGATGTCTTTCGCTCTTTTGAAGAGCTTCATAGTCAGTGCTCGATATATAATTGCCAATGAATAAATGACACAGGCCTTTACTTTTTTCCCTAGGAAATAAGTTATTTATTTTGAGTACATCTCTGACAGACTTTTCGAAATCTAAACATGAAATCTTCCTTTTAAAAACTTTGGAAACTATATACCCATTTGTATCATATGACTTAGAAAAACTGAAAGTATGTGAATGAAGCAAGAGAGGATGTTTATGATAGTCTAGCTCGAGGCTATTATTAGTTTTCATTGTGCCAAACATTTTATATACAATATAATTTCGTCCTCACAAATCCCTATTAGGAAGGTATCATTATCTGCGTTTACAAATGGGAAAACAGTCACAGAGAGGTTAAATCACCTGCCCCAAACCACCCGTCTGTTAAGTGCTAGACCAGAAAATGAAAACCCAGATCTGTCTACTCTGAAGCAAGACTGCCTGGTTATCTATGTTTCCTGAAGGCAGAGAGAGCCACCTGTACCTAAAAGGACAGTGCTAGAGATAAAATAGTCCACTGACATATTTTCCTCCCTACAACGATTGCCAGGGAGATGTGCAGGTGATATATGCGTGGAGAGGAGCATGCAGAGGAGACAGTAGTGAAAAGAGTTTTGAGGGACAAATCCACAGTCATAGGGCTGGATTTTAAGAACTGAATGAATGACATTGCTACTCATAGGAAGGAACCAATTACAGACACAACGTGAATGAATCTGGCAGATATGTTGAGAGGCAGAAGAAAGCTACAAAAGATTATGCATATCATATGATTCCATTTCTCGGATGTTCAAAGCTAATCTATGGTGATAGAAATTAGGGCAGTAGAGGCTTGGGATGGCGCTGACTGGAAGGGGAATCCGGGAGGTTTTGGTGGTGATGGCAGTGTTCTGTATCTTGATTTGGATGTAGGTGTATGTTTGTCAAAACTTACCAAACTGTGCACTTAATAGCTATGCATTTCTTTTCTTTTTTTTTTTTTGAGACAGAGTCTCACTCTGTCACCCAGGCTGGAGTGGTGCAATGGCGTGATCTTGGCTCACTGCAACCTCTGCCTCCCAGTTCAACCGATTTTCCTGCCTCAGCCTCCCAAGTAGCTGAGACTACAGGTGTGTGCTACCACACCCGGCTAATTTTTGTATTTCTAGTAAGATGGGGTTTCACCTTGTTGGCCAGGCTGGTCTCAAACTCCTGATGTCAAGTGATCCACCCGCCTTGGCCTCCCAAAGTGCTGGGATTACAGGCATGAGCCACCACTCCCAGCCAGGTATGCATTTCTTAGTGAATGAATCATACCTCAAAATGTATAAAAATAAAAAAGGTTTTAAAAAATTGAATGAATAGGCCTTTCGGCGTGGGAGGTGGTGAGGAGTAAGAAAGGTGAACAGACCCTGCCTTGCCACTTGCCAATCCTAGATGTTCCCATGTTATAGCAGAGGGGATGCAAACGGTTTTCCCGTTTCCTATGTCCACATGTAACCGGACAGGCAGACTTTTAGCACATTCATTGCCTAAGCTTTTAAAAGGGAGGAAAGGTGTATGTCTTTGGTTTGGGAGATGGCAAGACATATACTTTAGTGACTACTGGGTTGGAATCCTCTTGAGAGAGTATCCTTCATAGTCTAGACTAGAGTCTTCAAAAGCCCACGGTGCTTCTTGAAGTTTCATGCGTGAAAGGGAGAAGGGTGTTCCACTGGAAAAGCAGAACTGCAGGATGGACTGTCCTGGAATGCCCAGTGCTCAGTGGAGATGCGTGGGGGTTTCCTGGCACAAAGCGCAGAACCAGGTCATGACTCACCCATTCTGTGACCCTGCACAGAACGCTGAACCTCTCTGGGCCACTTTTTCCTCATCTTTAGGCCTCAACAACCCTCGTTTTGCCCATCCCCACAGAGTTATTTTGAAGTTCAATCAAGATTATTAATGTAAATATGCTTTTAAAGTGCCCCGCCGTTAGGAAACAAATAGAAAATGTTACAGACCCTTTTCTAAAAGAGACGTGGTGGAAAAATCCCAGTAATGAGGGTTACTGGCCTCTTAACACAGACATTTCGGAACAGCTTACACATTCCTGGTTGAAAAAACCGTCTGGCCAAAAAAGATTAAATAAAGAAATGTCAAGTACTGACACTCCATTTGAGGCCAGTGAAGACTTTGGTGGGGAGCCAGGGTTATCTTGCTGGATTCCTTCTAAACTCGGCAGCAGAGTCCTCCAAACTCTTGAACGCCTTCACATAGGTGCTGAGTAACAGCATGTCACCCCCGATCTGACGGTCCCCAGGCTGCGTAGGTGCTTGTGGCCTCTCTATTTCTCCTGACGGGCTTGATAGCCGTGCAGCTGAGCAGGCTCCAAGGAGGGATCAGAGGAAGAGCTTTGTCCCTGTCCCCAGGCCGGGACAAATTGAAGGCTGGTTTTGTCAGAGCAGAATGGGCAGAGTGTGAGGCTTTGGGTCCCGTCTGTGGGGCTGGGATTGAGGCAGGATGGCCAGGCGGATGATTCGATCTGACTTGGGTAATGAAAATTGTTTGTTACTGTTTGAAGAGTAATTGTGTAAGCAACAGTACTTCTGTGTTTGGCTGCCAGTGACTCACCAGTGTCTGTAATACAACACCAAACCCAGAGGAGGAGCAGACCCTGGCCGGCGGGGGAGGGGAGTGGCAGGGGGCAGAGGGCCCCCTACTCATTCATCCCCTTCTCCCTCTTCCCCGTCCCACCCCCTCTCTAAACCTCGAAGGAGAGTTGGCGAGAAGGCATTTGCCACCTGGACACAATGAGGCCCAGTGCAAGGGGTGGGCGAGAGCCTGGCCAGGAGCCAGGGCCCTGGTCTGAATGGCTGTTGCCAAGGGGCTGCCAACAGCCCATCTCAATCCCCAAGAGGCCTGGCAAGGGCGGGGGGACCCAACCCCCACCTCCGAGGCCCACCTCACGCCATTTGCAGGCCGTGATCAGAATGTGCAGGGCGCCGGGGCTTTGAGCGGCTGAACAGAGCCGTTTCTCCTCTGCTGGCTGCCGGTTCGTTGGATTAGAGCGGGCTCTCCGGAGTCCCTTTGTGGCCTGCTTGTTATTCCGCACGCACAGAGGACTGTGCATTCATCTTTATTAGTTCTAATTGCTTCCCCATTCTAATGGGATCTTGATATTCCCATACAATTGAAAGGAAATGTATTCATTAAAATAATTCTTCTCCTAACTGCCGCTTCAAGCTGCTCCTCTAAGTGACATTGTCTCTCTAACCACAGCCTGCCGAGGCCTCTTATTAAGACTCTAGTCAAAAGCCAACTTTAGGCAGCAAACTTTCCTTGCAGGAGTTTCCAGACACTGGAGAGAGGGTGCGTTTTAATCGGCTCACACACAGAAGTTGGAGGCCAGCTGGTCTAATTGGGGGTGCCACTCTGGGTGGATGGAGGAGAAGGGCTGGCCTCCAGCTCTGCCTCCCATAACAATGACCCCTTTCTGCACACCAGCCAGCTTATTGGGAGAGGGCTTCTCCCGAGTCATGTGTGTGAAACTTCTTGTTTATGCCACAAGCAGTTACTGGGTGTGTTTTCAGCACAGGGCGCTGAGTACGGTGCTGTGGGAAGTGTGGAAATAGGGCTGGAGATTCAAGGTGTTTATGGCCTTGGTGGGTGGCACCCAACACCAAGTCCCTAGAGTTAGGCATAAGAGGAAAGGCTGGCAACCCTCTCAATGTTCAGAAAGCTCACCAGGATCAAGAACTGAGAAAAGCAGGCTATTATTTCATAACTGGGTTTAATTTAATAACGAAAATCTTTCAAGCTGTGGGACCATGGGGGTAATACAAGAAGCTTTTGGGGACATTGGGAACCACTTATCTATTTAGGGCAAATAAGCCATCATAAAAAGAATGACTATGGAAACGCATACTCTTGCCATCAATGGGATCAATGGGAATTTGGAGGGGCGGAAGGGAGTATGTGTTGGGCACTGCACAATCGCTTGAATCTCATTTAATCCCTAGAACAGCCCTTTGAGGGCAGCATAATTATTCCCCATTTTACAAATGAAATCTAAGAGAAGTTAGATCATGTGTCCACTGGCAAGCGTTGGAGTCAGGATGAACAGCAGCCTTCTGATTCCAAAACACAGGCTGTTTTCACGGCCCCTCCCACATCGTGTCTGTCAGGGGCGATCAGAAGTTTCCTGTGGGAGGTGGTGTGTGATCCCCCTGGAGGCTTTAGGAATAGTGGCTTGTCAACAGGCAGGGAGTGTGGTCCCAAAGGAAGCCAACACACACACGGAGCCTGGGAAGAAGCTGGCATATCAGGAACTGACCTGAGTGCCAGCGGCCCAGACACTGGAGCGTGTGCCGAGGTGCAGGAGCAGAAAAGCAGAAAGGTTTATGCAGGCCCAATTTTAAAGAGCCTTGCTTGTCAGGAGTTTGGATTTTATCCTGTAGATAATTCTCCAAGGAGGATACTTGAAGCCTCCGGATAAACACAATATTTCTTTCAGGAACATCAATTTTCCTTGAGGTGAATAATTTTAAACATCTTCATATTAAAAGAAATTCAGCTATATCATGGAGTAGAATGCAACATTCTCATGAATTTTTAAGAGAAAACAGGAGACTTCAAAGAGAGTTTGGGTGTGCTGTCAGGAGCTCCCGGCTCTGCAGTCCCCTGGGGGAACTGAAGGCATTTCTTTTGTCTACTGTTGGTGCGCTTCAGTAGTAAAGATTGAGAAGCACTGATTTTACATAAACTGTTTTGATCCCAGGAATAAAATCGTTAGCTGTATTTCAAGATGGGAGGCAGCCGTCCGGAAGGTAGGGTGGGCAGGGCGGGGGTTGGGTTAGGAGGCTGTTGTAATAAACTCTCAGGAGACATAAAGGGCCTGGGGCTGCCTGGGTCTCAGAGCCCACCTCTTTGCCCTGGCACTTTTGGAGGGGGCTGCCTGAGAGACACACCCACCTTGTAGCTGCTCCTTTATTTTGTTTTATTATTTATTTTTGAGATGAAGTTTTGCTTGTGTCTCCCAGGCTGGAGTACAATGGTGCCATCTCAGCTCACTGAGTGAGCTCCTGGGTTCAAGTGATTCTCCTGCCTCAGCCTCCCGAGTAGCTGGGACTACAGGTGTGCACCACCATGCCCAGCTAATTTTTGTATTTTTAGTAGAGATGGGGGTTTCACCATGTTGGTAAGGCTGGTCTCGAACTCCTGACCTCAGGTGATCCGCCTGCCTCAGCCTCCCAAAGTGCTGGGATTACAGGCATGAGCCACCATGCCCGACAGCTCTTTTCTTTTAACAAACTCAGCAGTAAGATTAAGATGGCCAAGGAGGCTATCGCAGAAGCAGTGAAAGGAGGGTCTGAGCCAGGAACAAGTTTTGCAGAGAACCTTTGTGCCCTGGCCTCTTCATCAATGATGCGGCCCTCCAACCACCTTCTGGCCCAACAGGTCTATTAACTTACCTGCTGGAAGATGAGTGGCTGGACCAGTGATTCTTGGGGAGCACTGCCTGTTGCAGCATCCAGCCTTCATATACTGGTGGGCAGTTTTGTTTTGCCCAGTGTGGTGGCCAACACCCTATAGTCAAGAGAGACTCGGCTGGGCGTGGTAGCTCACGCCTGTAATCCCAGCACTTTGGGAGGCTGAGGCAGGTGGATCACGAGGTCAGTAGTTTAAGACCAGCTTGGCCAACATGGTAAAACTCCATCTCTACTAAAAACACAACAATTAGCTGGGTGTGGTGGCATGCATCTGTAATCCCAGCTACTCAGGAGGCTGAGGCAAGAGAATTGCTTGAACCTGGGAGGCGGAGGTTGCAGTGAGCAGAGATTGTGCCACTGCACTCTAGCCTGGGCAACAAAGCAAGACTCCATCTCAGGAAAAAAAAAAAAAAGACTCAAGGGAAGGAGGAAGAGGGGCTAAGCATCCCAGTGAGGACAAAGGCCATGCTAGACTTCTCGTTGTCATTCAGTAGATGGAGATAGCCCACCTCAGTTAGCCAAAATCCCTAACACATATGGCTCTTTCTGGGGGAGCCAATTCTTATATAGTTCAGAATTTGTTTCTTGAATCATCTTTGTTTTTAAAGCATTAAAAAAATAATTTAGAGCTTCCGTCTTAAAAAATAAATAACTTAGTGCTTTATTTTTTTTCTCATTTTTAGAAGATACTATTTATTGTGGAGAATTGAGAAAATCTTGACCATCAAAAAGAAAAAAACAAAGACAAAATAACACCAGTAATTTCACTACCCAGGGGTAACTACAGTAAACAGATACATTGGTGGGTGTCCTCCTCCAATTTTTCTAAGCACATACAATTTTATTTTTTCAGTGGAGTCATTTTGTGTATATGCTTTGTATATGCATAACATATATTTCTTCACATACCTTGAATCTTTCACTCTAATTAATATTTTCCTATAAGGTAATTATTTGTGATTGAAATTGCCCCATGGACCACATGTCACCTTTAATACCTACTGTTATACATTTAGTTTGTTTTCAGTTTTTCATTAGTAAATACAAGGTGAGGGACTTATTTGTGACTAAATTTTTCACAAGGCAATATTATAAATATTTTCTCTTACACAAGTAACCATTTTATTGCTGAAAAATGTTAAGGCAAGAAAAAAATTAAACTCCTATAATGTTACCATCCAGAAATCATCTACCCTTCAGTGCCCATCCTCACGGATTTAATTCTGTGCATGTATTTGTATCTGTACCTAAATGGATACATTGAATAAAGTCTGTAAGTATGGTATAGATATATTTTTATTAAAACAACGCTATTTTCTAGCCTGTTTTTTCTTAATATATAATGACCCGCTTTGTTATTAGATAGTGTTCAATATTATCATTTATTGCTTTCTAATAATACATTGTGTAAGTGTTTCACATTCCTTCCGTTGTTTATCTGGGTTCTTCCTGGAGCGTTCTTCTTTTTCTTATTTTTTGCAAGAGTTCTTTAAAGAGTAAAGATTTGAAGTTCTTTGTCATATTGCAACTGTCTTTCCTGGATTATTCATTTTTCCTTGGGGCTTGTTTGAGGTAAGTATTTTTCTCTTTATTTTCATAATTATAAAAATAAAACGTGAGGATTTTATAAACATTAGAAAATACAGATAAAAAGAAAAATAATTAAAATGAAATAACCCTAAATCCCACCAACTGAAGATGACCACTGTTAATATTTTAGAATGTATCTTTCTAGACTTTCCTGTCTCCCAGTATAGATGAGTAGGACCACATAGGTATGATATGTTTTTTAAAAATTGGGATTATTCTATATAGAATCCTGTGACCCAGTTTATGCACTAAATCAATTCTGAAACTCTGTGTCAACACAAATGAACCTGTACCATTATGTATTAATTTTATTTTAAAAAATAAATAATGCTTTTACATAGTTCAAAAATCAAAACAACATTCAGAAGCACACATTGCAAATTCTTCTTCCCACACATGCTCCCATTCATTTGGTTCTCTGCCTTCCCTTCCCATAGGACACTGCTTTTCATAGTTATAAGCAAATACAAATGTATATTCCCTATCCTTTCTTACATAGAAGATAACACACTAATATACTATTGGGCACCTTGCTGTTTAGTTTTTGTTTTTTGTAGAGACGATTATTTTTTAGCAGTTTTAGGTTCATAGAAACATTGAGAGCAAGATTCAGAGATTTCCCATATATATCCTGTCTGCACACATCCATAGCCTCCTCCACTATCAACATCCCCCACCAGAGTAATACATTTATTACAGTTGATAAACCTACATTGGCATCATTATCACCAAAGACCATATTTTACATTAGGGTTCACTCTTGGTGTTTATTCTGTGGGTTTTGACAAATGTATCATAACATAGATCCACCGCTGTAGAATCATACAGAGTATTTTTACTGCCCTAAAAATGCCCTGTGTCATCCTGTTCATCCCTCCCCTCTGGCACCTTGCTTAAAAAAAAAAGAACAAAACTATAACCAAAAAAACCGTAATGGCATAGAGTGGAGACTTCCGTATCAGTGGATAGAGAGCTTCCTGGTATTTCATGGTATGGGTGGATCATAATATCTAACCAACTCATAGAGTTGGACATTTGAAATATTTCTGATACTTTGCTATTATAAATAATTTCATAATATGTACCTAGGTCATTTCTGTGTGCAAATACATTTGCAGGAAAAATTCCGAGAATAGGACTGATGAATCAAGGGGAAAATAGATTAGTGGTAACATCAATAGAAAATACCACATTGTCCTTCATAAGGATGTGCCATGTTGCCCCCCTGCCAGCAAAGAATGAGGGTATCTGTTTCCCTACAACACGAGCAAGTGAGAATATTTTGGATGTGTGCAAATCTGATAGGTGAAAAGGGGGTGTATCATTGCGAATTCTATATAATTTGCTCTCCTGTTATTATAGATGAGGTTGAACATTCTTTCATAAGCTTAAAAGCCATTTGTGTGGTTTTTTTCTGACAGTGGTACCTTTTTATTGGGATATTGGTTTTGATTTATAGAAACAAATAGGTATTAGATGCTCATGCATGGCTAAGGCAAAAAAAAAAAAAAGAAACAAATATATGTTAGAGTGATTGACCTTTTGTGAAATGAGTTGTAATTTCTTTTTCAGTTAGCCATTTGTTTTCCTACTTTGCTCATGGGGTTTTTGCCATGCAGGTGTTTTAAGACTTTTTATGTAGGCGTATTTTTCAGTCATTTATTTCATGACTTCTTGATTTTTGAATCAGTTAGAAAGGTCTTCACTGCTCCAGGATTATGAGAGAGTTCTATTATTATTATGGCAATTTTATGGTTTTATTTTCCGCATTCGTATCTCTGATCCAGCTGAAATTTATCCTGGCATACTGTGAGAAATATTGGTCCAGCTTCTAGTTCCAGTTAGCCAAATGCAATTTATTTAGAAATCTATCTTTGTCTCACTGATTTGATATTTTTCATAGACCAAATTCTCATATTTACTCGGGTCTGTTTCTGTGCTTTCTATTCTGTTCCATGGGTCTTCTCTATAGCACCATTTTTAATAGCTATATAACATTGCTTTTTACGTATAGCAAAGTTTGTTGGACTAATTCGTTTTTGTTAACTTTTCAGGTTGCTTCTGGTTTTTCAATATTCCAAACAGTGACTATTTCAATATTCCAAACAGTGAATATTTCAATATTCCATCAGTGAATAAAATCCTTGCACATGTACATTTGTGTATATAGTGAATAAATGCTGTCCTTTTCATTTTACACATGGAATTACTGGGTCAAAGATATGTGCCTTCTTAGGCTTTTTTTTTTTAATGTATTGCCAAAATGCCCTTATCCCAGCTTATACCCCTCTACCCGTGTGCGAGTGCAGATTCCCCCCACCCATGCCAACTTTTGGTATGATAATAATTCTTTTTAATCATTGCAAATCTGATCAGCAAAAAAGGTCTCTTATTGCTGTTTTAATTTTCCTTTCTTTGAATGTTAGTAAGGCTGAATATTTTTTCAATTTATGGTGGGTTTTGATGTACAGGAGTTTTTAATTTTTTTTTTGTAGTCAAATCTATTAATCTTTTCCTCTATGGTCTCTGCTTTTGTTGACATGTTTGGAAAGTCCTTCCCCATCCTAAGATTATAAAATATTCACTCATATTTTCTTCTAGTACCTACCTTTATGGCTTCATTTCCATCTTTATCCATCTGGTATTCATTTTGACGAATGGTGTGAGCTGGAAAATAATGTGTATTTATTTATTTATTTATTTCCCAGATGGATACTCCATTCTTTCATCACTGTTAAAAAGCACATATTTGTGTGTGTGTGTTTGTGTGTGTGTAACTATTCCTAAAGTGAACATCATGAACAGCTGGACACTGAGGGGGACGCAGCTCTGGACCTTGGGCCACATTAGAAATATCAGCTATTGTGCTTAACCAGCAGATATGGCACTTTCTAACAGACGTGAGCTTTTGAGTCAAAGTCGACGTTTGACATTCAGATTCCAGCTTTGCAGCTCACTACTGGTGCAACTTTGAGCACACCAGTGATCCTCCCTGAGTCTTGGTTTCCTCTCCTTTAAAATGGGATAATAAGACTTACAGGGCTGTCATGAGACTTGAATGAGCTAATGTTTGTAGCAACTGTCTACACACGCCTTCACGCCTTTCACAGCATGGACAGTCAACATTTATCACTTGCCCTTCACACTGCAACTCTCATGCTCCCTCCTCCCCATCAAGTGATCCCTCAGGCCCTGACTGTAAATAGGATATGGGAGAGGCTGAATGCTGTGTTTGCTTTTTATAGGTTTTCTATCTTTACTGTGTGATCAGACTTCCATGTGTTATGTCTTGCTGCTGTTAGTGTCTTTTCATTAGCAGCCTTTCTCCTCTCTTCTAAAAGTACTGCTTTTAATCTTATAACAGCTAGAAAACCAGACAACTGGATTGTTCGAAGTATATATAAATTAAGAGTAACTGGGATCTGAGTGGGAGCCCGAGGGCCTCTCCTATTGTATAACGTGGTGGTTCTCGGCTCTGGCTGTACATTAGAATCACCTGGGGAGCTTTGAAAACATATCCATGCCTGGGTCCTACTCCAGACCAATTAAATGAGAACCTCTGGTTGTGGGGCCCAGGCCTGGGTGTGTTTAAAAACTCCGCGGGTGATTCTAGTGTGTATGCAGGGCTGAGAACCATTGGTTGCGTGCACAGGCTTTGTGAGATCCACATTTACGACTGAGAGGTCTTTCCCTCTGGTTCTCTCTCAAAGTGTGCCCCAAGTTTGGGCAGCAGCTCTGTGGAGCAGAAGGCCAGATGTTTAGGCTGTGGCTGTGCTTACTAAAGTCAGCGGCTCCAGCACTCAGGTCTGTTCCTCAGGGCTTTCGGAGATGATGTCAGTTTCTCTTTAAGATGGAGCTGTTTTAGTCCCCACCCTGATGCAACTCCCCCTGCCTCTAAGGGGTTCCAGAGACCATGCTGACTTTGACACCTGAGGAGTGTAGGAAATAATGAGAAATAAATCTTGAGAAAACACCTTCAGTTTTTATTTCTATTTTGTTTACTTGCATATTTGTTCTCTTTTCACTTGGCTCCTTCTCTGTCTTCAAAAAATGTATGTAGGTGATATGGTTTGGCTGTGTTCCCACCCGGATCTCATCTTGAATTGTACTCCCATAATTCCCATGTGTGGTGGGAGGGACCCGGTGGGAGATAATTGAATCATGGGGGGAATTTCCCCCATACGGGTCTCGTGGTAGTGAATCAGTCTTGAGATCTGATGCTTTTGTAAGGGGTTTCCTCTTCCACTTGGCTCTTGTTCTCTCTTGCATGCCGCTATGTAAGATGTACCTTTCGGGCCAGGCGCGGTGGCTCACGCCTGTAATCCCAGCACTTTGGGAGGCTGAGGCGTGCAGATCACGAGGTCAAGAGATGGAGACCATCCTAGTCAACATGGTGAAACCCTGCCTCTACTAAAAATAGCTGGGCATGGAGGCGTGCACCTGTAGTCCCAGCTACTCAGGAGGCTGAGGCAGGAGAATTGTCTGAACGCAGGAGGCGGAGGTTGCGGTGAGCCGAGATCGCGCCTTTGCACTCCAGCCTGGGTAACAAGCAAAACTCCGTCTCTAAAAAAAAAAGAACTGACTGCAGTTACATGTTTCTTTTTTTCTTGTGTCAGGAGTAGAATACATTTGGCTAGCTTCGTAAGATTAGAAAGTTGGAGGAGGGGCTGGTCTTGGTGGCTTGTGCCTGTAATCCCAGCTACTCAGGAGGTTGAGGCAGGAGAATTGCCTGAACCCAGGAGGTGGAGGTTGCGGTGAGCCGAGATCGCGCCATTGCACTCCAGCCTGGGTAACAAGAGCGAAACTCCGTCTCACAAAAAAAAAAAAAAAAGAAAGAAAGATGTGCCTTTCACCTGCCATGACTGCACGGCCTCCTCAGTTATGTGGAACTGTGACTCTCTTTTTCTTTATACATTACCCAGTCTCAGGTATGTCTTTATCACAGTGTGAAAATGGACTAATACAGTAGGTAACATGTGTCAAGCCTGCTTGGTTCCCAACTTTGCTGCATCCATTCTATCCATGGATGGAGCCACTCTCTCCGAAAGGTACACTTACCTCCATCAACTATTGGTGGACCCACTTTGTCTCCTGGCAAAATTGTTACAAAATGCGCTCCCTACAGCCTACAAATGGGGCATCAACATCATGGCCCCTCACTACAAAGTCAACCTTCATGGTATTCTCAAATTCTGATAACCAGCCTGGGGGCTTACTTAGCCCATGGGCTTGAGACCCCTTCCTGGTGTCTTGCCTGGTTCATCGAAAACTAGGGCCTCTGTGATTTCACCAGATCCTGTGGGAGAAAAGTCGCCACTTTCCTAATGAATTAAAGCCAATTCCTCCAAGCTTAGCAATGAAGGGAGACTCTCTGTGTGGAGAGGAGTGACTAGAATTTTCCCTTGGCATTTCTCACTCATCATCCCCACCCTTCAACACGCACAGGGCAGCTGAGACCAGGCTGGATTCCTCAGACCAGCCTTTACCACAGGTTGGGAAGAACAGCAGAAATAAACAGAGTAACATGAGCCCATAAAATCTTGTTTACAAGATACGACTTGATCATGAGGGCTCAGGGCTTGGCCTCATCAGTGTGGGGGCTGCCCCCACATGGTCAGTGCCACTAAACCAGGCCTGGCCTTGGGGCAGAAGCTGGGACAGCTGTGCTCTTGAAAGTTCAGATGGACCCACTAAATAAAGAATGAAGCTGAGAAGGAGAGAAGCGTTCCCCTTGTGTCTGGTGCCGCCATCTGAATCCCGGAGTTCGGTGTGAGGATGTCTCTTCCTGGGATGGTTAGAAATGATTGCTCCTTTTAGTGGCAAATAAGCCTCAGATTCAAGTACGGTTTTGTTGATTAAGGCTGCATCAAGATGGAACGGAGTGGGCAGACACAAGCTTACTGCCTCACCCAATGCCTTGACCTGTCTTGCTACAAGTGTGGTTTTATATCTGCAAAAGACAATGGCTTTTCTTTAGATACATTCAGTTGAGGGGCAAAATGTCACAGCATTGTGAAATACTCTGTGATGTTCACGGCAGAGCTATAGCTGAGCAAACTGAGGGTTATTTGCAAAGAATGCCGATGATACTCTTTTCAAAGAGCTCCCAATAATCATCCAGGGAAGAGAAATACAAGGGTATATCACTTTGCAGAGACTGCTTGTTTTTTTTTTTAACTTGGAAGTCTGTGCAACATAGCTCTGTCCATTTTGGTGCTGCTTGCTTCTCCACTCTCTTCAGGAGAGACCTCAACCCCTGTCCATCGGAATGGCCTTACCCTATGGCCCCTACCAAACAAAAATGTAGCAGAACATAGCAAACCAGCGGGCTCCAAGTGTGATGTGCTGATAGAGTTCCCTAACGCTGACTGTCTGGTCTGCATTTCTGGAGATTGTTTGGCTGTCATCCTTCATTCCTCCGTAGGCTACCTACTGGATAACCCCATAAACTCTGGCCCACTAATCTTCAATGGGAACAGTGCTGCCCCCTAGAGGCAATTTAGAAAAGTGTGGTGTTTGTTATATCGGTTGAGGGCACTGCTTAGCTGGAGGCAGAGGGGAACTAGACTTCCTGCCATAGGCAAGGCAGTATTGTTCAATGAAGCTTTCTCCTGCACCTCTCCCGCCATTTGAATGCCCCACCAGATGTTCAAAGAGGTGGAAAACCTCTTTATAGTGGTCTGAGCCTAGAACCTATTTCTAATTTGTGTATAAACACAAAGTACTTTTGTAAAATTTTATTTTTAATTTTTATTTGTTGAGATGGAGTCTTGCTATGTCGCCCAGGCTGGAGTGCGATGGCGTGATCTCTGCTTACCTCAACCTCCACCTCCCAGGTTCATGCGATTCTCCTGCCTCAGCCTCCCGAGTAGCTGGGATTACAGGCACGCACCACTACACTCGGCTAATTTTTGTATTTTTAGTAGAGACAGGGTTTCACCATGTTGGCCAGGCTGGTCTTGAACTCCTGACCTCAAGTGATCCACCCACCTGGGCCTCCCAAAATGCTGGGATCACAGGTGTGAGCCACTGCGTCCAGTCCTTTTGTGCAATTTTCATATGCACTGAATTTGTATATAAATGGAAAGAGCACTGTGTTTTTTCTTTACCAGGAGTTGTTTACCATTTCAGAAAACCACAATACCAACAATAATATGTTCATTGTATTTGAGTTGCCAAAACAACACGCCTCTCTTCATATGCATTTATACATGAGTGATGATTCTACATATCTGTATGACTGTATAAGACTTATTTAATCTTGTTTCAGAACACCAGATACAAAGAAGTACCCATAATGTTCCAGTGAATATTATTTTACTTCTCTTGCGTTCAAACTTATTTATTACAAATAGGTGCAATCATTTGACTACATTATCTCTTCTAGTATAGTTATGCCCAGGCATTTCTAGATCACAGTGTCTATTAGTTTATTCTAAATTATTTTCCTTTTTGTTCATTATCTTATAGTTAGGGTGGTATATCGATTTTCTAAAAAATATGTGCATGGATGGGTGATATCATCTATAAATTTCATTTTTGAATAGTCAAGGTGGTCTTACAGAAGATTTGATGTAAAAAGGGGAGCGCTGGGTCTGATAGGGTTGGGACCCACTGCTCTAGGTGACCTCACAGAGGATTTTTTTTTTTTTTAATAGACGGAGTTTCGCTCTTGTTACCCAGGCTGGAGTGCAATGGCGCGATCTCGGCTCACCGCAACCTCCGCCTCCTGGGTTCAGGCATTTCTCCTGCCTCAGCCTCCTGAGTAGCTGGGATTACAGGCACGTGCCACCGTGCCCAGCTAATTTTTTGTATTTTTAGTAGAGACGGGGTTTCACCATGTTCAACAGGATGGTCTTGATCTCTTGACCTCGTGATCCACCCGCCTCGGCCTCCCAAAGTGCTGGGACTACAGGCTTGAGCCACCGCGCCCAGCCGAATATTTTATTTTATCTAATTTTCACAGCAACCCTTTGAGCTAGGTCCTGTGAAGACCACCATTCTGCACTGGAGGAAGCCAGATAACAAGAGACACGTGGTAACTAGACAAGCAGGAGCTAGTGCTCTGGAGCCCTCTTGCTATATCAGTTCACTATTCCGCTTCCACCCACCATGTCTGCCCCATTTCCCATGATTTGTCCAGGTGCCCAGGGACTTTCTACCTGGAAGCCCACCCTCTGGCCCTGTCTCTTTTTTTTTTTTTTTTTTTTTTTGAGATGAAATCTCACTGTGTCACCCAGGCTGGAGTGCAATGGCATGATCTTGGCTTACTGCAACTTCCACCTTCCCGGTTCAAGTGAATCTCCTGCCTCAGCCTCCTAAATAGCTGGGATTATAGGCACACACCACCATGCCCAGCTAATTTTTTGTATTCTTAGTAGAGATGGGGTTTTGTCATGTTGGCCAGGCTGGTCTTGAACTTCTGACCTCCAGTGATCCACCCACCTTGGCCTCCCAAAGTCGTGGGATTACAGGTGTGAGCCACCATGCCCAGCCCCTGCTAGGCTTCTTACAAGGTCCACTGGGGACACTGACTGGAAGGGAAAAAATGACTTTTCCCTTTTGGATAGAATTTTAACGGAATAAACACAAGGGAAGAATTTTGCAAAGAACATATCCCCAGTACATTTTACTGAAAGAATGAATGAATGATTTGGCAACGTATTGGGGAGGGCACTGCTGGGTCCTTTGGCACAAACAGTCCCTGGGCTCTTAATAATTTATTTCAGCAAACTAATGTGAGTTTCCCTGGGGTTGAGGCCCAGGTTCGCAGGGCTCTTAGCTCAAGGAAGAATACTTCCACTGTGTCCACGCAGGCTGAGGGACGCTGTTCACTCCTTTTCAGGAAGCACAGCTTTCGAAACAGGAAGCAGCACGTCTCCCTTGCTCTCTCCCCATGCACACTGACATGGTTTTCAGGTCCTGGGGATGGGGGTCTTCTTTAAGTACAGCCTCTCCTCTGGCCCTTTGGTCTGTGATCTGACTGCCCCTGTGCCCTGTGGTCTGAGGAACACCACCACAAAGGGATGCTGCCCTTTCTCCTTGTGGGTCTTGGACAGGGTCTCACTCTGGGCTACGGCTTCTTCTTTCCTTCACTCAGCAAATGTTTTCCGAAGGCCTGTTTTGTGCCAGATTCTGGGGTGCAGGGATGAGCAACGACACATGGTCTCAACTGCTTTCTTCCTCAACTAAACCATGTGACTAGGGGGCAACTGGGGGGGTCATCCTTCAGCAGGAGCCAGACTTCTCACTATACCCCATTCTGAACCTTTCCCTCAGACTCACAAAAGATTTTTAACTTCAGTCACCCTCCGTGGACTCAGATTTAGTGCAAGCGACTGGCTTTTGCAATAGTGTGGGAAGAGCTGGGGCAGGAGCCTACAGAGTTCCTACAGGAGCCCAGGGGGAGGAGCAGCTGAATCAGCCTTGGGAGAACAGGGAAGCCTTCCTGGAGGAGGATGCCTGCATGTAGTCCCAGGGAATGGTGATGATTCGGCAGAGCCAAAGGATGCATGCATTAGTCAGGGTCCTAAAAGGGAACAGGCCCTTAAGTTATGATGATGTAAGGAGGGTTTATGCACAAAGAGATTATTTGCAAAGGTTTGGGCGGAGTGTGGGAGAACAACACAAGACAGTCCAGAACCTCAGGGCTGGTGGCAGCAGTGCTGTTTCCACCCCTAGGCCACAAGACGGGGGAGAGGGGCAGGCTATAGCCTGGGAAGAGGGAGAGTCGTGTCATTCAGGTCACCTTGATAGGAGTGACCTTCTAGGGATCAGCTAGCCTGATGCGACCTTTCAAGGTGGGAATGAATCGCCTTGACCTCATTCTTTCCTGTCTTCCAAACTCTTGGGTGGTCCCCATTGGCCAAACCCAGCCAGGAGCCAGAGGGCACTGGAGCTGGTTGAAGCGATCTATACAGGACAGACTCTGGGGTACAGAGCAGGCTGGAGAGCAGATCTGGCAATGGCAAGCAGAAGATATCCAGGATGCTGGGCCAGGGAAGGCCTTTCTAAGAAGAGGAGAACATTTGCGAAGGCCCGGAGGTATGGGAGGATGCAGAAGTTGGGGCAATGCTTTCTTTACATCTGGAGTAGAGTGAGCAGGGATGAGGGGTGTCCATCATGAAAGGCTTTGCATGTCTTTCTAAGGAATTTGAAAATGTATCCCAAAGGCAGTAGGAGCCCCTGGCGGGTTTTAGGCAGGAGGTGACCTGATTAGATTTGTGTTCCGAAATGACCGCTCTAGCCCTGCTGTGGACATGGTCTGGAGGAACACTTCAGACTAGAGATGGTGAGGCCTGAACCAAGACAATGGCCATGGAGAAAGAAAGAGGTGGATGGATTTGAGACATTTTTAGGAAGTAGTCTCAAAGGGAGAGGAAGGATTGGATGTGGGGGATGAAGGAAAGGGAGGTGTTGAGAGCAGTGTCCGAGTTTCCACTTGAGGCTCAGGATAGGGAGGGAGCAGGTTGCCCGTTGGGCTATTGCCTCCTCGGCTTCGCTTTCTGAATTTGGGAGAAGGCTTAGATTGGCCCCCATTAGCAGGACCTCGGGCTTTTAAGGGGGCCTTGGAGGGGCTTCCCAGTCATGCCACAGGTTGGTCTCCCTTGGCTATCTCAAGAGCACGCAGACTAGGGAGCAGGCGAAGTCACCTTTTGCTGCCCCCCCTGGGATCTACTGAGCCAGGACCTGCTCCTCTCCCACCCCCTGCCCCTTCCCATATGGACAAGGGATGTGTTTTCTTTTAACTTGCTTCATTGCTGGAGCAAATGAGGTCCAGCTGAGGGGAGGGAGCCAGCCACGACAGGGGAAGCCAGGCTGTGTGAGCTGGGGCGAGCGCAGGGCCCTGTCACCCTCAGTTTCCTTCCCCTGGCTTTTCAGAAAGCCCCGTCCCTGTAGGCTCAGATTTCATCCCTCACAATTCTGAAGAACCTGCTATCCCGTAACAGGTCCCATTCCTTGGGGTTCTCTGCCCAGAAACCTGCAATAATTTTCTTTTGTTGCAGAGGAAAATGCTGAGGTGGTTCTTTCATAGTCTAAGAACTTGAGTAGTCATGGCAACGCATGAGGGTGGGGCGGGTGAGGTGGGGGTGTCTCAGCAGCCTTTCGTTTCAAACGCCAGATTAAAGGAAAAGCGTCTTTGGAGTTCGCCTCATTAAGACATAGTTCTCCAGCTCATCATTTTACACATTACATTTTGCCTGCATTTCCCCGCCTGATGGGCAGTCTTCTGGGACTGCTCCCCGAGAATTTTGGCTCCGAGACTTCTCCAAGAATTTCAGCTCATTTCTGGCGAGAGCGTTGGTGAGGGTGATTCCTTTGTTCCTATCCGGGGCCTTGTCTTGTAAGTCCTTTGCTTACAGTGGGGCTGCCATTTTTTTGGAAAGGTAACATGTTTATTGAGGATTTGTTCTGTCTACAGAAACATGTCCATTGAGCAGCCCTTTCCTTTTCATACCACAGTTTTGGTCCAGGATCTTTCTCTCAGAGTGTGGCCAGGTCAAGCCCAACGCTGGCTCTGGGGATCTCGGCCATCCTTCCAACTGCTGTGGGGGGCGTCTTGGAGAAAGTAAAGTGGAAACGTTTAAGCCAGACACTGACCGAAAGTGCTTTCTTCCTCAACTGGACTGCATCCCCTTGCTCCAGCTGACTTGGGGGATCCTCCCTCTTGAGGAGCCAGACTCCCCACCCTACTCCAGTCCAAACCTCTCCTAGTCCTACACCCACTAAAGATACTCAACACATTAGACTTGGGCAGTTATCAACTAACATGCTTCCCACGTCCTCATGTACCCTTTCCGGTTATCTCCTCGGTTCCCCTGGTGGTTAATGTTCTTAGTAACCACAGCCCCATGTGCTGAGCACTTACTAAGTGGCCAGATTTCTATGGATCGCTGAATTTAATAGTCAGCAACAACCCCGTCAGGCAGGTACTAGCAGTCTTGTCTTGCAGAGGAGGGAACGAAGGCCCCCAAAGCTAACTTGTCCAGAACCAAATAGCTGGTAAGAGGAGAGCCACCATGGCATGGGGTCTGTCTGGTGACACGCAGTGCTCTCTCCGCCAAATGACGCAGCCTGCATCCCCAGCCGCTTTCACCCCCTCACCTGATCACAGCACACATTCCCACCCGCACGAGCCCCCCCATTCCAGAATATGATCACTGAACCATCTCCCCAAAGTTCCCCCCCACTTTTTTTTTTTTGTCTGAGATGGGGTCTCACTCTGTCACCCAGGCTGGAGTACAATGGCTTAATCTTGGCTCACTGCAACCTCTGCCTCCCAGGGTCAAGAGATTCTCCTGCCTCAGCCTGCTCAGTAGCTGGGATTACAGGTGCACTCCACCATGCCTGGCTAATTTTGTATTTTTAGTAGAGACGGGGTTTCAACATGTTGGCCAAGCTGGTCTCGAACTCCTGACCTCAAGTGATCTGCCCACTTTGGCTTCCCAAAGTGCTGGGATTACAGGTGTGAGCCACTGTGCCCAGCCACAAAGCTCTCCTTTCATTGCTCCCCTGCGAGGCTCAGTTTTGAGGGTATAGAGACCATGACAGTCTTGTGCACCCTGGTATCTCTAGGGCTTGACCTGTAGAAAGTACACAAGTAATTACTTACTTACTGAGTCAATGGAAATAGCTCTTCCACCAGCCCCTCCCCACCACCTTATTCTTTCTCTTCTCCCTTCCCAGCTACAGCCACCAGCTGTCTCCACCATCAGATGTGGCTTACCTAGTTCCTGAGTCACTTCCATCCAGGTAGGTGGAATCCTATCAGAGTATGTGAGCGCGTTTGCAGGGTACATTCCTGTGGAGCCCCCTTAGCTCTGGCCGCGTCTGTTCTGCAGAGAGAAAGTATTTCTGCTGTGAGAGGTCTGGATCTGGAGTACAGAGGGTAAGTCCTGGGCCCCCATTTATCCCGGGGTCCCGTCCTCACTCACCTCCCTCCTGTATCATCCTAGTCCATAGCATAGCTTTTCACTAAGCTCCTACAGGATTGGACTCTTCACATACATTATCTCATTTAATCATCACAACAACCCCAAAGGCAGGTGGTAGTAACTCCATTTTATAGGAGAGGAAACTGAGGCTTGAAGGGATTACATCACTTGCTAAGGACTTACAAGGATTTGAACAGGGGCTTATCTGTGGTCGCAGCCTTTGTGATTTTTCCTTCTTGCACGGGCTGGTCTTCTGCTGTGTTCTACCCATTTCACCTGTGAAGCCCTCCTGATTTCTGGGGACCTGGCAATCTCAGGGGCTAATCATCATGGTTAGAATAAGTACAATTTTGTAAGCATGTGTATATACTAGAAGGTTCACAGATGGCCTGATTTAACCTTCATCCCTGTGAAGTAGGTGCTGTGATTCTCTCCACTTTGCAGATAAGGAAACTGAGAGAGGTTAAGTGTTACCACCAGTGCTGTCCAACTGCTAAAGTGGGGAGCAGGATTCAAACCAGGCTTGCCTGAGACCGAAGCCCATGTGCTTTGCTCCTCCTAAGGGTGTCTGACAAGGGCTGGACTCTGATACTCATCTACTCTTCTCTGGGAACCTGCTTCTAGCTGGGGTCCGGCCACCCAGAACCAGGTGCTTTCCTGCTGCAGGCCTCCTGCTGCTCCGCACCACCTGCCTGATGGGCAGGCCTCCCAGCCCCACCTGAACTCAGCACACTCCTGAGCTCCTCTAGTGCTGTGCCTGGCACTGCTGGCCACGTGGCAGCCACGTTAGTTTCTCTGGCCCAGCTTCCTCCACTCCCCAGTCCTGCCCTCCGGTGTCTGTGGCAGTCCCCGAATGCATGGAGAGGTTCTCGTGTGATTCTTTCCACCACCAGCCCCGAGCTGGATGGGCTGTGATTCCTGCTGTGATCACTGCATGGCTCTCTAAAGTAGGCTAAGCAAGTGTCAGCACCTCTGTTTGGCTTCTTGGGCTTCATGTAGCTCCCAGTCTCTATGGCTGAGCCTGGCTCAGTGACTCTTCAGCACTGGAACTCATGCTTCCTGCGGCCCCCGCCTGCCTGCTGACCCAAATGCCTGCCTTCCACCCTGTTCCGACATCTGATGCCTGCCTGAGTGTCTGCCCTGACTCCTGTCCCTTGTCTTCCTCTGACCCCTGAGCAGCACAAGCCCCTAAGCCTCAGCATGTCCCCACAGGCCCCCAAGCCCTGCCTCCTGAGCCTCACCCTGTCTCTTCCCACTTAAGCAGACATTATCCAGCCTTCTCCCTCAGCATCTCTCAGCTTGGACTCTGCTCCCCATAAAGCAGGATCAATGACTCAGCTAATAATATGTTCTGGGAGTCCCTGTGCAGGACACTGTGTAGGGCACGGAGACCTCCCAGCTGCCCCTTGCCTCCCAGGCCCACCGTCTCTCACTCCTTTTTGTGTTTGTGTGTGGTGGAGTTTCACTCTTGTTGCCCAGGCTGGAGAGCAATGGCACTATCTCAGCTCACTGCAACCTCCGCGTCCCGGTTTCAAGCAATTCTCCTGCCTCAGCCTCCTGAGTAGCTGGGATGACAGGTATGCACCTGGCTAATTTTGTATTTTTAGTAGAGACAGGGTTTCTCCATGTTGAGCAAGCTGGTCTCAAACTCCCGACCGCAAGTGATCTGCCCGCCTCAGCCTCCCAAAGTGCTGGGATTACAGGAGTGAACCACTGCACCTGGCCACTCACTCTTCATGGCTGGTTTTTGCTGTTTTCCTTGATTCCTATTATGGCAGCAGATGCCCCTCCACACTGCCCACCTCACCAAAGGCCTTGTACGTTTTGTTTCATTTTTTGAGATGGAGTCTCCCTCTGTCACCTAGGCTGGAGAGCAGTGGCACAATCTCAGCTTATTGCAACCTCCACCTTCTGGATTCAAGTGATTCTCCTGCCTCAGCCTCCCAAGTAGCTGGGTTACAGGTGTACGCCACTACACCTGGCCAATTTTTGTATTTTTAGTAGAGATGGGGTTTTGCCATGTTGGACAGGCTGGTCTCGAACTCCTGATCTCAGGTGATCTGCCCACGTCGATCTCCCAAAGTGCTGGGATTACGGGTGTGAGCCACCATGCCCGGCCGGCCAGCCTTGCAAGTTTTAAAGCCTACTTGGAGGTCTCTAAATCAGGGCTTCCCAATGTTCTTTGCACATGAAGGAATAGATACTGTCTATGGGACACACTGCAGGAATTGCTGGAGCTTGAGAAGGGCCAGCCAGGGGGTCCAGACACCCCAGGCCTAGCCCCAAGGGCTAAAGGGATGGGTCAGGTCTCTGCTCACCTGGAACCAATTCTGTTGAGAGGCTCTCTAAGCCTTGGCAATAAAAACAGTAATTGCTGCTTTTTATTGAGTGATTAAATTGCGCTGGGTGGTGTGTGAGGCTTTCTGTATACATTGTCTCTGTAGTGAGGTAAGTCATCATCATCCCCATTTTATAGATGAGGACAGAGGCTCAGAGATCCAGCAACTTGCCCGAGGGCTTTACCTCTCTGAACTAAGGTGCTTCAAAAGCGATGTCAGTGTCAAAGTGATTTAACCTGCAACATTCTTTGCTTCCTCTGTATGTTCTTTTTCTTTTGGAGACGGAGTCTTGCTGTGTCACCCAGGCTGGAGTGCAGTGGCACGATCTCGGCTCACTGCAACTTCTGCCTTCCGAGTTCAAGCCATTCTTCTGCCTTAGCCTCCTTGGTAGCTGGGATTACAGGTGCCCACCACCACGCTCGGCTAATTTTTGTATTTTTAGTAGATACAGTGTTTCGCCATGTTGGGTAGGCTGGTCTTAAACTCCTGACCTCAGGTCATCTGCCTGCCTCAGCCTCCTAAAGTGCTGGGATTACAGACGTGAGCCACCGCACCCGGCCTCCTCTGTATTTTCTCATCTTGCAACACAACAGCGAGCCCTCCGTGAGCAGAACTGTCTAATGCGTGTCTTCACCCTCATGCTGCCTCATACGCTTGGTTCCATGGCTGTCCTCCAGGTCCTTCTGAGAAGCCCAAGGCTCCTTAGGCCCAGTTCTCACCACTTCTGTCCCAGAGGAGTAAACCTAAATGCCTTCCATAAAGGAGGCCAGACCTTTGATGTAGGGAGGGTGTTTGGAAGAGGGGCTGAGCTGCCTGCAGACTTCCTGGTGACTGTGGTCTTACGGGAATAAGGATATTTCCAGGTAAAAGGCTGCAAGAGTTGCTGTGTCTTGGCTCCTCCTCAGCAAGGGATCTGCACATGCCCGTTCCATGGTCATAGCCTTGGGGGATCTTTTCCACTTTGGGTATTGAGAAATCTCACGTATCTCTATAACGATGATCCTGTCTTTATGCCCAGCTCCTTGTGGCATCTTGAGAGTGGGAGAAAGTCAGGGAATTGAGAAGCAGGTGCTCTACCACACTCCTGCCTCCGTTCTGCCGTGTATAATATGGAGTGTTAGCATCATGTGACTCTTGAAATTGCTGAGCTGGTCCAATCTCTCCATTTATCGATGGTGAAGCCGAGGCCTGAAGACCTTTCCTGCAGGGTCTCAGAAGAAGAGGCAGAAGTGGGACCAGAAGTCAGCTCCTCTGACTCCCCAGCCAGTACTCTTCCCATAGTGTGCGTTGCTTCAGCATCCACCCAGCTATCGCTCTGTTCAGGGGTTGTAGGGTCACTGACTTTTTTGGTTGCTTCTTGGTTGGAGGACGTTGCGCCTTGCCGATGAGGGGTGGGTATTGGTGGGTAAGGCCACTGAACAGGGCAAAAAATTCAGTTGTCCCCACGTGGCCTTACAGGTCCCTGCAACACTGGGCAAGTTGGGGGGTGGGCTGTTTGTGCTGGCCAGTGGCACGCTCCCTGTGTTCCCATTGTCTGGAAGCGTGGCAGGAGGGCAGGCACCTCTGCTTTGAAGACTGCAGTTGCTATGGACCCATCAGAGGCGCAGACTTTCTAGCGAGTAGATCTCTGGGTCTGGCTCGGCTTCAGTCCGGCAGGACCAGTAGGGTTAACTGCAAACTGCTCTCCTCCCATTTTTCGCAATTTCTTCCAGAGGGAAGGAGCGAGCACTCTGCCATCTACATATTTTCAGCTGAGTTATATTTTGCATAAAGTAAACTTAGCAAACAGAGAACACAGTGAGAATATATTTGGCTTTGAAGCGTCAGTGCTCTGACAGGCATTTCCTATTAGCTATCTCAGAGCCGACCAGCCCGGCTGGGTTTTGCTTAAGTGGCATAATTCTCCTGCAGTGGAGACAGCTCATTCATTAGTCATTCCAAAAGCCGGATACAAAATATCCTTCTCTAAGCCAACTCCACCAACCAGCTCCCCAGCCCGGGTGGAACAATGAAACTATGAGGCTTACCAGCCCGGCACAGGTCAGCCCGAGAGCCACCTGTCTGCCGGGCTTCAGAGGATGGCTTTGGCTGCAGCCTTCCATTTCCCTTAGGAACAGGAAGGATGCGTCTTCCTCCTGTTGGCAGAGGCCCTAGGATCCTTTTCGAGGGTGGGCTCCTTCCCATTCCACCGCAGAATCACTTGCAATAGCGCGAGACCCTGATTTCACACACTGTTGTTTGTGTTTTTTTAGCGGGAGGCCAAAGGTACCAGTGCTTAGAAGCGGCATAGGAATGTGTCCCTTCCTGTTCGAGTCTCTCGGCTGAGCTCAGCCCTTCCTTGACTGACATTCTGCACGTTATCTCTTTTAATCTCTGCCCAGTGAGGGCTGATGTTCCCATTTTACAGATGAGGATACTGGAGCTCAAAGAAGTGAAATGATTTGCTGAAGGTCACACAGCCAGGCTGCAAGCCTACAGGGCTCCAAAATGCATCTTCTGTTCTCTGTCAGGAAGCCTCTTTTGGGTGATTAACTGAGATTAAAAATGAACGTCTACATGAAAGAAGGGTCCTTTTTCAACTTGACAAGAACGGACCCAACCAGGGTGGGCTGAAACGCCAGCCAGGGAGGGGGCAGGGGAAAGAAAGCCATTCTAACAGGAAGGTTAAAGCACCCTGGGCTGCGAATTGGGGTGGAGGGGTGAAGCTTGTGGTTTTCATGGGGCAGAGCTGGGTTTGGGGTGGGCCAGGAGCTGGGACCAGAAGAGGGACAGGGAAGGGTTTATTGTGGCTCCACTGCCCCGCTCCACTGAATGACCATCTGACAGAGCCTGACCAAGCAGAATGCCAGGGTGTAAAGACCCCACTAATGCCCAGTCAATGAGAGGAACGCCAGAGGAGCATTGAGAAGGTTCTTGCACAGAGGCAAAGGGCAGGACTTTGTGGCTGCAGCCGCAGTCAGCCTCAGCCTCCCTAGAGGGCCTCTTAGTGTTCCAGGTAGACCAGCACATTCACAGATGCCCAGGCAAATGAGGACCCGGCGAGAGAAACAGGCTACATCAGAGGTAGAATATGCATTTACATCAGCTAGGAATCCTTCCAAAGCAGACGTCTGCTTAAACCTCTTGAGTGGTGCCCTCCTTAGCCTAGAAGGACGGCCTTGCTCTGGAAATCTCAGCCCGCCTCTGTGCTGTGATTTACCACCTTCCCCCTCATCCACCACACTCTGTCTCAAACTCTCTGTGGTTCTCAAACATGCAGAGCTCTTTCACTCTACCGGCTCTTCCACATGTGACTTTCTTTACGTGTACTTCATCTTTCCCGTCTGCAGCCCCACTTGGCAGACTCCTACTCACCCTTCAAAACCCTGCTTAAATGTCACCGAGTCTGGAAGCCTTCTTCATCTTGTCAGTACACATTTGTCTGTATTCTTGATCCCTTGTCTATAACTGGTAAATCATGGATCCTAGTGCACCGTCCAGAATCTTGCCCCATTTTAGCTCTAGATTCCCAGAGCGCAGTCAAGATCCTAGCATGTAGAAAGCCCTAGATCAGTTGATAAAGCAAGCACGGCCTGAATGGCTGCGAATCTGAGAGCATGTGCCGCAGAGTCATTATACCTCAGACCTGGAGGAAAATGTAGAGTTGATCTAAGTGACCCTGATGCTTGAACGCCTCATATGCCTTCCTGGCCTGAAGTCATATACATAAACCGCCTCGTCTAGTAACTGGCATGTATCAGTCAATGGTAGCTGATACGGTTGTTTTCGTTGTCATTTCTTATGGAACCAAACTAGACATAGGAGAATTCGCAGAAAGAATAGCAGATCTGCAGTTGGGGCTGTGGCTCTGCCTCTGAGACACTCCCTTTATGACTCTGAACAAGTCCTTTCAGCCCGTTGAGTGCTCAGTTTCCTCATCGATAGTTTGGGATACAACTAGGTGTCCTGTAATGGGTGCCTTTCATCTCTACTCAAAACAAAAACACGGCCTAAGCAAACACCACCCCTGACAGGTCTGAGGGAGTCAGCTCAGGCCTTCCTGGTGTCGTCTCTCATCAGAAATCAGGGGACCAGCTCTGGCCTCAATGGCCCTTCTAGGGGTGTGCCCTTCCCTGGGCAGAGCCAATCCCTAGGGAAGCAGAAACTCCTACTTGCCAAACTCCTGGCCAGTCATACCCACTTTGCCATCCTGGAGACGGAGGGAGATTGCCTGTTGCGGAGCTTGTGGCAAAATCCCTCTTCCTCCCCCAAACACAGCTATGATTAGCTGTGTCCTCACCACGAAACTGCAGGGGTGTGTGTGGGTGACTCATAGTTGTTCAAATCGCTTTTAGAGAGAGCTCAAATGGCAGGGGGCTTGGTGGCTGTCAGAGGCACCCCACTTCCCTTTCTCTACCCCCAACAATTGCTAAGATTTCAGGACCCAGGCATCTGGGTTAGAGTTTCAGAATCATCACTGATGCCACCAGCTTCTTCTGCCATGCCCCGGCCTCCCAGAGCGGCTCCCCTGGGGGAGGAGGGGGGCTTGGTCCTCATCCCATTGCCCACGCCAGCCCCTCGGGAGAGCTGTCCCAGGGTCAGATCCAGGCCTGAATTCTCACTGTCTCTTGCCACCCTCTTCCTGGGGCCTGCCATCCCCACGGCTGCTCTGAAGGAATCAGGCAGTCTCTCCAGGTGTGAGCGTCACCCCCTCCGGGGCCCTAGCTCCCGCCACGGCATGCCCGAAGCTCACGTGTAGCTGTTGGCACAGGTGTCCCAGCCTCTCTGAGCTGTGCACCATGGTCTCAAGTGTCCCCTCCCACTCCCTTTCCACTCAGTCTTGGGGATCCTAAGAGCTCCCAACAGGAGCTGCGAAAGAAGCAGAGGCCTCTTTGGTGGAGGAATCCTGGCAGGCCGGCAAGTCCCAACAGGTTGATGTTGGGCTGCTGCAGGCGGGCAGTGAGTCACCTGGATCCCCGCTGCTTACAGGACAGAGCCAGAATAATGACAATAATAATAGAGATCCAGGGTGCTGTTATTAACTCCCACCTTTCCCCCCAGGACCATGTCTCCTTTATCCATCTGACAGCCCTCGGGGCAGGGAGCAGCTGAGGGCCCAAGAGATTTTGTTGCTCTGTCTTAAATAGGGGGGAAACTGAGGCTAAAGTTATTTCCCATTGAGCTGCTAGTCCTGAGAAAAGGACTCTGCCTCCGAATGTCCCTGATGCCAGGAAAGTTCTACAGCCCCACAGTTAGTGGTCTGCCTCACTGGCAAAGGTCTAGGCTCAGGGAGGAAAGAACCCACATTTCTGGATTTCTCACACCCTGTCCTCTAACCCTTACTTACGACAACAGCCCTAGGGAATAGTTATGATTATTATCCTCATTTTATGGATGGGGAGTTTGAAGTTCAGAGAGGCTAGGTAAATTCCCAAGGTCATGCAGCAGAGGTGCAGCAGACCCAGGATTTGAAGCCAGGGTGATTTGACTGTGCTCTCTCAGGGTCTTGTAATCCAGGATCTGAAGTTTCCACCTCCGGCTTCCTAGGTCTTCTGGGCCTGGTCTTCCTTCATTGCCTTCCCACCCTGGGCTCACTCCATCTCAAGATTAGGGTTCCTCCTAGGGACCCCTGGAGGCCAGCTTTCATTTTCATCTTGAGCAGTCGTGGAAAAGTAAGGACTCAACCACTTTAATGTTGGGGTCTTAGTAATTATCTGACACTCACCACCCACTCACCTCTACCACTAGTTATTATAATAATAACAATAATAGTTTAGAGAAGTGATGGCAAAGATCACAGCATTCACGGAATCCGGACTGGGCAGAGATAGATACAGCCTCACATGTCCTTTTTATATCAGGATGGTGCTGGATTTGGGAGTAAGGACTGTCTAGTCAGTTCTGGCAAGGATGCCAGATATCATATGGCTGAGTGAGCCCCTAAACGCCTCTGTGCCTTCATTTCCCCTTCTGCAAAATGTGGGTAAAAATCCTGCAAGATTATGTGCTTCCAGCTTCTCAAAATAAAGTCATCATAAGACAACCTTTTCTTTTTCACCCCTCCATAGCCATGATTTACAATGATCCAGGAGTCTAGGGCCTGAAGGATACACTATTTTTACTCTCCAGGCTCCCACTGTCTGACTGCGCAGCTCTTCCTTGACGAGAGGTCTCAGTGATTGCGGCCCTTGGCCTTGGGAAGGGTGATGGGCTGGGCTGGGGGTCTGGGCTGAGCTCTCGGGTGCAGGGGGAGCCTCAGCTTTTCTAGCCCTCATCCTCAACAGCTGCCTCTGCCAAGGCCCTGGAGCTAGAAAAAGCAAGACCAGTGCCTGAGTGCAATAAATGCTTTTATTAGTCCTTTTATTAATGACGGTTGGTATTTGTTGAGAAGCTGGGACAATAGTTATTCCAGTAAGAGGATATTGAGCTCCCTCGAACAGGCCCTGTATATCTAACAAGCTCTGGCCCCCAGCCTCCCCTGACGCAGCTTTGTTACACAGCAGCACACCCTGGCCTCCTAGCAACTCCAAGAAGAGAGAGGAGGGATGGGGGAGGTAGGGATAATCTGGTGTCATTAAACACACAGCCTCTGTACAGCAACAGCAGGAAGCTTTTTCTTCCTTCTGAAAGCATAGGGAGCCCATGTGATTTTGCTTTTTTTTTTTTTTTCCCTATCCCTGGCTCTTGGCTGTTTTACCTCCAGAGCTGCTGGTGATAAGTTGGTAAAGGAGGACCTCCTTGAACCATTTGTTGAAGCATTTTTTAAACCATTTGAGACTGTTCCTATTCTTTGTTTTCAGCTACTTTACATGATTTTTAATGTAATAAACACATTTGCAATACTATGTGTTGGCAATGTTCCTAGTGAGTGCTTTTCAAACACTAATTTATTTAAGTAGGCGCCACAATTATCCTATTTTACAAATGAGGAAATGAGACCCAGAGAGGTTAAGTGACTTGCCCAAAGTCACACAGCTGATAAGTAACAGAGTTAAGGTGTAAACCCACGCTGTTATCTCTAGAGTCTATGCTTTTTATCTGAAATTTCAAAACTGAATCTGAAAAGAACTGGGAAATATTGCTGAAATTCACAAGCTTTATTGCTTTACCAAAGAGAATTGGATATTCTCATGTAGGGGATGATATAATAAATTATAACAGAGTTCCCTCAGAATCAGAGCATCTCTGAGATGAAAAGTTTCTTAAAGGTCATCAGATCTAATCCTCTGACAAATACAAGAATCCTGTCTGCAGCATCCCTGATATGTGATCCTCCAGCTTTTTCCTGAATATCTTTAGTGTCAGGGAGCTCATTACCTAACCCAGCAGACCATCCCAACTTTGGGCAGCTCTCAGTGTTAGAAAAGAAAGCTCTTGGCCAGGAGGGGTGGCTCACGCCTATAATCCCAGCACTTTGGGAGGCCGAGGCGGGTGGATCACAAGGTTAAGAGATCGAGACCCTCCTGGTCAACAAGGTGAAACCCCGTCTCTACTAAAAATATACAAAAATTAGCTGGGCATGGTGGTGCGCGCCTGTAGTCCTAGCTACTCGGGAGGCTGAGGCAGGAGAATTGCTTGAACCCAGGAGGCGGAGGTTTCGGTGAGCCGAGATTGTGCCATTGCACTCCAGTCTGGGTAACAACAGCGAAACTCCAACTAAAAAAAAAAAAAAAAGCAAGCTCTAGCTCCCTTTAACTTACTGACACAGACCTACTTTGTCTTCTAGAGTTGGGTGGGCAGCGGGGCAGGGGAAGCTTTATCCCTTTTGTATGGGGCAGCCCATAAGTGCTGAAAAATAGTTGGGGTTTTTTTGTTTGGGTTTGGGTTTTTTTGTTTTGTTTTTCAGACAGTCTCGCTCTGTCACCCAGGCTGAAGTCCAGTGGTGCGATCTTGGCTCACTGCAACCTCCACCTCTAAGGTTCAAGCGATTCTCCTGCCTCAGCCTCTAAGTACCTGGGATTACAGGCTCCTGCCACCACACCTGGCTAATTTTTGTATTTTTAGTAGTGACGGTGTTTTGCAATGTTGGCTAAGCTGGTCTTGAACTCCTGACCTCAAGTGATCCACCCACCTCGGACTCCAAGAGTGCTGGGATTACAGTCATAAGCCACCATGCCTAGCCAGGGAAAATAGCTTTCGTGTCCCCCTTAAATCTTTTTTTCTCTTTCAGCTTAAACTTCCTTAGTTCTTTCATGGCCATGGTTTCCATTTGTCTTTTCATTTCCAGATTCTCAGATTGTCTGTCTCCCTGTTTCCACCCTCTCCGAAGCACTAGAGTTTGTCAGTGTTCATCTAAAAGCGATGTAGGAATGAAACACAGCACATCAGGTGTGGTCCTGCGATGCTGAGAACAGGAGCATCCCCTCCCTTATCTCCCTCTCCCGTATTCTACATTTCCAATGATGCAGCCTAAACCCACCTTAGGTTTTTTGACTCTTCACTCACAATGGGTTTGCAATCAATGTGTAGCTCTTTTAGCTTCTTTTTCCAAATTGTGACTTTGTACAGCTGCGCTGGTGTTTTGTTTGTTTGCCCAAGAGCGGGACTTCACATTTACTGCTGATAAATTTCCTCTTGTTAAATTCAGTTGCTTGTTCTAACCTATCAGGGCTGACATGGAACTTACTCTGTTACCCGATTTCATGATTTCCTACTTGATTTTGCATCATCTGGAATTCTGATAAATATGCCGTCTGTGTTCTCATTCAGGTAGTCACTAATTGTTTTTAAAGCTGGATAGGAAAATTTTCCAAGGTTGGGTTTATGGAGGAAGATGAGGCGAAGCGAGAGTGACTCCAAAGGAAAGATTTCTGTTTGGATGGATCTGAGTGACAGGCGCTGCGCACCTCTGGGCGTGTGAGTGGCTGGGTAACCAGGTAAAGACTCCCATGGCATCACGCGTGCGTCAGAGCCTGTGACCCATGACGAGGCCGGCAGGCAAATACTGATAGCGCCCAGTTCATAGAGCTGATTGTTTCCTATACCCTCTGCTGACAAGTGCTGAGGGTGTGAAATAGAGGATGTCGTAAAATAGAAGCAGGGCCCACTGTGAGGCGACAAACAGGACTCTCAGATCAGAAAAAGCCAGGTGCTTGCTGTCAGCATGAAGACCTCCAGAAGTAAAAAAGAAGACATTCTTGAGCAAAAGTAGAGCAGACAAAAAAAGGGCTTTAGCACGCTGCTTGGAGTTTGAATACGTTTTTCTCCACTTAACCCTTCTGTCATTCCTTAGAGGTCATACCTGAAAGCCAAAGAATTGGGCTGAGGCCACATCATTGGGGTTGACAGCAGGGGTTCTCAGTTTATCCCAAAAGGTGCTGGGACTGAATTGAATGTCACAGTCTTGCTACCACTGGCCCTGCAAAGAACTCAGCCCACTCCCACCGTGCACCACAGGGACTCTATTTTTAGCAGTCTTTCTAATACCCACCCAAATTGTTCTCCTCCTTGTCCATTTCAACCCAGTCTTTTATTTCCTAGTTCCCACCCCTTCTTCTCCACGCCACCTTCCTGCTCCATCCCCCAGACCAGGAGTCTGGGATACTATGGCTTCCCAGGCCCCTGAGTCAGATGCAGCTGCAGGGACCGAGGTAGGTTTCAGCGCCTGAGGAGAGGGGCAACTCTTGATGACTGAGACTAACGGGATTTCCAAGACAGTCATGAAGCAGAGAGAGATAAACCAATGCCCAAGTCTAGGTAGGACAAGCCGGGAAGGATGTACCGGAGAGGCCCGGGGCCAAGGGGAGCCCATTTCTGGGGCAGAAGAGAGCGATGGACACTGAACTGATGAGTGGGCCTTGCCTTGTGCTCAGCCCTTGTGGCCATAGGCAGGGCATGCGTCTAGGGCATAAGGGCCAGGCCAGGGGAGAATGTCCCCAGCTCTAGGACTCCCTGGCTCCACGCTCTAGCCTTGATGCCACTTTCAGACTTTCTCCAATAATGCATGGGAAACTGCTTTTTGATGTGCTGAACTCCACGCTCATGCCTACTCTCAACTCAGTAGGTTCTTCCCTTCCCCTCAGAGGGCCTGTGATCGTTGTAAGAGACACCCCTGCCACCTACCTTAGCCCATTAGAGCCCCACTAGATCACCTCACCCCGCCTGGCTGCTTGGCTGGGGCAGGGCCTGCTGGACACTTAACTCGGCATCAGTTACTGTGCCCGTTGAGCTCTGAGCTCAGACAAACAGAAGGAGGCCAGCCTCCAAAGGATGGAAACCACTTGCCTGCTCAGAGCCAACATTTCATTAATGTAGTACACTGAGACCCCTGTTCAGTTAAGTCTTTAAAAAGGTGAGGCCAGGCGTGGTGGCTCACACCTGTACCCCAGCACTTTGGGAGGCTGAGGCAGGTGGATCACCTGAATTCAGGAGTTCAAGATCAGCCTGGCCGACATGGTGAAACCCCGTCTCTACTAAATATACAAAAATTAGCCAGGTGTGGTGGTGCATACTTGTAATCCCAGCTACTCTGGAGGTTGAGGCAGGAGAATCCCTTGAACCCGGGAGGTGGAGGTTGCAGTGAGCCGAGATTATGCCACTGCACTCCAGCCCAGGTGGCAGAGTGAGACCCGGTCTCAAAAAAAAAAAAAGATGAAAGTAAATAGAATCTGTATTTTGGATATGTACATTAAGGAAGCACACACGCAAACTCCTAAGGTTTGTCTGATTGAATGTTTCACTTCACAGTTTATCTTCAAGTCGCACCAGTCCAGTCTCTGGCAGACTGCTGGGGTTAAAAGGCCATCGGCCTTATTTTAAATTATTATTCTTTTCTATCACTAAGCAAATTCTCATCTAATAATAAAAGCAAATAAGTGGTCTGATTCTTTCAGGCCTAGGCTTGTGGGCCTGCGTTAATTTGCATGGTTGAGTTATTCATGCTGTATTACAATCTAGTCAATTTCTTTCTTTCTTTCTTTCTTTCTTTCTTTCTTTCTTTCTTTCTTTCTTTCTTTCTTTCTTTCTTTTCTTTCTTTTCTTTCTTTCTTTCTTCTCTCTCTCTCTCTTTCTTTCTTGACAGTTTCGCCCTTGTTGCCCAGGCTGGAGTGCAATGGTGCGATAGCAGCTCACTGTAACCTTCGCCTTCCAGGTTCAAGTGATTCTCCTGCCTCAGTTTCCCGAGTAGCTGGGACTACAGTCATGCACCACGCCCAGCTAATTTTGTATCTTTAGTAGAAACAGAGTTTCACCATGTTGGCCAGGCTGGTCTCGAACTCCTGACCTCAGGCGATCCACCCACTTTGGCCTCCCAAAGTGCTGGGATTACAGGCATGACCCAGGGAGCCTGGCCTAATCTATCAATGTCCTGTGCATTTTCCCCTCCAGATTATCATTAATACAGAGTGAATTAAAACCCTAAACTCGGGTTGGGAAAAGGGGGTTAGGATTTCAGAAGAACTGAAGGATGGTCTCTCTCTGCATCTTGCCCCAGTGTCCTGGACCCCAAGAATAGAAGAAGGCAGACATAGCCGCTCACTGCTCACTGCTCTCAACTCAAAAAGGAGAAGGAATGGGAAGACAGCACAGATAAACACACCAGCTCCACCCAAATGACTCAAACCAAGGCGCGTCTCAGAGTCTTGTGTTTTTCTGAAACTCAAGGCCCGAACAAGGAGAGCTGTACAGCTGCCTGTGCTTGAACAGGAACTTCATCAATCTCCAGAAAGCCTCTGACCCCGTCTCTTTTCACTCTGGCTCTGCTTCCTTCTTAGCCGAGGTCCCCATTTGTCAGAGCAGAAGGGAATTACATCAGTCAGTTTTGAATCAGACAAAACAGAAATAAGTGAACAGCCTTCTTTGGAAAGGAAGAAATAGTGGTGGGATTTTTTTTTTATCACCCTCGACTTCCTGGGCAGCACAAAGTATGCTAGAGAAGGGTAGCCAGGGTTTTAAAGCACACAAAGTGGTCAGCAGTGTGAACAGTGGATGGAAAGGGGGCTGGGGAGGAAAGCAAGGGCTGGAACTCAGCCTCACGGTTCTCCCTCTCCCCCTGCAGGTGAGAAGAGACACGTAGAGAGTCTGAAACAGCGGCTGGGGCTGTGCAGGTGTGAGTGGGTGTGCAGGTGTGAATGTGTGTGCAGGTGTGAGTGTGTGGCTGTTGCGTTGCACCTGCTCACACTGATGCTGGCAGTAAGTACTGTGTGAGCAAAATTGGCTTAAACAGAAAGGAGTCCAGGATAAGAAAGAAAGGTGGATGAAGTAGAACCAGAAAGTACTCTGGGGGCAGGAGCAGTGGCTCATGCCTGTAGTCCCACCACTTCAGGAGGCTGAGGTGGGAGGATGGCTTGAGCCCAGGAGTTTAAGACCAGCCTGGCCAACAAAATGAGATCCCTGTCTCTACAAAAAATAATAAAAAAAATAGCCAGACGTGGTAGCATGTGCCTGCGGTCCCTACTTTTTGGGAGGCTGAGGCAGGAGGATTGCTTGACTCCAGGAGATTGAGGCTGCAGTGAGCTATGTGATCATGCCACGACACTCCAGCCTGAGCAACAGAGAGAGACCCCGTCTCAAAAAATAAAATAAAATAAATAGAGAAAAAGGAATAAAGAAAAAGAAGAGCAAAAGGAAAGGAAAGAAAGAAAAAGAGGGAAAGAAAGAAGGAGAGAGAAAGGAAAGAAAGAGAAGGAAGGAAGGAAGAAAAAAAAGAGAGTGTATGTATGTGAGAGAGAGAGAGAGAAATTCTGCTCAATCATAATGATAACAGTAACCATTAAGGAAAATAATCGATGAAAGAACCATGTGCTGTGTCCATTCATTCTATATATACAGCATGTTCTAGACGCTGGGGAAATGGCAAGAAATAAAGAATCTGCCTTCGTGGAGTTTATGTTCAGGTGTAATGTATGCCAGGCATGTTACACACATGATTGCCTTTATGGACCATATGAGGTGATTACTGTTATTCCCAATCTATAAATGGTGAGACTGAGTATTCAGTACCTTGGTTGAGTTTCACGGACAACCAAGCAGTGGAGCCACGATTTGACCCAGGTCTGTAGGACATCACTACCCTTGCCTTCAACCACCCTTGCGAGATGCATTACCCCTCACTGGCAGGTACACTGGCAGGTGCCTGCTCGAGTATTCAAAGGGACAGACACTCTAACGAGACCACAGAGGGCACCCTAGAGCAGGGGGCATGTCGCAGAGGACCCAGATGTCCCACCTTCTCTGTGATCTGGGCATGTGGCCAACTCCTGTAGCAGACGGGTTCTGCATCTCTTTCTCCTCTCATTCTTCTCTTGGTGTCTTCATATCCTGAGCTAAAGCCCCTCATATCCTAAGCTAAAGGTCCTGCCTTAGTTATTAGAACTTGTTAGACCATTTTCCCCCTTGAACCTCAGTATATCCATCTGTTAAAAAGCGGGATTGGGCTGGGCATGGTGGCTCACACCTGTAATCCCAGCATTTTGGGAGGCCAAGGCAGGCAGATCACCCGAGGTCGGGAGTTCAACACCAGCCTGACCAACATGGAGAAACCCCCATCTCTACTAAAAATATAAAATTAGCTGGGCATGGCGGTGAGCACCTATAGTCTTAGCTACTTGGGAGGCTGAGGCAGGAGAATGGCTTAAACCCAGGAGGTGGAGGTTGCAGTGAGCTGAGATGGCGCCTCTGCACTCCAGCCTGGGTGACAGAGCAAGACTCTATCTCAAAAAAAAAGAAAAGAAAAAAAAAAGAAAAAGTGAATCTGGGAGAAGTGGAAGGCAGTGGGGGCCAATCTGAGGCCCCAAACTCAGCATCCAGGAAAGCAGGTACAATTCAGGTTCCATGGGGGTGAGCAAGGGTGACTCTGGGAGGATCCAACTAAAATGTCTGAGAGAAAGGACCTGTTACCAAATGGTAACGTGCTACTCAGCAAGGTGAGACGGGTCCCAGCTTTTCACCTTAACCCTGGTTCGCCTGGCATCACCTTGTGGCCCTCCCAGCTGGTCAACTGCTCTAATGTGAGCTTTGTCAACTGGGAAGGTGAGGCAGTCCTGTGATCCCGGCTGGCCCCGTGGCTAAATGCAGCCAGGGTCCCCAGTAAGCTTTGGCAGCTTATTAGATTACACAGGAAAAGTCGAGATGGAGTATTAATTCTGCACACCTCTTCTCTCTGCCCAGGGAACCAGCCTTCCTGGGTTTCACTTTTCAAAGGCTGAAATAGATATGGAGATTTTGAGCTTAATTAAAGGAGAAGAGTGCTCACTTCAGGTCTTTTCAAACCCATTTTGGTTCTGAGCTCAGTGAAGCCAGTGGAGACCCAGTCACCATCTGGCATGAAAGGTGTTGACTCGGAGTCTCCGGTCAACTCTAGACATCAGATCCAGAAACAAAGAGAATTAATTTTGGAGGCTGCCTCAGATGCCCCTCCTCTCCAGCCTGTAAGTTGAGAGCTTCTGTATTGACTTGGAGGTATTAAAAAGTTAGATCTGAGAGGTCACCTGCAAGGCAGAACACCAGGTGCCAGAGCTCACCCAACAGGCCAGGATTATCTTATCAGCTAGGCTGATAAAACTCATGAAAGTCTGGCCATAAGGAACAAATATTTATAAGCCCGACACCTCTTGGTCCATTAGCGATTAGGCACAGAGTGTGAGCAAGAGCAGAGGGGGCTGGTTCCTGATCACAAACTCCCTGGGCTCGCCCTGTCTTATTAAGGAGAATGCTTGTTTGAAAGTTGCACTGTTTAGGGGACACTCTCTCCTCTACCACATGACGTTACACCAGCCTGTGAGGAGAGAGCTATCTTTACTTCCATTTTATCGAGGTACAGGGAGGTTAAGTGACTTGCCCATTCGCTTAGCTATGAAGTGGGACTTGAACACAAGTCTCCTCATCCCAGGCCTGTGTGCTTTCCATGGGCCAGTGGTGGCCTGGACTGGATCCCTCTTGACTGTCCTGTAAGTCAGCAGCTCCTCAGGAGGCCCCTGTGTTGCCTCAGTCCCAGGTCACTGGTCCAGCTCTCTTGGCAGAGGAGGAAGGACAGTATCTCATGAAGAGGTAAAAAGAGTGACCTCTCAGCCAAGCGTGGTGGCTCATGCCTGTAATCCAAGCACTGTGGGAAGCTGAGGTGGGTGGTTCACCTGAGGTTAGGAGTTCGAGACCAACCTGGCCAATGTGGTAAAACCCTGTCTCTACCAAAAATACAAAAATTAGCCAGGCATGGTGGCACGTTCCTATAGTCTCAGCTACCAGAGAGGCTGAGGCAGGAGAATGTCTTGAACCCGCCAGGCGGAGGTTTCAGTGAGCTGAGATCGCGCCATTGCACTGCAGCCTGTGAGATAGCCCTGCCCCCAATTACGTGCAAACCTGGATTCGATTCCTGGGGCTTGCAGTTGATTCCTTTGGGCCCCCAATTCTCTTCTCTGTATTTATTCTCCCTAGGAGATGAGATTAAATGCAAATATATTTGGGCGCGAGGCCTGTGGTGTCTAGGAGGCATCACTGA
The DNA here is from genome assembly GCA_028533165.1 of Leontopithecus rosalia. Taxonomy (NCBI): domain Eukaryota; kingdom Metazoa; phylum Chordata; class Mammalia; order Primates; family Cebidae; genus Leontopithecus; species Leontopithecus rosalia. The sequence continues at coordinate 6,846,007 of CM052662.1, forward strand.
TTGGCTTTCATCTTGTGCTAATTGTGGAGAGAGTTGGGTGGAACCTGGAGGAAACCCCCTTCCTGGGGCCTGGGCTTTCCCCTCTGCCAGAGGAGAGGTTGAACTAGATGATCTGGGGGGCCCTTCCTGCTCTGACCTCTCAGGCGCAGTTTCCCGGGACTGGGAACCCGTAAGCCCTTCTCTTTGAACCCTTAGCAATGGGAATGAAAGTGCTGTGGAGGATGTGGAGGAAGCAGCTTCTATACTGAGAGGAGAGGCCGTGAGCCACTGGGGGCAGGAAGCGGCTCATGCAGGGAGGTGAGTGCAGACATGAACAGGCGACTGTGATGGAAGCCGGGGGCACAAGGAGATAAGAGATAAGCAGAAGCTGGATCCCGAAAAGCCTTGTGAGGGTCGTCAAGGAGCTTGGGCTTTATCCTGAGCACCGCAGGGAGCCAGCAAGGAGTCCGGGCTGGGAATGTTTGTGTTTCACAGTGTTTCCTCTGGTGCAAGTGTGGAGAAGCAATGGGGAACGGGAGGGAGAAGGAGAAGGTGGCAGGAGAGAGAGACTCCAAGTCCGCTTAGTTCTGCTTCCCACTCCCTTCCTCTGACCTGCGCTGGCCTGGTTGTGATACCTGCATTTGCAGGGACAATGACAATAGCTACAATTTATAGATGCTTATATGGTGCCAGGCACAGTGTGGGATATGGGATATGCTTTGTCTTGTTTAAGCTCCATAAGAACCCTATGAGGAGGCTGGGCACAGTGCCTCAGGCCTGTAATCCCAGTGCTGTGGGAGGCCAAGGCCTGTGGATCACCTGAGGTCAGGAGTTCAAAACCAGCCCCATCAACATGGTGAAACCCTGTCTCTGCAGAAATACAAAAATTAGCCAGGTGTGATGGTGTGTGTCTATAATCCAAGCTACTCTAGAGGCTGAGGTGGGAGAATGACTTGAACCCAGGAGGCGGAGGTTGCAGTGAGCCGTGATCATGCCATTGCACTCCAGCCTGTGTGACAGAGTGAGATTCTGTCTCAAAAAAAAAAAAAAAAAAACCTCTTTGAGGTAGAAACTCTTATCTTCCATATTTTACAGATGAGAAAACTAGGTTCAGAGAGGCCAGGTGTCTTGCCCTAGGTCACACAGCTGGTGAGTGGTAATACTGGGACAGGTGTGGCTCATTCCAAAGCACCTGCCTGTGACCATGGGCTGCCCTGCCTCCTGAGATGGCCATTGGCACACAGTCAGCCTGCACTCTCCAGTGGCGGGGGAGGCTCTGTTGGTCAGCTTCCTGCAGCAGAGGGGTGTGAGAGCAGTCACAGCGCACAGGCCATGTGCTGTGGATGTCCTCAAAACAAGCCGCAGGTTGCATCTGGAGAAGCATGAGGCCTTTGGGATTGTTTGGGCTCCGCAGGCTGCCTCATCCTTGCCTGACACGGGAGGAATAGAGCTGGGTCTGGGGCAGGCTCTGGTCCTCATGACCTGCCCCATCCTCCTCTCATATGGAGGAAGCTTTGGACCTTCATGAGCCATTTCTAATCCAAGAGAAACCCGGAAGTCACACTTTCCAGAGGCCGGAAAACCTGCTAGTGGCTCCTTCACACTTTGCCTTTTCCTAAAGGGGAAGTAGAGCCCCATGTGTGGGTCAGGAAGGGTTGGAGGGTGTCCCAAGGAGTCAGGGCAGTGCTCCCTGAAGGCTGGGCTGGAGGAGAAGGGAAGAGTCTCATCCCTGATCCCTCAAAGTCCCTGGAGATGCTCAAATGAAGTGGTGAAATTCACATGCTTCCAGCCAGTGGTAAGGAGCAGAAAGGTTACTTTGTTGACACCCAAAGTGTAGGCTTCTGATCTGGCACAGCCATAGGCAGCTGGGTAACAGTGGAAAAGACCCTCCCCACTTCCTGCACCTCAGTTTCCCCATGGGAGGAGATGAGCCTCAATCCCCCCCTTTTCAGGCTGGCAGGCTTCCTGGCTCTCGTCAGCCATCAGCCCCTACTTTTTCTTAGAGCCGCTTTGGAGTGGTGCTGGCAGGTGGATCAACTCAGGGTCAGCACCCTGCCCCACCCCACCATCCACCCCCAACCTTATAAGCATGCTAGCTCATCCGGCTTTCTTCTGTCAGCTGGAAGAAAGGGCTGGCTTACACCTGCAGCAGGGCATGCTGGCTGATTAATTTATTTTGCATCACTTTGCATTACCTGGCTCCAGAGCCTCCAGCTTGACTTGCAGATTTATGTAAAAGAGACCCAGCATGCAAATGAGCCAGGACCGCCTCTTGTTTCCATCACAGGGAGGGCTGTGTTGCTGGTTCCTGGCCCAGCTGCTCTTCCCCAGGCCCGCAGGTCCTCACAGCTGCTGAGGTGGAGCCATGGGGCCGTTCTCCTCCCTGCGCTGCCCCGCTTGGACCCCAGGCCCGGGGAAACATGCACTTGACTGTGGGGCTAGAACAAAAGAGGTTAGAAATGCCCCCTCCCCAACGGGAGCGCCTGTGTTACTTGATAAGAGAGACACAGAAATGAATGTAGAGAAACAAATACACAAAACAAAACAGAGAGAGGCAGAATGAACAGGAGGAGGATGGGATGGGGGGTCAGGAGATCTGGGTGTCCATAGAGCACGCACACAGGAGCGGGGCAGGGGGATGGACAAGCTCAGAGTCAGAGTGAAAAGCCAAGGGAACACAGAGCAAGAGGAAAGAGAGATGGGGACACTGAGGGGGCTGCTGAGGGAGGGGGTGAGACCCAGAAAGAAACAGATTTCAGAGTTGCTGCGGAGGAATGAGTGAGGATATAGCAACAGCCTGCCTGTGGGGGGAAGTGAGGGAGGAGCTGGTGATGATGACGCCTGTGAGTGAGGACCAGGAGCCAGAGGCGGAAGTGACGGGAGAGAGTGCAGGGAGACACCTGAGCTGCCCTCTTGGAGGAACTGGCAATGGCTGGCTGCCGTCAGCGCTGCCGCCCACCTCCTAAGCCCTTGATTTATATCTGTCTGTCTCTATTTATAGGCACACATATCTGTAGACATACGCTCATGTATATAAACGACACAGGCAAGCACGGGCCAGGAGAAGACCTTCTGCAGCCATCAGGCTCTAGAGAGTGAGCTTAGGGGGTTACTTAGGACTGCAGCGTGTCTGTCCTAGAACAGTGAAGACGGCTCTGCCTCCGTAGGCCCTGAGGAGCGTGCACCCCCTGCCCCTGGCTGGCTCAGCAGCCAGCGTCCCTTGGTGCTGGGTTGCCCCTCTTCCTCCTATGAGACCCAGAGGACCAGCTAGTCCCCTGCATGTGCGCAATGTGAGCAGAAGAGCAAGCAAACAAGCAAACCAAAAGGGAACGCAGAAAGCCCTTCCGGCTCCGCAGCCTCCTGTGCAGGGAAGCGGAGTTTCTGGGAGGAGGGAGCCCGTGCAGGTCCTGGGTGGGTGGTCCTGAAGTGCGGTGGAGAGAGGGCTGGGAAAGCTTCTGTGGCTTTTGGATAATCTCCACTCTCCCCAACCCCCAAACAGGAGCCCAGGGAGGGGACAGGCGGGACATTTCTTTTCCTTTTTTTTCTTTCCTTTTCTGTTTGAGATGGTGTTTTGCTCTTGTTGCCCAGGCTGTAGTGCAATGGTGCAGTCTCAGCTCACTGCAACCTCTGCCTCTCAGGTTCAAGCAATTGTGCCTCAGCCTCCCGAGTAGCTGGGATTACAGACGCCCGCCACCACACCAGGCTAAGTTTTTGTATTTTTAGTAAAGATGGGGTTTCACCATGTTGGCCAGGCAGGTCTTGAACTCCTGACCTCAGGTGATCTGCCCGCTTTGGCATCCCGAAGTGCTGGGATTACAGGTGTGAGCCACCGCACACCGCCAGAAGGGACATTTCTTAAAACCTAGGATAGCAGCGCCGAAGAGGCCCTCAGAAACCCTGCAGCCCAACTCCCTCCTTCCCCAGGAGAGGGAACCCTGGCGCTGAAAGGCCGGTGCGGAGGTGGGCTAGGGCCTTTCACTACGCAGCTCTACCTTCCTTGGCACGGTCCCCTTGGCGTTAATGACCTCCCCACCCTGTCTCTGATCTCCTGAGCTGCCCACATCAGCACTGGGCACACTCAGAGCTCCTTGGAAAGTGGCCACTGTTTTCCCTCAGAGACAGATGACCTTCATACACATCGTGAAAGTTACAGACTCAGCCCCTTCTGCGTACTTTCTCCCGACACCCCAGGAAGACCCGGGACCCACCATGGGCCACCTCTGCTGTCTTACTTGGGAATGCCTGCTGGTGTCACTGTAGAGGAAGCTGACAGGCAGCTCAGGCCCAGTGAAGGATGCCCCATTGGCCATAGGATCTTGCCTGGCAGAGATCTGCTTTAAGATGCTTTCTCCAGGGGCTAGGCACGGTGGCTCAGGCCTGTAATTCCAGCACTTTGGAATTACAGGCCCAGGCGGGTGGATCACCTGAGGTTGGGAGTTTGAGACCAGCCTGACCAACATGGCAAAACCCCATCCCTACTTAAAATACAAAGTTAGCCGGGCATGGTGGCGCATGTCTGTAATCCCAGCTACTCAGGAGGCTGAGGAAGGAGAATCACTTGAACCCAGGAGGCGGAGGTTGTGGTGAGCCAAGATAGCATCATTGCCCTCCAGCCTGGGCAACAAGAGCAAAATTCTGTCTCAAAAATAAAATAAAATAAAAAGATGCCATCTCCAGGAGCCAAGGTCGTCTCCAGAATCTCCCACATCTAGAAGTCAGCTGTGTCTCATGTGACTGCCTGAGCCTGACCCAGTCTCTGCTTATTTCAGCCAGAGGTCATCTGGTGCCACAGCGGCCCGCTTGTGGCATGACCTTGGGGTCACTCTGGCCAGCCTCAAGGGTGACCTCTGTATTAACCTCCAGCACAGTGGGTTTTAGACCCTTTGAGAACGTGGTGAAGCCCTGTAATGCTGCCATATCTGTGATACTTTGTACACAGTGTCAGGAGATTCATGGACTCCCGGAAGCCCTCCATCTAAGACAGACCCGAGAATCTGTCTGGCATCTTTAGGCCTTGGGAAGCTGGTGTCCATGTGTGGAGACCCCAGGACCCCACTCATTTCAGAGAGAAACCATATCCCTGACAAGGTGGCATTCCAGGACACTTCCCACAGAAGGTCTTTCCCCTTTTCTGCCTCAGAGATTCCACTCTAAGCAACTCTTCCTCCCCTGTTGAAAGTCAGATCTCAGCTTCTTCCATCCCCTAGCTACATTTCAGGGCTAGCTCAAATGACATACCTCCAAAACTCATTTCTAGGCTGGGTGCGATGGCTCACACCTGTAATCTCTGCATTTTGGGAGGCCGAGGTCAGGAGTTCGAGACCTGCCTGGCCAACATGATGAAATCCTGTCTCTACTAAAAACACAAAAATTAGCCAGGCATGGTGGCACACGCCTGTAATCCCAGCTACTTGGGAGGCTGAGGCAGGAGAATCGCTTGAACCCAGGAGGCGGAGGCTACAGTGAGCCAAGATGGCACCACGGCACTCCAGCCTGAGCGAGAAGGGCGAAACTCCATCTCTAAATAGATAAATAAATAAGCCATCATTTCTTGTTCCCCTTGGACACCCTCTCTGTGTCCCTCCCCAAACCCCTTTTCCACGGAGTCCCTGGACCTGACTTCACTTTGCTCTGTCTCTTGCCAGGCTCAGCTGAGCACCAGGTCCTGAGCTGGCAGCCGCAGACAAGCAGAGCAGATAACACTGAGAGCTGGGGAGTCCTGTCCCCTCAGCAGCCAGTGCAGGCGGTGGATGCCCACAGGCTTGGGAAAGGGCCTCAGAGGGCGTGCGTGGTGGAAGGAGCAGAGGAGCCTAAGGAGAAGCTGGAGCAGCGGAGGGCAACCAGGCAGGAGATCCTCTCCGCGGGTCCTGGGCCCTGTTCCCCGCCTGCCCTGTTTCCCAAGAGCCGCTGCTGGAGGAAGTTGTGCGCTCCAGGCTCTGGGCCTGGCTGGAGATGCTGAGAGGCCCCTGTGAAAGGGAAGTATGGGAAGGCTGGACTCTCTGGAGGGGCAGGGCAGGGAGGGGGCATGGGAAGTTCCATGTGGAAGGCCTGGGACTCAGGGTGGGCCGGGGCTCAAAAGAGTAAGAGCTGCCCCCTCGGCAGAGCAAGGTCTCACCAGTCCAGGGGGTGGCCCAGACATCCAAACTGCCTTGGATGGAGAAAGCTGTTTAATCTCCCCATGGAAATCAGGAAGTTGGAACCCACACAGCTCATGGGGAGGCCAGAGGAACGATTTCAGAGGAAAGATTAAAAGAATTAAAGTCAACTCAGGAGGGAGCAGACGAGAGGGAGCTAGGGGCAGGTGGGGAGCTCCGGGGTTGTCTGCAAGGCGCCTGCACCCTGAACCCAACTGGGGGTGCTTCTGGAGGCAGGGGACTAAGAGCCCTGCTGAGGTGGAGTCCATGGTAAGGGTTGACCCTGACATGGGCGGGTCGGGGGGGTGGATTCTCTCGGGGTGAGAAGGAATAACCACAGGGGCTGAAGATCTTGAGAGAGGTCTGAGAGGAGATAGCAGGAGGCCAGGATCACAGTCTAAGCCCAGATTTCAAGTCCAGGCAGGTCCACTCTTGGACGGGGGTGTGGGAAGCAGCTCTGTGCAGGGGGCTTGGTCTCTCAAGGACCCTCCTCCAGGCCTGGAAACTCCAGCCCCAAACCTGGCTAAGCTGGAAACAAGGGCGAGAAATGTGTGTGGTGGGTGGGTTTTCCTTAGCAGAAAGTGTCACTGAGGCCACTGTGGGGCTGAGGGGCAGGGACAGGGGCTATTGTCCCAGGAGACCCCAGGCTAAGGACAAGGACAGCCTTCTGGGCAATGGCCTTGTACTTTTCCAGGTCTAGACCAGAGAGCCAGGGTCAGAGGGTAGCTGGGGCTCAGGCAGGGATTCTGGCGGCTCCTCTGCTCTGCTGTGTGCTCTAGCCACACACGTGTGCACACACGCACACACACACAGGCACACACCGCTCATCCATGCTTGCTTGCTCTCATATTCTCTCTCTCTCTCTCTCTCTCTCACACACACACACACTTAAACATACATTTAAATAACTTGCAGACGTATATTAGCAAAAACATTCCATCTGGGCTGGGATTTCTCTCATTGCTTTGAATTCCTCTGGGTCTTAACTTGAAAAAAAATAGGAAGAGGCAAAGATTTGACTAATGTTAGGTTAAGTTTTTTTTCTTCCCCCCTTCTTTCTTGGTTACTGACTGCCAAGAATTTGTATTTGTAAAAGGAAAAGAATTAACTGTGTTGATTAAGAGGCGAACTCCCTGGAAATGTTCTCTCTTAACCCTTTGGTACCCTCTTAGCAAGAGCTAGGAGGGTTCTCTGGCGTGGGGCTGGACATCCCTGGGCTGGAGGCCCAGAACCTTCCGAAGGGCTGCTTCTCCCCTAAGGGAGCTTATGGAGCAGAGGCGAGCTGGGCCCTGCTGGTATGCGTGCAAGTGTGTCTTTAAGCAGATGCGTGGGTATGTGGTGTGAGTGTCTATGTGTGAGCGTGGGTACTGTGAGCTTGCGTGTGGGAGTGGGTGTGCGCATGTGTGCATGTGAGTGTGGTAACTGCACACACGTCCCCTGGCAGATGTGGGGTGTGCTGGAACTCTCGTGGCCTGCTAGCTGCAAGGTCAAACTCCAGAGAGGGGACCTTCACCTTGACCTAATTAGCGGAAACTGATGTGGCAGGAGGAGGGGGGCGTGTGGAGGCTTAGCACAGAGCAGGTAAGCAGGCACTGGGGTGGCGAGGCCTCAGCCAGGGAAGCAGGGTCCCTGCTGACACCCAGCAGCTGACACCCAGCAGCTGTCACCACGAGTATGTAGTGACCCTACACAAGGATTACCCTGGGTGCTGGTCCTTGTCCCTGCATGGAGGGGTGGGAACTTCTCCTCTTTCTTGCCACTCCCAGCTCTCCATCCCTGCTCCCCCCCCCACCTCCCCCCCACCACCGCACAGTGTCTCTGTCCCTCAGGAACAGCCTGGGCTGCATGGCCCCCAAGCTAGGATAGGTTTTTGCATCAGCGAGTTGGAAGCCTCTGGAAAAGGGATCTTCTGGAGCTGGAGCTGAGGGATGTGACCAGTTGTTGGGGGCAGAAAGAGAAGAAAAGAGGATCTTTCTAGAGGCTCTGAGCTTCCTGTGTCTGCGTCCAACCTTACAGAACCACCTCTAGTCCCCTGAGCCCCATGCCCAGCCTTGCACCTCCCAGGCCATCTCCTGCCACCTGGAAGGACTTCTGTCCCTCTTTTCTTAGCTAATTTCTATTTGTCCTCTAAGTCTTAGATGCCACCTCCTCCAGAAAGTCAACCTTACTCCTCACATGTAGCTGGCTCCCTCTTGCATGACAAACCGTGGGCACAGGGACACTGTCCACACGGGGTAACCCTGACATCCTTTGTCTGACTTCCCTACTGGATCCTGCACTGCTTGAGGGTGGAAGCACTGTCTTCTTCATCCTGAAGAAGGGCCCAATCCACACTCCCTGAATTGAACTGAAAGACTTTGACTGCTCAAAGGAGCATTGTTAGTCTCGCCATGTGCTGTGATAGAAAGTGCCTTGCAGATATGCCCCCAGACCCCGAGATTATCTACACATGACACATATATTTGGTCCTCTCAATTTTCTTTTCTTTTTTTCCTTTTCTGGTTTTTTTTTTTTTTTTTTTTTGAGACAGAATCTCGCTCTGTCACCCAGGCTGAAATGCAGTGGCATGATCTCAGCTCCTGGCAACCTCTACCTCCCGGTTCAAGCAGTTCTCCCTGCCTCAACCTTCCGAGTAGCTGGGCTATAAATGCCTGGCATTATGCCCAGCTAATTTTTGTATTTTTTGGTAGAGACAGGATTTGGCGACGTTGGCCAGGCTGGTCTCGAACTCCTGACCTCAGGATGATCCTCTTAATTTTCTGTGAGCTCCTCAGGGAAAGGTTTCAGTCTTAGTCATCCCCAGGGCCTAGCAGAACATCAGACAAATAGCAAATGCCTAATAAATGTTGAACGAATCAAAGAAGAGCCAACACATGATAAATATCTAAGAAGATACACACAGTGTGTATGTGTGTTTCAGCCTCTTACTGAAGCTGTTCAGTATTGTTAAGAGCTGGAGGAGAGAGAGGAAATTGCTATCAGAGCAAGGTTGAAAGGAGGGAAGAGAAACATTTGTTGAGCCCTACTATGTGTCATTACTGCCCCAGGCATCATCCTCATCTTCATCTGTGAGGAAGAGATACTTACTCATGGGACATGTAAGGAAATTGAGACTAAGAGAGGTTAAGTAATTACCCAAGGTCACCCAGCTGGTGGTACAGGTTAGGCTGGGGTTCAAACCCAGGTCTGTCTGAACCAGAGCTTATGCTTTTCCTGCTGCACCATGTTTCATGAAGGACAGGGCCATTGAGCAGAGTTTTGAATGATGAGCAAGAAGAACATGACTTTGTAGTGGAGGGTCTCAAGCCCAGACAAGTGGAGAGGACCCAGGGTTCCCGAGAAGGATACATGCTGGCTCTCTGGTTCCAGGAGCTTCTGTGTGACCAGGAACCACCAACGTGACAGGGGCCAAGGCAGCTGTGCAGGAAGGCGCTGGAGCAGAGAGTGGCCACAGAGGCCTCTCACACGCAGGCCTTAAGCCCAACCTTGGCAAAAGGAGCCATGACAGCAATAGTGCTTATTGGGTGGCAAGTGCTGTGCTGAGTACTTTGCTGATACATCTAACTCTTAAAACGAGGCTATGAGATAGGCCCTACCGTTATCGACAAATACAGATGGGGAAGTGAAGGTCCAGAAAGGTTCAGAACCTGCTCAAGGGCACACATGGCTGGCTAGTGGTAAACTTGGGGTTTGAACCCAGACAGACTAGTTCCAGAGTCTGTGGCCACTACACCAAGGAAGGAAAGTGTGGCTAAAGATGGCCTTCAGCAGCGAGAGGTCAGCCTCGGTCAGCTCGGTGGGCCCGGGTTCGGGGGTGTGATCAGATGGCCTTCAGCGGCGAGAGGTCAGCGTTGGTCAGTCCGGTGGGCCCGGGTTCGGGGGTGTGATCAGATGGCCTTCAGCGGCGAGAGGTCAGCCTCGGCCAGCCTGGTGGGCCCGGGTTCGGGGGTGTGATCAGATGGCCTTCAGTGGTGAGAGGTCAGCCTCCGTCAGCCCGGTGGGCCCGGGTTCCGGGGTGTGATCAGATGGCCTTCAGTGGCGAGAGGTCAGCCTCCGTCAGCCCGGTGGGCCCGGGTTCCGGGGTGTGATCAGATGGCCTTCAGTGGCGAGAGGTCAGCCTCGGTCAGCCTGGTGGGCCCGGGTTCGGGGGTGTGATCAGATGGCCTTCAGTGGTGAGAGGTCAGCCTCCGTCAGCCCGGTGGGCCCGGGTTCAGGGGTGTGATCAGATGGCCTTCAGTGGTGAGAGGTCAGCCTCTGTCAGCCCGGTGGGCCCGGGTTCCGGGGTGTGATCAGAGTCTTCTTGGGAGGACTGTCCCAGATCAGCTCCGTGCCTCTGTCTGGGGAGTCCAGAGGCATTCAGAAAGAGTGCAACTGCTGGGCGGTGGGCTGCTGGAGGTCACGACTCCCACACATTGTCCTGCTCTTAGGATTTGCTTTTTGGGGGAAGGAGGAACTTCGTATCAGACCACTAAGAGACACTCTAAACCCACGTCCAAGGGATTTCTACCCTGCTTTGGAACTTTGGGTCCGGCTTCCGGGGATTCTCCCGGTATCTTCCCCCAACCACCCCACAGCAGCCTGCAGTCAACACCCCCGCCGCCCCCAGGCCGGAAGTCATCTTCAAACATTCTCTCATCTCCTTTGCCCACTTTGTGATGGGGTTGTTTGTTTTTTTCCTGTAAATTTGTTTCAGTTCTTTGTAGATTCTGGATATTAGCCCTTTGATAGATGGGTAGATTGCAAAAATTTTTTCCCATTCTGTTGGTTGCTGGTTCACTCTAATGACAGTTTCTTTTGCTGTACAGAAGCTCCTAAGTTTAATTAGGTTCCATTTGTCTATTTGGCTTTTGTTGCCATTGCTTTTGGCGTTTTAATTGTGAAGTCCTTGTCTGTGCCTATGTCCCGAATGGCTTTGCCTAGGTTTTCTTTTAGGGTTTTTATGGTGTTAGGTCTTACATTTAAATCTTTAATCTATTATAATAGCAAAGACTTGGAACCAACCCAAATGACCGGATAAAGAAAATGTGGCACATGCACACTGTGGAATACTATGTGGCCATAAAAAGGATGAGTTCACGTCCTTTGCAGGGACATGACTGAAGCTGGAAACCATCATTCTCAGCAAACTAACACAGGAACAGAAAACCAAACACTGCATGATCTCACTCGGAAGTGGGTGTTGAACAATGAGAACACGTGGACACAGGGAGGGGAACATCACACACCAGGGCCTGTCAGGGGGTGGGGGGCAAGAGGAGGGATAGCAGAAGGTGGGGAGATTGGGCAGGGATAACATTAGAAGAAATAGCTAAAGTAGAGGACAGGGGTGTGGATGCAGCAAACCACCGTGGCACGTGCATACCTATGTAACAAACCTGCATGTTCTGCACATGTATCCCAGAACGTAAAGTATATGTTAAAAAAAAATTTAACAACAACAACAACAAAACATCTCTTCAAACACCCCTTTACCTTGGTGTCACACCTGATAGTCACCAAGCATTCGTACAGCCTCAGCCCCTGGGCTCCTCCTCCCCACACCATTCCTGTAAGGCAGGCAGCACAGAGATTGTTAAACCATTTTACAGATGAGGAAAATGAGACAAGCTTAGTGATGTTTGCAAGCCACATGGCTGGTGAGTCACGTGGGCTACACTGTTAGATTTCAAGGCAGTGGGACCAGAAGATAGCCTCGTATGGGAGGAGTGAGTGGGATCCAGGTTGGTACAGCCAAAGGTTGGAATGAATTGGATGAGAAATCCCAGTTTCTCTGTGCCCAGAAAGTCGCACCTTGAGTCACCTGCCTTTCCCTCCCCGGGACACCGCGCCTTCCCAGCTGAGCCGTGTTGAGTCAGCTCCCTTCTGCCTCTCCAGGGTGCTCTCAGCCATGCCCTCCTGGCTTTTCTAGGATCTGACTCAAGATCCATTTCCCTCAGACAGGTGGAACCTTCTGGTTTAGGGCCCACCTCTAAACAAGAGATGTTTGGAAATTATTCATGAAAGAAGAGCCCCACGAACAGCTTTGGACCTCTCCAGAGAAAAGAGATCCGCAAGTTTACAGTGGTAGGGCAACAGTAATATCCAATTACACAACAGCCTCAACAATTACACCTTGCATTTCTTCCAAAGAGCTTTAAGCATTTTCAAGTTTATTAGGTGATTTGATCTCATAAAAGTCCCACAAATGGGTAGTGATGGTTATTATTATTATTTTATAGATGAGAAAACCGAGGCCTAGAAACCTGTCAGTGACATGCCCAAGGCCTCGCGGCGAGGGAGCGGGGAGGTCGGGCTGGGTCTGCTTCCTGACGTCTCCAGGTGTTTCGTGTGTGGGACTCCCTCCTGGTGTCTGAATTCCTGTGAAGTGAGGTGTGGACAGAGGAGGTAGCTGGCAGCAGGCTCAGAGGATTTTCCTGCACATGGTCACTGAGAGGCAGTGAGTCAGGCATCCTTATTTTGAGTTCAGTTTCCTCTTTCACTTCCCCAAACAATTTCTGGGGATGGTGTTCTCATGGCACCCATTCTCAGATGAGGAGTGGGGGGTATTCGTGTAGCTTCCCCTGAAGGTTTTCATGGTCTTGGTGATCTTGAAAAGGGTGGGACTCCTCCTGTTCTCCCGGTCCACCAGTGCCCCTGCCAGGTGGGAGGATGGGCCTTGCTAGCCCCATCTGTTACCATGGCCTCCTCACCGCTTTTCTGACCGCAGTATCTTTCTTTCTTTCTTTTCTTCTTTCTTTCTCCTTCCTTCCTTCCTTCCTCCCTTCTTTCCTTCTTTTTTAACGGAGTCTCACTCTGTCTCCCAGGGTGAATTGCAGTGGTGTGATCTCGGCTCACTATGACCTCCACCTCCTGGGTACAACCGAGTCTCCTACCTCAGCCTCCCGACTAGCTAGGACTACGGGCGCATGGCACCACTGTCAGTTAATTTTTGTATTTTTAGTAGAGGTAGGGTTTCACCATGTTGGTCAGGCTGGTCTCGAACTCCTGACCTCAGGCGATCCACCCACCTCGGCCTCCCAAAGTTCTGGGATTACAGGCGTGAGCCACCTTGCTCAGCCTGACCTCAGCATCTTTCTCATTCAATCCTCTCCATGACTGACCTTCTGAGAGCTCTCTCTCCACCTCTTAGAAATTGTCAGTAGAATCCCATTACTTCCGGCCTCAGCTTGGCCCCACTCAGTCAGGTCCCAACTACCTTCCCACCCTCCTCTCCTCTTCCTCTTGAGACTCTGTCTTCACCTAGACTGGAGGACGCGCGTCGACAAGCTTTGTGTCTTCCCAACTCCACAGTTCCCTTGGCCTGGAAAACCACTCCTACTCCCTCTGCCTGCTGAATTTCTATCCAGCCTTCAAAGCCTATGACAAATGTCACCTGTCTCTTGAAGCCCTCCTTGATTCCATCATCAGAAAATGAGCTCTCCCTCCTGGGATGTCTCACAGCACCTGGCATACAGGTCTTCCCACAAGGAGTTCTCTGTGCTGTGGCAATGGTGTAAAGCTTTGGATGTTTGCAAAACTACAAAGATTGAAGGATTCTGCAATATTGCTCATGTGAGCGCGTGCACGCACACGCGTGCGTGTGTGTGTGTATGAGGGTGATCACAGCTACATAAACACTTGCACATCAGAAAGGGATGAGACACTTACTAGGTTTAGAGTGTGTCAATCACTTCAGCTCTGCCAATGAGCGGAGAGCCAGATGTGTCTCTCAGAGGAAAGAGAACACTCACAATAAAATCTATAAACACACTTGCGGGGAAGAAAGAATGGAGAGAGGGAGGAAGTGAACAAGTATGTATGGCTCATTTACCATAGCCCAGGCGCTGCGCCGGAGAGGAAATTTCATGTGAGCAGCTTGCCTGCTTAACCCTCGCCAGAGCCGAGAGGTAGGAATTATTGCCCGTTTTGTGGATGAGTTCTGCTTCGGCTCAGGTTCTTAAAACACAGGCTCTGGGCCTGCAGGGTAACTGGGGAACACTCCCAGAGCAGCGCCGTCGGGGAGTCATGAAGGCAGGCTGGGGGCAGAAGGGAGGCTGAATGGCAGTGAGGCCGGTGTGCCAAAGCTTGGGTGGCCCTTCTGAGATGTACCCCCATTGAGGCAATGAGGTCCTTGTACTCCCTGAGAGGAAGAAACCCAGGCAAGATGGCTCCCTTCAGCCAAGGGCAGCTCCTGGCAGGGGCAGCATCCGCTACATACCCACTGCGGGTCGGAGACACGCCTGCCCCCGCCACACGTAGCACTGTCCGCAAGTGGAAGGAGCAAGGATGGAACTCGGCTTGCCTGGCTTCGAAGCCCTCAGGCTGTGTCCCGAGGCCCTGTGTGCCCTTCAGTCCATCTCAGAAGTCAGCATAGGCTGGGCGCAGTGGCTCACACCTGTAATACTAGCAATCTGGGAGGCCGAGGCAGGTGGATCACCTGAGGTCAGGAGTTCAAGACCAGCCTGGCCAATATGGTGAAACTCCATCTCTACTAAAAATACAAAAATTAGTTGGGCATGGTGGCTGGTGCCTGTAATCCCAGCTTCTCAGGAGGGTGAGGCAGGAGCATTGCATGAACCTGGGAGGCAGAGGTTGCAGTGAGCTGAGATTGTGCCACTTCATTCCAGCCTGGGTGACAAGAGCAAAACTCCATCTCAAAAAAAAAAGAAGGCTGGACACTGGCTCACGCCTGTAATCCCAGCACTTAGGGAGGCCAAGGTGGGGGATCACGAGGTCAGGAGTTTGAGACCAGCCTGGTCAACATGGTGAAACCCCGTCTCTACTAAAAATACAAAAATTAGCTGGGCATGGTGACATGCATCTGTAATCCCAGCTGCTCGGGAGGCTGAGGCAGGACAATCTCTTGAACCCAGGAAGCGGAGGTTGCAGTGAGCCAAGATGGCGCTATTGCACATTGCACTCCAGCCTGGATGACAGAGCAAGACTCTGTCTCAAAAAAAAAAAAAAAAAGCCAGCTTGGCCACCCTGTGCCCAGTGTACACTATCAGGTATGTATGAACGGAAGACTGCACCCAGAAAGCTCCCAGGAGAAGAACGCTCTTCCCTCTTTCTGAAAGATTTCAGGTAGATCTGGTATCAAATAATAGCAATGAGAAAGGTAGGTGTGGATCCTTTTGTTACTGATATTTTCTGTTACAGTCTGGTTCTTAGTCTTACTTTGTTTTTAATTTATTTTTATTTTTATTTTTTTTTGAGAGGGAGTCTCACTCTGTTACCCAGGCTGGAGTGCAGTGATGTGATCTCGGCTCATTGCAACCTCCACCTCCCGGGTTCAAGTGATTCTCCTGCCTCAGTCTCCTGAGTAGCTGGGATTACGGGTGCCCACCACCATGCCCGGCTAATTTTTATATTTTTAGTAGCGATGGGGTTTCACCACATTGGCCAGGCTGGTCTTGAACTCCTGACCTCGAGTGATCTGCCTGCCTCGGCCTCCCAAAGTGCTGGGATAACAGGCCTGAGCCACCATGCCCGGCTCTTACTTATACTTTGGAAACATTGGTAGTGAGATCCAAGTATGAGCTTTAAAGTAATTAAACCCCAGGACACCAGATTGGATGCTGGCGGTGTGGTGCACCAGCACATGCCCGCTGAACACGTCACCTGCTGGGGACCTGAGTGCTGCCTGCTGAGGAAGAACCCTGGGAGGGATTTCTTTGGAAAACAAAGCTGAGAGAGGCAGGTCTCCTGACTTAACGGGGCATTTGGTTCAGCCTTTGCGACGGAGGTGTTCGTCTGTGCTGTGAGGTCCGTATTCTCCCATACCTAGCCAGCACAATTTGTTACGTGCAATCTGTACGACTGTGGGGAAGGCACCAGCCACTCCACTTTGTGCCTCGGTGTCCTCATGTATAAAATGAGAGGTTTCCAAAGTCTGCTTCTCCTTGAAGCAGGAGAAACTGGTGAAGCCCTTAGAGGAAGGGAGGTGAGTGGGCTGGGCCAGGGCCTCCTCCCCGCGTCGGCTGCAGCAGTGCCTTTGTATTTGTTTATGTCTCCATATGGTTTCGCCTAAACCCAGCATTCTTCAACTAAAAACAAAGCTTGAGAACCACCGTGCTGCATGTGATACCTGAGGGCCCTTACGCACAGCGCTGACATGCTCAGCTGTGATTCAGCGAATGGCGGTGAGTGAACAAATGGACAAATGAATGAATGAACGGTCTCTTTGTGTTCCTAGCTCACAGGGGCCGGCCCCTGGTCACACTTGTTCTTGGAGCAGATGGCCAGCAGTCCTGGGTAGTTCAGAAATCTACACAGGGCTGGACTGGACGCTCTCCCGACATCCTGTCAAGTGTAGGGTTCTATCTGTCTCCGCCATCGCCACTGACAAGGCCTCCTCGCTTCAGGCATCTCGGATGCCACCAGGTATGAAGTGGAAAGTCATCAGCGGCGAGTCGCCCTGCGCTTGTCTTCTTAGGCTCTCTCGGTGCGTTGACTCAGCTGAAAAAGATTCTGACAACAGCACCCCGAGTCACCAGTAGGTTTGGCAGAAGACTCACTGGGTTCTCTCGGTGTGTGTCCCGGGTGTGGCACCAGGGTCCGGCTCACGTCCGCTTCCTTCCATCACAGGGAAAGGGCTTCCAGTCCTTTCCCGGTCGGTCTTGCCCTCCCTCCCATCATCCCTGCTTCCTTCCTTCCTTCCCTCCTTCCTTCCTTCCTTCCCTCCTTCCTTTCTTTCCGCTAAGGCAGTGGTTCTCAACCTTGGCGGCACATTGGAGTTGCCCAGGGAGACTTAAAAACTACTGATGCCCAAAGATTCTGATTTCATGGTTTGAGGTATGGCCTAGGAAATGGAGTTTTTTAAAGTTCCCTAGGTGATTCTAATACGTGGCCACGGTTGGGAACCACTGGTCTGAGGACACGAAGTAGGGATCCTGATTTTTGTCCCAGGTGTTTCTTAGTCTGCTGGGTTTGGAAAAGTGTGGGGCACAGATGTCTATTGGCAGTAAATGGAAGGAAAGGGAAGCGGAGAGAAATGTCCCCCACCTCCCACCCACTCACTACCCTGTGAGATTCTGGGAGGTCAGTCCTGTGGAGTGTGCAGGTGACAGTGTGTGACAGAGGGGAGAGGACACCCCAGGACACAGTGAGGCTGCCGTGCACTGAGGGCATGAGGCCAACAGCCCTGTCCAGGAGCCTCAGGCACCGCAGTTTAGGGGGCTTCAAAAGGCTACGCCCTGGGCATGGTGGCAGCATTCCCACAGGGCGGGCCAGCAACAAGGTGCCCCTGGCGTGACTGTGGGCAGCACAACATCAGAGTGGAGCCGCGCGGGGAGAGGGACCTCTGGGGAAGACACAGCATCCACTGCCGCTGACAGTCCTGTTCATGAGCACATGCGGGGCACTCCTAGGGGGTCCCCAAGTCAGAGTGAGCCCACGGCAGACGGAAAGAAGCGCAGTGAATTCTGGTCATTTCATGGATGAGAGCCCATCTAGACCTATGGACGGTGAACTCTGGGGTCACAGTTACAAGTCACAGTCATGAAACTGTCTGGTGGCAGCCAGGGTGCAGTGAGGTCCAGCAGACACTTGCCAGCCCCCTCCGACGCTGCCCCCTCCGACGCTGCCTCCTAGATGGGTCAGCCGCCCTGAACAGCTTTCACTCCATGTGTGCACCAGCAGCCAGGTCTTCTCAACTCAAGGCTCTTCTGCATGGATGTTCTCAATGTGAATTATTTGCTTTACTTCCTGTGCAAATTTTCTCTCTCTTTTTTTTTAAATCACATTCTCTCCTAAATTAGAAAACCTCTTTAATTGTTAGCAGGAGCTGGGGTTCTGTTCCTTGCATGGACAATATCATTAAACATTGGAAAATAAACAAACTGGAAAAGCTTAAGACATTTTCAAACCCTTTGCTTCCCAGAGGGCGTCTGGGGCCCCGGGTAGGACCAGGTTCTGCTGGCCTGGGTTTATACTGTGTTGATGACTTGACCCCTCCAGCTGTGAGAAGCCAAACTGACAGCAGGATTGTTTTTCCTAAACTTCCCAGGACTGCAGACTTGATGTGGGAGGCACAGGCGCTGATTTGGGCCGAGGTCTCCAGCGACTGCGCTGAGCTTCCTCCGGGGCGGCGCGTGCTGGGAGGGGGCCGGTGGCTTTGGTGGCTGACGGCTGCTGTGAAGCATCGCTGTCCTCCAGCAGGACTACACAGGGCTGGGGAGGACAGGGGAGCCGTGGGAGGGGGCGGTGTGTGAGAATGTTCCTTTCCATCTTGCTGAAATGTGAGTCTAATGAAATGATAATGAGGTTGTGGCCTTTAAGCTCCATTGAGCTTCTTGCGCATTGTAATTTTACCCAGAGTGGGGCCAGTTTTTGAAATGATTAAAACTATCGATTCCTGGGCCTGTTCAGCTTGAATCAGAATTCATTAGAGGCCCAGAGGTGAGGGATGTACATTTCTCCCTAGCTGAGCCAGGAAACAGACCCCATCTTGTGTGAGTCTCCGGCTGGCGTGACTGCCGCTGGCGGTGCTGGCAGACAGACCAGTAATAGGATCTGTCATCCACAGAACAAGTCCTGAAGGTCCCAACCGTGAGTCCCAGCCCATTTTCTAGGAACTTCTCCCTCATGTTGGAGAAGAGGTTCTCTGTGTTTAATCTTGGTTCTATTTTCTCACAGGCATTAGAAGTGAAATGTCCTTTTCATGAAAAGAAACGTGGAAATGCTCCCAAGTTTTGACTCAAAAGAATACTGGAAGGAGGAACTGCAGCTAGGAGGGCTGGCTGACTGTGTGGCCTGAACTTGGCCTCTAGAACACCACCTTTGTCTGGGTACAAAGAGGGGACTGGCCCTCTGATGCTCGCCGCCTCTCTGCTGACTCCTAGGAGCCTGAGATCGCTTCTTTAAAGTTCTCTTCCTAGAGCCAATGTAGGTTAGCATCTTAAACAGTGAACTTCCTAGCAGGGCGCGGTGGCTCATGCTTGTAATCCCAGCACTTTGGGAGGCTGAGGCAGGCGGATCACTTAAGATCAGGAGTTCGAGACCAACCTGGCCAACATGGTAAAACCCATTCTCCACTAAAAATACAAAAATTAGCCAGGTGTGGTGGCACACACCTGTAATCCCAGCTCCTTGGGAGGCTGAGGCCAGAAAATGGCTTGAACTTGGGAGGCAGAGGTTGTGGTGAGCTGAGACCACTGCACTCCAGCCTGGGCAACAGAGTGAGACTCTGTCTCAAAAAAAAAAAGTAAAGAAAAGAAAGAAAGAAAAAAGAAACAGAACTATAAGGCAGTGTTGTCTATGTATCTTAACTTTAAGAAGAAAGAAAGAAAAAAAAAGAAAGAGAAGGAAGGAAGGAAAAGAAAAGAAAGAAAAGAGTAAGGGAGGGAGGGAGGGAAAGAGAGAAACAGAGACTCCGGGAGGGCAGGGCCCTGCTTAAGGTCACCTGATTCCTGGAGCTGGCGCCGCGGCTGCGGTGCAGTCTGGTGGCTCTGAGAGGGGTGTCCCTGCCCACGCCAGCTCTGAGTCTTGCACCTTCTGAGAGTCACTCCTGAACTGCCTCCTACACGGGTGGTTCCCAAGAGGTTCATACCAAGGTCCCTTTTATTATCACGCCTCACCCCACCCCGGCACTGGGCTTTGAAAGGTCTGGCCTACCAAACGAACTGCAATTATCCAGTAATAATGACTCCATTTTCTCTCTCTCTCTCTCTCTCTCTCTCTTTTTATTAATAAAAGACATATGTGACATGCCACTCAGAGCTTTCAGTAGGGAGAAAACGAGTTTCCCCCACTAGGTTAATAGAATTCCACCCAGAGGCAGACAGTTAGCAAACCACCTTCTGGGGCTGTGGCTGGGAATCCGCTACACTTGACAGCCCCTTGCACGGCCTCCCCGACTGGCCGCCTACCCTGGGCCCTGGAGTCAGGGGAGACGGGCCATTTCAGCTGCTCTGGCTCGCCTGCCTTCCCCTCCGTCCCTGCCGGAGTCAGCAGACCCTGACTTCTGGAGAAGCGTTGCTGCGATGTGTCAGCTGCTCCGGGAGAGGCTGGAGTGATGGATTCCAAGAGCTGTCAGGAGAAAGGGTTTACGGTCAGTTAGGAACCGTGAGCTCCTGCCGTGGCATGGCCGCTGGAATTTTAACACTCTGTCTCCCTCTGGGCACTGCCTTCCCTCCTGGCCCTGCTCTCCAGGCACAGGGAACAGGGCTCCTGTGGGAGAGCCCCTGGGGAGGTCTCAGGGCTTCGCTGGGTCCAGTGTCACGGCCAAAAGCCAGAGGTGAGGCAACAACAGGATACGGCTGGCTTCCTGCTGCGCAGGGCCTTGGCAGGGGCACTTTGCCAGGTCACTGTCGGGCACCCTTGGCCATGGCAGCAGCCAGGCCCTCCCCGCACAGACCGTGAAGGGAGAGGGAAAATGGAACACTGGCCTGGCTTCTTGACTCCTTCAGGCAACGAATCCATCTTGAAGGCCCACTGTGTGCCAGGCAGGGAGCCAGGAGCCGGGAAAGCAGACACAGCCTCCGTCCTCATGGCGCCTCTCCAGTGCTGTGCCTGACTCTCTCCCCACGAAAGGTAGACCCGGAAGAGTCAAGGGAAAAGAGTGGGGGCCGCCAGGAGGAAGATTTACAGACGGGAACGAACTCAACTAAGAGGAATTCAAGGCCAGGCACAGTGCCTCACACCTGTAATCCCAGCACTTTGGGAGGCCAAGATGGGCGGATCACTTGAGATCAGGAGGTCGAGACCAGCCCGGCCAACATGGTGAAACCCTACCTCTACCAAAAATCCAAAAATTAGCTGGGCATGCACACCTGTAATCCCAGCTACTTGGGAGGCTGAAACAGGAGAATCACTGGAACCCAGGAGGTTACCCTTAGGCAAGATTGTGCCATTGCACTCCAGCCTGGGCAACAGAGTGAGACTGTCTCAAAAATAAAAATAAAAAGAGGAAGCAAAATAGAAAAACAGGCTCTGAATGATTTGGGGAGCCCAAGGGACACTGTAAATGCCCAGCTTTCTGCTCACAGCTCTCTGTAGTTTTAAACTCCTGGGTTCAAACTGATCCTCCTGTCTCACACTCCCAAGGGGCTGGGACTATAGGTGTGTGCCACCAAGTCTGTCTATTTTTTTCTTTTTTCTTTTATTGTAGAGACAGGGTCTTGCTATGTTGACTCTCAAATTCCTAGCTTCAAGTGATTCTCCCATCCTGGCCTCCCGAAGTGCTGGGTGACAGGTGTGAGCCACCGTACCTGGCCACTTCTGTGCTTCTCCAAAAAAAGAAGTCCCCTCAATTCTCTTAAGCTGTTGACGTTCTGCTATCATTCCAGAGCCACTCCACCAGGAAAGCTTTTTGTTCTTTAAGAGTTACCTCTGAAAATGCAACATTCCCATCCCCACCATCAAAGGGTTGCTGCTTAAATTCCATCCCTTAAATTCCTAGTAGGAATGCACTCTTCTGAGAAACCAGGCCAAGAACTGGGGACCAAGGGAACCTCCAGAGGACACACATGAGCCACACATGCTTTCCCGCCCCTGCCTGGGCCACGCCCCAGTGGGAGCTGGGCTGTGAGCATCCATGGCCATTCTTAGCTGTTCAGAAGTGGGGTGAGGTGGAAGTCTTCCCACATAGGAAGGTGACGCCATGCCTCTTACTGTCTGGGCACTGAGTAGCTGTTCAATAAACATTTCCTGAGTGACTAGAAGAAGGACACCATTCTCTAGCCATTTCCTCACCCACGATAGCCTTTGACTCTTCCGGGAGGGGCAGAAGATGGAGTGGGGGACTCCTCTCCACTGTGATGAAGGCTTGCTCTGCCCCAGGCTCTGTACTGTGTCCTCGTGAGGCGGGCGCATGTACATCCTCCCATCTCTTCTATGGCACCTACTCCCGCCTCTGGCTCTGCATGCTGCCTCCTCACCCCTCACCATCTCCTCTGACCTCCTCACCTGGTCTCTTTCCCCACGACACCACTGAACCCTCCCTGGCGAAGGGCAGGGGTGATGTCCCGCTGAAGCTGCTGGGAAACGTGTGTTAATCCTTTCCCGTGGTGTTGGACCCTGTTGAGTCCTTCTTTCTCCTTGTGTCTCCTTTCTTCTTGATACTGTCCTCCCCTCATTCCCTCTACCTGTCTGACCTTGGCTTATCTGTCCCTTTCGTGGCTTCTCTTTTTCTCCTCCAGTTCCTTTAATGGGACACCCCTCCTCCCCACACTGTGGTTCGCATCTCCCACTCTTCTCTCCAGGTGGCTTGTCTCCCACATCTACACTGATGACTCCCTCATCCACATTTCTTGGCTAAACTTTACTCTTGAGCATCAGACCCTCTGCATCCGAGGCTCTTCACCTGGAGGTTCCAGAGGCCAGGAACGCATCCATGACCAAACTCGCATCTGTCTCCTTCCTCTCTACTGGACCGTGAGCAATCTGATGCTCATCCTGATGTCTTGGCTATCTCTCGTGTATCTAGCGCCAGGTCAGCCCCTGGCATATGGTGGGCATCCAGGAATGTTTGTTGACAAATGACCAGTACCACTTAGAAGATGCAGCCTCTGCAGATCAGTTTCCCTCGTTTTTCCCTGAAGCCACTTTCATGTGTTCATCCGCAGGGAAGGAGCATCCTATGGCCACAACTCAAGCATGGAAATGGACTCTGTGAGGGTTCTTCATCCCACAGGGAACTCCTTTGACCAAATCTGGGGGAGTGAGAAAGGGGTTGCGGGGACTTGCCTTTGTATCTTAGGTCTCCCCCAACACACACACACACACACACACACACACACACACACACACACACACACACACACACGGCTGGATTTGCATATGTTAATATGGAGAACTGCAACGATTTAATGAGAAGCAGTGGGCCTCGTGGGTGAGCGGAATTCCTCAGAGTATCTTTTTTCAGATGTCTTCATTCATTCTCTCTTTGTTGTATTTCAGCAGATCCAGGTGTTTGCACCGAGTTGGTCCTGGTCCCTACTCCCGTCCCCCAAATCTCTGAAACCACAGATCTCATCAGATGCCAGGCTCAGCCTTGTGTCTGGAGGGTGATGGTGGCAGAACTCTCTGCCTACCTGGAAGCAATGCCAGGATGGCTGGAGGTAGCCTTCGCCAGGCCTGAGAGCCCCAGCCCAGAGGTTGGGCGGGATGTGCCTGAGGGGGTGGGGAGGAGAGGATAGAATTCCAAAGACGAGAACCCTCCATGGAGACAGCCCGCTGGGCTTTCAGCCCTCCATCTGGGTTCCACTAAAAACACATTTTGCGTGTTTCTGTTGTTCTTAAGTCTGGGTTTATTTCAAGGGGAAAATTATAAAGAAACATCTCTTTATTTCAACAGCAGCTTGCGCTCGGGTGGATTCTCATCTGTCTGGTCTGTCCCGCCGGAAGTAAAAGGAGTAGGCTGGGGTGGGGTCCCAAGAGGCCCCAGGAGACCGAGGCTCCAGACTGTGCTTGCCTGCAGTGTGTTAGACCAGCGGATCTGGCACAGTTTCTGACCTTCCAGCTGAAAGCAACACAGGCTGCCAGGGGAAAGCCTTGGTGGCTTGAGAACGAAGGGAAGGGACTTGGGGAAGCACAGGGCAGGGAGAGACCTGGTGAGGTGGCCCCACCTGGGAAGCATCCACAGACAGACAGGCAAGTGACTGTCCCCACGGCTGTTTGAGAGCCTTCCTCTCTGAACGCAGGGCAGCATCGGGCAGGGAGCCACCCAAGTGAGGCAGGGTTTTTCCCAGGAAGGAAGCCAGAGGTAGCATCTGGTCTTCCTAAGGATTCAGGTCCCAATCCAGTCTGAGAATCCCTAAGATGACCCAACCAAAGCACTTGAACTTGAGTCAGTCCATATCTCAGAGACACAAAGAAGAAACGCCAGCACCATTCGAAAGGCCCTTAGCCAGGTAACCCGCTGCCCTCATTTCGCAGGTGAGGAAACGGGCCCGGAGAGGGGAAGCTCCTTGCCCAGGGCACACAGCGGGTCGGGGATGGACTGGTCCTGCAGCTCATGGCCCAGAGTCTTCTGGCACTTTGCGACTTTTCCACCCTGCTGCTTACAAGGGTAGGCAAATGGCCGTATCTCCACAGAGGGGTCCACGGGCCCACTCACGGACTTGCATCATATGTGCACAGAACGTGGACAGTGGCCCTGGGAGCCATGGGCAGAGCTTGCCAGTGCTCCCCCAGACAATACCGGGGTCTCTCCTCCTGGGTCATCTTGGGCACTCAGGCTCCAGGCAGACGTGGGACTCAGAGCACCATGGTAGGTGGTCCTGTCTTTGCACAGAGCTGGTGCTAGACACAAAGAGAACTTGAGGCCCAGCGCCCAGGCCCTGGCCTTCACCACCAGAGAGAAATTTTGCAGAGCCCTCTCTTCCTCTGAGCAAGGCCTCTGCAATGGCTCAAGTGGACATGCTTAGGAAGGACTTGATCGCCCCCTGGTGGCCCTATCTGACATCTCACCCCAGCTCCCCAGCACCTCAGTCCATTCATCTAGTAGTATTGAGCTGGGGAAGAAATATTTACTCTTGTTGAATGAATGGACATCCCCTACCCCCAAGAAGAGGTCAGTCTACTGTAGAAGACTGATATGCAAAGCCACAGTTACAGTACAGGCTCATTAGTGCTACTATAGGCATAAGCTTAGAATACAATGGAAGCTAAAAAAAAAAAAACGAAAGGGGAAGTGGGAGGGGGGTGTATTCCAGCTTCTATGTAAGCAGCCTAAGGAAGATTTCTCGAGGGGTGTGGGTTGACATGCTTCCTGGGGTTATGCTTAAGCAATCAATAATTACATTCATTTGTCGAAGAGTTTTCATTTTACCAAAAGATTGTATTTGCATTTCCCAGTTTATTCTCCCCGTAGTGCCATGAAGTGTGTACAGTCGTCCCCATTTTATGAGGAGGATACTGAGGCTTGGAGAAGGTAAGTGACTGGCTGCAAGTCACTGTCTGGTATTTGATGACTACAGTTCCCAAACTACTCCCAACGAATTAGATTCCCACAGGGAGGCGGGTGCACCAGGGGAGAGTTGCAGATGGAGGTCGCCTGCATCCGCAGGGGCGTTGGGAAGTCGGGGCTTTGGATGCACAAGCAGCTGCCTCCCATCTCCCAGACAGCGGAGCACAGTTCAGCTCTGGAAGCAGCACAGCGAGGCATGGAAAGTCCTGGGTTCCGTGGCTTTGTCACAGTCTCATCACAGACCTGAAAATGGTGGACCTGAAAGGCAGACATGTAATTCCCCCTTTACTGCCACCAGGCACGTGATTAGAGCAGCACCAGGAGTGCGGGGTGAGCATTGCAGAAAGGCTGGAGCCAGACAGGATCCTCAGGCCAGAGCAAGGCTGGGGGTGAAGCTTGAGAAAAAGCCTCATCTTCCGCACTGCTCCACTCCCCAACACAAGCTGAAGATCCAAATGGACGCCCTGTTAAAGAATGAAAAATCTGGTGCAGCTGTTTAAAAACGGGCAGGTGTCAAGTGGCCAGTGGCAGCAGAGTGCGGCCCGGGCAGCGCTCTGGAAAGTCATCTGCCACCGTCAGCCCTGGAGAGGCAGGCCTGGCGTTCCCAGCAGAAGGGGGTGTGGGTCCTTTAGGCTCCCCGTAATCTCTGTGCCGCAGAGTTGGTTCATCACTGTCACAGGGCCTTGCTGATTTCGTCCCCAGCACATCTCAACAATCCCCCTCCCTCCTGAGGCCCCAGCCCTTCCACTCTTTGCTTAGAAACCCAGCTTTGTTTCCAGATGTTTTTTCTTTCTCTTCTCCTCACAGCCTCCCTTCACAGGGCAGCCTTAGCATCCTTGCTTCCCAGAACCAGCTGCACTCTGGTGGGAGGTACAGACAGCTCCAAAGGGTGGGGCTGGGCTGCCTCTGGGAAGGGACTGGAAAAAGGCTCAGGGGAAGGAGCTTGGGAGCCGGAAGCCCAGATGGGACAAAGCACCGAGGTGGGCTTGGATGTGAGTGGCTGTGGTGTGTGGACCTTCCCATGCAGGTGGGCTGCTGTGCATGGGAAGTTTAGGTGAGGAGGTTAAGACAGTTGGGCCGGGCGCGGTGGCTTCACGCCTGCAATCCCAGCACTTTGAGAGTCCAAGGTAGGCAGATCACTTGAGCCCAGGAATTCAAGACTGGCCTGGGCAACATGGTGAAACTCCGTTTCTGCAGCAAAAATACAAAAAATGAACTGGGCATGGTGGTGCCTGCCTGTAGTCTCAGCCACCTGGCGGGTGGGGGCTGAGATGGGAGGACTGCTTGAGCCCAGGAGGTCAAGTCTGCAGGGAGCTGAGGTTGCACCGCAGCACTCCAGCCTGGGCAGCAGAGTGAGACCCTGTCTCAAAAAGAAACAAAGACTGCTGGGGCACAGGTGACTTTTACCCCTCAGGGTTCGAGGCCTATATGTTTTCCAGTGAGCTACAACATGGGGATCCTAGGGAAGGGTGTGTTTCAAGGGAAGTATTCAAGGCACAAGGTCCTTTGGACCAAAGAAATTGGCAAGAGGCGGAGGCTTTCCATTCGATGACCCTTCACTGACAGCCCACCCTGGGCCCAGTAGTGTGGGAGGCTTGTACTGAATCCCACCGAATCCTCACCATGGGATTTAGATGGGCAAAGTAACAAGCCCATGGTCACAAAGCTAGTAAGTAACTGCTAAGGTTCAAACCCGGCCTCATGCCATGTGTGTTTTCTTTTCTTTTTTTTTACAAGAGCATCTTTTGACTTTGCTAATTTCTGGATATCATGTGGAGCCTTCCATGAAAGAGTCAAATATTTGGGAAGCCAGCCATCAAAGGGAGGAAATGCAGGTATGTGACATAAGCGATTGTCCTGCCGTGGGGTATTATTTCCCGGCCAGCTCTGCCCTCTCCCAGGACACGTGTTCTCTGCCATGCATTCGGTCTTGCCAGTGCTCTCTGGAACTGCATTTTCCAGGACTCCATTACTCCTCAAGCATACAAATGTCTCTCCTTCATTTTTCCTGTTAACCAGATTTAAAGAATTAACTAGGAATCTTGGCCACCATTAATTTCACAGCTTACAATTATTTGCATCCCCCCCTTTTTTTTTGGCTTGAGTCATTTTAAAAAGCCCTTCTGATTCCTTTAATCCCTTTTGGTAGAGTAATTCCGTTCTCATCTCTCAACCTCCTCTCTCCTGAACGTCCCCCTCCCCCGAAAGCTTTAAATAATGCAGCAAATTCTTGTTTCATTTCCTTTTCTCTGTTTCCAGATGGATTTTTCTCCCAGAACATCCCTGGGAATCATTTCTGTCAGACGCTTCACTGGATGTCCCTTGGTCTTCACATTCATTTATCCTCCTTCTACAACCCCCACCTCGAATTGCAATTTGCTGTTTTAATTATAGTTTCTTTTGCCACATTTGGGTTTTTTCCCCCTCTTCTCAGTCTTCTACCTCACTTAGATTTTAATCCCTTCTTCCAGTGCAGAAAATTCATTAAGATTTCTAGATTTCCTCCAAATTTCCTTCCTTGATGTTGAATAATTCTTCTTAGGCTGTGCATGATGCTGATTGTTCGGATGCTGAATTAAGGGGCTGAGCGGTGGGGGCAGGAGGTCTTGTTCAAGTGCGGACTGAATTCCCACTGGAGTTGGGGTGTCCTTGGGTCTGTCTGGTGCCTGCCGTCCTGCGGTTGGCCCTGTCTAAGACCAGACCTCGGCCCCAGGGCCAGCAGCCTCCTGTGCCTGCCTCCCTGGTCACCCCACTAGAGGGCCTGGGATTGTTTGCCTTTGGTTCCACGGGTTGATCCTTGCGGGCTGGGCCAGGCTGACCACCCGGGTCACCTGCAGCTGTTTGCCACGTGCCGGCAAGGCCTGCAGGCTGAGGCTGCAGCTGGAAATGGGTCTGGGCAGGAAGCAAAGGGGGAAGTAACCCATGTGTCTGGGAAGTCAGTGAGGCCATCAGGTGAGGGAGGACTGGAAAGCAGTTCTCTGATGCATTCCAGGGATGAAGGCTGAGTTACTCACCACGGAGAGGAACTGCCAAAAGCTGCCACCCATCCTGTTTGGGCTCACAAACCTGTCCCTGTTCTGTCCTTAGGGTAGGTATGTAGGTCAGTACTGGTGAAGGTCATTTACTGTGAGAGCATGTAAACATCAACCCTGAGCCTGGCTCAGTCAGAAACATGGGGTGCTCCAAAGTGCCCAAGAGTCCCTTGAAAAGGGTGATCCACTTACAGCCGCTTAACCAGGGGCAGATCACGTCACCCCTCCGAACCTCAGGGCTGACATGAGACAATGTGCATTAAAGGTCACTGCCTGGGCAGTGCGGATATTTTCATGCAGGTGCAGAAATGCAAGGGACAGCATTCATTCCTTCATTCATTGCGACCTGGTTCTTAGAGATTTAACGCAAGAGTCACAACTGGAAAATTGACAAAGAAAAGATGATTTTGAGGATCTAAAGTATAAGCTAAGGTCTGAGATAGTCTCAGTGGGAGTTAAGGAAGTAGAAGGGAGGGTGGCCCTTTGAAGCCAGGTGACCCCACCTCAAGGTGAGGAGGGGAACACAGAGGACGAGTTCCTAGATGCCCTGGTACAGGATCCCTTGGAGACGTGGAAGGGGCAGAGGGCCACGCATTCCTAATGAACTCGCCTGCTGATCCCAGAGGGCTGGTGCACCCGGAAAGGCAGGCAGAGACCCTCTAGGATATCTGGAATACCAAATAAGATGGCAGAATGTGAGGCAAATAAATGAGCCAGAAACTTGGACTCATATAACTCTGCAAATAATTCTTTCTTTTTTTTTTCTTTTTGAGATGGAGTCTTGCTCTGTCACCCAGGCTGAAGTGCAATGGTGCAATCTCAGTTCACGGCAACCTCACCTCCTGGGTTCAAGTGATTCTCCTGCCTCAGCCTTCGGAGTAGCTGGGGAGTACAGCGTGCATCACCACACCTGGCTAATTTTTGTATTGTTAGTAGAGACGGGGTTTCACTATGTTGGCTGGCTGGGCTCGAACTCCTGACCTCAAGCAATCTGCCTGCCTTGGCCTCCCAAAGTGCTGGGATTACAGATGTGAGCTACCATGCCCAGTCTCTCTGCAAATAGTTCTGACACCTGGGAGTTGCATGCTTGTGTATGCAAAGGACTTGTTTCAGCATGCCTCTTACACTTCCTTTAATAGTACAAGGACAGTGGCAGTGCCAAGGAGTGGCTTGGAGACGTACATTTGATGCCCCTCATCTTCATGAATCACCTCCGCAGCCCCCACGCCCCCGTCGCAAAAAAACCTAAAAATCATGTTTTTGACATGGGCAGGGGATGTCTCCTTAATCTTATAGAAAATATGAGTACAAGCCCCTTTAGAAAAACTGCTGTAAAGGATCAGTTGAAAGCCAGGCGCAGTGGCTCATGCCTGTAATCCCACCAGTTTGAGTGGCCAAGGCAGGTGGATCATCTGAGGTCAGGAGTTCTAGACCAGCCTGGCCAAGACAGGGAAACCCCATCTCTGCTAAAAATTAAAAAAAATTAGTCAGGTATGGTGGCACGTGCCTGTGGTCCCAGCTACTCAGGAGGCTGAGGCACAAGAATCGCTTGAACCCAGGAGGCGGAGGTTGTAGTGAGCCGAGATGGCGCTGCTGCAATCCAGCCTGGGCGACAGAGCGAGACTCCATCTCGAAAAAAATAAATAAAAAGTAAATCAGGCAGGAGAATTGCCTGAACCCAGGAGGTGGAGGTTGCGGTGAGCCGAGATCGCGCCATTGCACTCCAGCCTGGGTTACAAGAGCGAAACTCCGTCTCAAAATATAAATAAATAAATAAATAAATAAATAAGTAAGTAAGTAAATCAGTTGAATTCCTACCACAGCTTTGAGACACGTCCCTGACCCCGATTCTAACCAGACTGCAGTTTCTCAGTTTCCCCCAGGCAGACATCTTAGAGTCCTGGCTCCAGAGATGCTCCGCAATGGATACGAGTGGTTAGGAGCTTTCTGGAAGACGGGAAAGCCCTTTGTGGTCATGAGTTTACAGGGCAGTGGGGATCTCAGCTGGGCTGGACACAGGGAGGGTGGAGGCAGACTTCCTTTGGAGAGGAGGGCAGAGACAAAGCCTGAGGCAGTGGGAG
Source organism: Leontopithecus rosalia (assembly GCA_028533165.1). Taxonomy (NCBI): domain Eukaryota; kingdom Metazoa; phylum Chordata; class Mammalia; order Primates; family Cebidae; genus Leontopithecus; species Leontopithecus rosalia. The sequence goes on from CM052662.1 coordinate 6,876,122, forward strand.
TGAGTCTGGCTGTTCAGGGAGACCTGGGGTTGGTCTGCTGAAAGGGAGGGTGTGAGTAGCAGGTGAGGATGAAGAGGTGGAGGTGCCAGATCAAAGGAGGAGCAAGTGCTGGGTGAAGGAAGCAGAGCTGTGTCCCCAAGCAAGACCCACCAGTGGAGGCTTCCATGCCAAGGAACGTTTGGGTGAAAATAGGATTTTAAGAACTTTAGTCATATACAGAACAAACTGGAGGATGGGGGAGGACTGGTCAGGAAGGTCAGTTAGAAGGCTTTGGCTGTGAGTCCCGAATGAGATGCAAGGACCTAGCCAGCCTAGCGGTGTATGGCATAGAAATAAAAGAATAAGCCAGGTGTGGTGGTTCATTCCTGTACCCAGCACTCTGGGAGGCTGAGGCAGGCAGGTAATCTGAGGTGAGGAGTTCGAGACCAGCCTGGCAAACATGGCTAAAATACAAAAATTAGCCTGGTGTGATGGCAGGAGCCTGTAATCCCAGCTACTTCGGAGGCTGAGGCAGGAGAATCACTTGAACCTGGGAGGCAGAGGTTGCAGTGAGCTGAGACCATGCCACTGCACTCCAGCCTGGGGGACAGAACAAGACTCCATCAAAAAAAAGTCGGGGGGAAGGAAGGGAGGGAGGGAGGGAGGGAGGGAGGGAGGGGAGGACTGGAAGGTTACGAGGAGAAAAATGCCCCAGAAGCAGACAGCATGGGGACGTGATGTCCCCAGATGCATTCCCAGAGGGAACTAGTTAGGCTGGTTAGTTTCTGCTGTCCAGTCCTTGCTTATGTGGCACAAGAGCAGCAAAGAGATTTTCCACAAACCTCCCCTAGGAGATGGCAGAATGAGGCAGGCAGGGATTAATATGGGCTGCAAATAAACTGCAGATTAATCCTCAGCGGTACTTAATGCAGGGTAAAGTGTGATAAAGTATTCACGTCGTACGGCGTAATAAGCAGGCTGACTCCGAGGCAGCGGGCCTCTTGAGCTGCATCCTACACTTAGTCCCCGCTCTTGTTCCTCTCATTTAATCATTCTCAGAACACCTGACTTAAATAGGTGTTTCACGTCCCATTTTTTTCCCCTGAAAAACCAAATTAGATCATAGATTCATCTAATGACATGCTGACACTTACCATATTCTCACATTAGAATAAACATAATTAGAGAGAAAGGAGCTCAGGAATTAGGCACAGGAGGAATATGAAACACACTTTTCCTGAGGTTACCCCTTCGGTCTTTGGGCATGAGGGTCTGTTGTGCAGAGAGGTTGCAGAAAGCTCATTTGCATGTGGGATGCAAACCCAATTTGTGGTTAATCTGAAGGAATGAAATTTGTTATTTGGGGCTGACTGAGTTTCTCTCTCCTGTGGAGCTGGGTGTCTGGGTAGAGGTGCTCATAGCCCTCTGGCATGTCTGTAAAATGTATTACGTGAATGGGGCTTTTGTAGCCAACAGCCTACACTCGTGGGCAAGCTTTCGATGGTGCCGGTCTGGTCCGTGGCAGCCAGCTCCCCTGGACCGTGGCTGGACTTCTGTCTTCCCTTCCTCAGCAGATATTCCCAAGAAGAGCACTAGCCCCTGCACATAGAAGCCTTTTGTGGAGGGTCACAGATTCGGGACTGAGGTGGGAACATGCTCAGAAACTCAGGTGGAGGAGGAGTGACCTCGGACAGCACTGACACACGGGGAAAGGGAAGCGCAAGGAGAAGAGGTGGCGGCTAGCCCCGTGGCGATGGCCAAAGAATCAAGGACATGGTCCCTGGAGAAAGCCACGCTGAGGTGGAAGTTGTGGGCACAGGCCAACAGCCAGGGGTGGGAATGGAGCTTTGGGAGAGAAAGAGATCGCAGAAAGAAAAAGGAGCCGGAAAAATGGGAAGAAGCAGAAGAGAGGATAAACGGCAGGAAGTGTGGGCGGCAGAGTCTCAGTCCCCAGTGATTCTGATGAACTAAGCTGAGCTAAGGGTAGGTTAACGGACTTGTCAGCTTTCTGTATACAGCAGGGCACGTACACACACACACACACACACACACACACACACACACACACGCCCGCCTGTATGTAGTTTCCGATTTCTTTATTGCATCACTGTCTGTAAAGGGCTTGGCAAACCCAAACTGCAAAACCCCATGATGTGCGGTGCGCCCTTCACTTCAACTGCCGGGCTCAGCAGGACGATTCTGATGTTTAATTGTAAATAGGAGACAGATGGGGGCTAATAAGGTCTGCAAAATGCAAGGTGGTGGGCTCTTTGTGGTCTCAAAAGTGAGGTTTCAGTCCTCTGGGCTGCCCACTCAGCATGTCCGGTGAGATGGGACGATGGTCCTGACCAGGAGCTGTTCCTGGGGGCTGCAGCCAAGGGCTCGGAGCTGCTTCCTGTGAAGGGAAGACTGGCAGCAAATGTTTAGAAGCGAGATTCTCATGGCTATCCAGCTATGACCTCAGACATTCCAGATTTTGTTGGGGGATGGCAGTGGCTCATGTACAGTATGTTATATAAGAAACGAGAGAGAGAGAGAGAGAGAGAGAGAGAGAGAGAGAGAGAGAGAGAGAGGAGGGCAGGGTAGCCCACATTTCCCAATGGCTATGACAAGCTGAAAACACTCTGATTTTCATGACTGAGATGAGAAGCATCTGATGTTAACAGTGGTATGTACCAAAAACAGTGAGAATCAGCACAGGAAGAAACCCAGCAGTCTTTTGGGAGTCTGGCAGGCAGGTCCAGAGCCGAGGAAACATCACGCCCCAGCCCCAGCTGAAGTTGCTAAGAGCACGAGAGGGGCTGAGCTGCCTGCGTGTTGCCAGGCTGGGACCCACCGCAGTCCCGCTTCCGGCTTCCCGAGCAGTTTCATCAGCTCTTCCCTATGAGTCCTGCCTAGCCGTGGCTGGTGAGCCCCGTGTCAGCAGCAGGCTCTGGAATATTGCCTGTCCAGCGTCAGCATGGAAGGGAGGCCCCCTGCCCAGACTCTCCTGGGCAATATGGTGCTGGGGACAGCTAGCAGCGACGTGGAGGCCTGAAGCGGAGCCTTCTCAGCCACAGAGGCAGAAGGGCTTCCAGCCCCTTTGCAACACACACAGTGCAGCAGAATGTGGGGGAAAAGTTTGCACCACTCTCTCTCAGCGCCGTTCTTCTGGATGTCATGACCTTTATTTCATTTCGCCAAACAAAATCAGTGTTTATTGAGTCGACATTGAAGACCAGCCCTCAAGGAGCTCCCAGTCCAGCGAGTCCACCCTGAGGGACAGACAGTATAATTTATCATCTCATACTGAGGTAAGTGCCAGGACAGATGTTTGAACAAGGCAGAGAAATGGCATAAAAGAGAGGAGAAGTCGTGTCTGAGGTGGACGTTAAGGGATACGTAATAAAAACCAGCACACATTTATTCTGTGCTTACCACGGTCTGGACATGATGCTAGAGCCTTCCATCAATTAACTCCCTTAATTACCAGAAAAGCCCCATGAGGTAGGTTCTGCTGTTCTCATTTTACAAAACAGAGGCACAGAGGGCTTAGAAAAGTGGTCCAAACTTACATAGCCAGTAAGAAGGAAAGTAGGATTTGATGCCACTACTTTTTTTTTGAGACAGGGTCTCACTCTGTCATCCAGACTGGAGTGCAGCGGTGTGATCTCGGCTCACTGCCACCTCCGCCTCCCAGGTTCACACAATTTTCCTGCCTCAGCCTCTGGAGTGCTGGGATTACAGGCGCATGCCACTACCTCCTGACTAACTTTTATATTTTTAGGAGAGACGGGGTTTCACCTTGTTGGCCAGGTTGGTCTTGAACTCCTGACCTCAAATGATCCACCCACCTCCACCTCCCAAAGTACTGGGGTTACAGCTGTGAGCCACCACTGTTGAATGCCACTGCATTGGGCTGCCTTTCTAAGATATTAAGTGGTGAAAGCGCCTGCCTGTGATAAGAAGTAGAGGAAAGCATGGCAGGCAGAGCACATAGAATACGCAACGCAGGGAGGCCTGGGGTCACGTGGCTCAGCCTTACAGGAGCGGAAGTATAAGAGCAGGAAGGAGGGGAACGGGAGGCTGGAGAAGTAGACGGGTCTGCGAGGTTGGATTTCCTGCTTTCATCACGGGGCATATTTGCAGGACTCTTAGAGAGAGAGTCACAGGTACACGTTTAAGAAAGACCACTCTTGGCCTGGTGCAGAGGCTCACGCCTGTAATCCCAGCACTTTGGGAGGCTGAGGCAGGCGGATCACCTGATCAGCTGGTCAGCAGTTCCAGACCAGCCTGGCCGACGTGAAACCTTGTCTCTACTAAAAACACAAAAAGTGGTCAGGCGTGGTGGCGTGTGCCTGTAATCCCAGCTACTCAGGAGGCGGAGGTAAGAGAATCACTTGAACCTGGGAGGTGGAGGTTGCAGTGAGCAGAGGTCACGCCATTGCACTCTAGTTTGGGTGACAGTGAGACTCCAAGGGAAAGAAAGCCCACTCTTGGCTGCAGGATGACTTAGGGTGATGGGGGAAAGGAGAGCAGTTAGGAGGCTCTCATAATAGTGAACTGAACAGCGGAACCACTGGGAACTGTGCTAAGGCAGTGAAAGAGACATCTTTCTAAAAGGAATTTTTGGAAGATCCAATCAACAGGCCTTGGTGGTGATTACATGTGGGGAGTAAGGCGGGGGACGTGTAGAGGTTGAGTCCTCGGTTTCTGCCTCGGGAACTGCTATGGCCACGAGTAGGGGTAGGAAGAGCAGGTTTGCAGGAATGGGAGGGAAGGGAATCAGTAGGTTCAATTCTGGACATGCTGCCTTGGGGTGCCTGCGGGACCTCAGCTATGTGGAGAGCTGCAGGCAACTGGATATGCAAGTGCGGGCGGCCGTTGGCTGCAGCCCCTCTTCACTGCCCCATCTTGCAGAGGGTCCTTCATTGGGAGCAGAGTGACAGGAAACCTGAGACGATGGAATGTGGCGTTGGCACGGCTAAGTGTGATTGACGCAGAAGAGGTGAAGTCGGTACTGGATGACCGAGAACCCAGACTCTGTTAGACTCGGCAGAAAGTGATCAAAGCAGATGAGATGAAGGTGGTAATGGATGCTCAGGACATTCACTCCGCTAGACAGTGGGGATTCTTAAGTGAGTTGGAGAGAGGGGAATTCAATCAAGGCACCACTATCGTTGATTTTTAGCATCAACCTTTAGCATAATACAACAAAACTTGTAGAGCAGTTACCTTATTCATTGACGCCTGGGCCTTTATAAGAGCTGGGGATACAGCGAACAAATCAAAAATCCCTGCCCTTAAGGAGTTTATTTCCTGGCGAGGGAGGGTGGGGAGAGAAATGATAAGCAAAAGAAGAAATAAAATATATCATCTTTGGGTATCCACTAGCTGATACAAAACCTCCACACAAATTAGAAAAGGTCACACCTGTGTGTGGGTGGTGGCCACCCTGTGTCAGGGCACAGAGCTCAGCAAGCAGAACCTGGGCCCATTCTTCCTTGGCAAGGTTTCCAGCCTGCACAGCTTTACCTGGTGGCCCCATATGGAATGCCAATTGTCTAACGGAGAAAAATAAAGCAAGATAAGAGAGACAGGCAGTACAGAGGGGGTGGTGTTGCAATTCAAAAGAAGAGGGTCAGAGAAGGTCTCTATGAGAAAATGACATTTGAGCAAAGACGTGAAGGGGACCAGGAAGCAAGCCATGTGGCCCTCTGAGAAAGACTCCCAGGCCATGGGGACAACCGGTGCGAAGGCTTGAGGCCGGAGCAAGCCTGGCTATTTGAAGAGCAGCAAGGAGGCCAGTGTGGCTGGAGCAGGGACACCAAGAGGAAAAGAGGCGACTGGATGGGAAAGGCAGCCGGGACCAGAGGACCGCCGAGACCCCTGTAAGGACTTCGGTACTCACTCTGGACGCCTGGGAAGCCTTGGGAGAATTTTGAGTATGGAGCCACATGATTTGACGGGCTTTTTCCAAGCTCCATCTGGTTGCTGGGTTGAACATACCATACAGGAGGGAGGGGGAGGCGGAGGCTCACTGAGGAGGCCACCGCGATGACCAAGGTGAGGGGTGATGGCTGCGCAAGCCAGGGAGGCGGCAGTGGAAGTGGGAGGAGTGTTCCGGTTCCAGATCTATTTCGTGAGGCCAGCAGGATTGGCTGATGGGTTGAAGTGAGGCAGGAGAGAAGTATGACTCCAAGGTTTCTGGCCTGGAAAATGGAAGAATGAAGCTCCATTTATTGAGAGGGAGAAGGCTGTGGAAGGAAACATGGCGGGGCATCATGTCAACATTTTTCATTTGAGCACTGATTTGTGGACATGCAAAATGACCCTCCCCTGTAACAGGTTCTGACCCTTGCAACGACTCATATTACAGAGGACATAACCAAGACCCAGAATAACTTGCGTAAATCTTGCCCGGCTCGTGAGTGACAGAGCAGGATTCAAATGAATCTCTCTGCTTCCACATCTGTGCACTTTGCCCCATACGCCATGGTCTCAGGAAATTCCCGCTCCACCGAGGAACCCACGGAAACCAGACCGTGAGCTGCTGGGAGCTGAGGCTGCGTCTCCCTCTCCTCTGCATTCCTAGTGTCGGGATTTCATTAGAGGAACCCTCCTCCTCTCGGCTTGATTTTGGAATCTTTGGAGAGACAGACACAGGAGGCATGCAGACAGGGGAAGATTGGCTTTATCTTCGATCACTCTGGGGTGGAAGATGACAGCTGAGTGTGTGGCTATAGCAGGCTTCCTGATGTCCCCCTGGCCAGGCAGACTTCGGACACTGCAAGTCTCTTCCCGGAGCTTTCACCTGAAGCAGCAACCCGAATGCAGGTATCTGGCTGGCAGACTGGCTCTGAGAAAGGGAGGGGAAGGGGTTGAGCTGCTCATGCTCAGATCTTCCTTTCAAATTCACTATCAGATCAATCTCTTCTCCTCCCATGGGGAGGATGAGGGAGCAAGGCCAGGAGGGTTATTCTAGCTGCACCCTTCCCCGTGGAATCAGGAAGCACAGAAGTGAAGGTTCCCCCTCCCCCTCCATCCCCCTCCCCCTCCACCCCCCACCCCCCCTCCACCCCACCCCCACCCCCACCCCCACCCCCACCCCCCCTCCCCGGCTCCAGGGCAGCCTGGCACACGAAAGCTGCTCAGTGAGTGTTTACAGTTTTTTGTTTGTTTGTTTTGTGGCTAAAATACAAGCAGGTGCTTCTACCTAGCAAACACTCTAGGAGGCACTCTGCATACACTTTCACGTCCCATAATCCCATGAGGTAGACACTACTTTTCCTTCCGTTTTACAAATGAGAAAGTGAAGGCATTTGAAAGGTGTTGAACTTGGCCCAGGCTGGAACCAGGACTTAAACCAGGTGGTGCATCGAAGTCAGAGCAGATGAGCAGCACAGGCACTGCCCCCTCTCTGCTGTGCTGGTGACGATGCAGGAGTAAGGGCATTCCTAGAGGTCGGAATGAAGTGCATGGGAAACCAGGCGGGAGGGCAGTTAGTTCTGCGGTGCAGAGGCAGACGGTCAGTCACAGATAGAAGATGAGAGTGGACGTCAGTCTTCAAAGGCAAGTAGGGATTTGTCAAAGGGATCAATGAGTGGAGGGAGGAGATGGTATTCCAGATGGAGGCAATAGCTTGGGCAAACATCCCAGACCAGAACAACGTTTGGGGAATAGTGAATGGACCAGATTGCTCAAAATACAGCTCACAAAATGGCAGCCCACCCTCCAAAGTCAACCTGCAGATGTGAGTTGTTTGGCTTATACAATATATACACGTGTTGAAGTTGTCTCAACATTTAAAAATGGAGCGATTCCATCAAACACTCTGGACTTTTGGCTTTTCTTGAAAAACCAGAAGATAACCCTAAATAACCCTAGGTATGTGTTCCCATATGGCCACCTTCATTGAGCCCTGAGAAGCTGCTAGCTCCTTCAGATGAGCTCGTGCTCCCCAGCTGGGTTCAACCCTGGCCACTTCCCAGCACTTGCCTGTTTCACCCATTTACTTAACTGGCCTGTCTCGCTCCTGTGGGCATTTGAGTTTGAAACCCTTGGGCTAGATGTTTGGACCAAGTTTTGAAGGCACTGGTATGTGGCCTGGTGCAGTGGCTCATATCTTTAATCCCAGCACTTTGGGAGGCTGAGGCGGGTGGATCATGAGGTCAGGAGATCCAGACCATCCTGGCTAACACAGTGAAACCCTGTCTCTACTAAAGATAAAAAAAAAAATCAGCCAGGTGTGGCATCACGAACCTGTAGTTCCAGCTTCTCGGGAGGCTGAGGCAGGAGAATTGCTTGAACCCTGGAGGCGGAGGTTGCAGTTAGCTGAGACTGCGCCACTGCACTCCAGCCTGGGCAACAGTGACACTCCATCTGAAAAAAAAATACCCAAGTAAATAAATAAATGAAGGCCCTGGAGTGTCATGCCAAGGAGGGGATTTGGGAGCCTTTAATGGTTGTAAACAGAGGAGCACATGATGGGATGAGTACAGAAGATGGGGTAGGTGGGAGAGAGATGAAAGTCACATTGAAATTATTAGGCACGAGGGTCAAATGGTTTCTCCTGGAGAATTCTTCAGGCAGAAGTAGTAGCAGTTGTTCCAGGAGGGTCATAGTTGTGGACTGAACTTGGAGTTAGACGGGCTGAATTATTATTATTTTTTAAAATATTTATTTATTTATTTATTTTTTGAGACGGAGTTTCACTCTTGTTACCCAGGCTGGAGTGCAATGGCGCGATCTCGGCTCACCGCAACCTCCGCCTCCTGGGTTCAGGCAATTCTCCCGCCTCAGCCTCCCGAGTAGCTGGGATTACAGGCACGCGCCACCATGCCCAGCTAGTTTTTTTTTTGTATTTTTAGTAGAGTTGGGGTTTCACCATGTTGACCAGGATAGTCTCGATCTCTTGACCTCGTGATCCACCTGCCTCGGCCTCCCAATGAATTATTATTTAAAAAAATTTTTTTATTTCCATAGGTTATTGGGCAACAGGTGGTGTTTGGTTACACGTGTAAGTTCTTCAGTGGTGATCTGTGAGATTTTGGTGCACCTGTCACCTGAGCAGTGTACTCTGCACTCAATTTGTAGTCTTTCACCCATCACCCTCTTCCCACCCTTTCCCCCTGAGTCCCCAAAGTCCGTTGTGACATTCTTGTGCCTTTGCATCCTCATAGCTTAGCTCCCACTTATGAGGGAGAACGTACGATGCTTGGTTTTCCATTCCTGAGCTGCTTCACTTAAAATGATAGTCTCCAGTTCCATCCAGGTTGCCGTGAATGCCATGAATTCATTCCTCTTTTTGGCTGAGTAGTATTCCATCATATATATCTACACCACAGTTTCTTTATCCACTCATCAATTGATAGGCATTTGGGTTGGCTCCACATTTTTGCAATTGTGAATTGTGCTGCTATAAACATGCGTGTGCAGCATCTTTTTCGTATAATGACTTCCTTTCCTCTGGGTAGACACCCAGCAGTGGGATTGCTGGAGCAAATGGTAGCTCTACTTTTAGTTCTTTTAAGGAATCTTCACGCTGTTTTCCATAGTGGTTGTACTAGTTTACATTCCCACCAGCAGTGTAGACGTGTTCCCTGTTCACCTTATCCACACCAACATCTATTATTTTTTGGTTTTCTGATTCTGGCCTTTCTTGCAGGAGTAAGGTGGTATCACATTGTGGTTTTGATTTGTGTTTCCTCGATCATTAGTGATGTGGAGCATTGTTTTCATATGTATGTTGCCCATTTGTGTATCTTCTTTTAAGAATTGTCTATTCATGTCCTTAGCCCACTTTTTAAAACTTTTTTTAAATTAATTTTTTTTTGAGACGGAGAAAAATAAGGAATGCAGGCTGGAGTGCAGTGGCATGATCTCGGCTCACTGCAACCTCTTCCTCCCAGGTTCAAGCAATTCTCATGCCTCAACCTTCTTGAGTAGCTGGGATTACAGGCGCCCACCACTATGCCCAGCTAATTTTTGTATTTTTAGTAGAGACAGAGTTTCAACATGTTAGTCAGGCTGGTTTTGAACTCCTAACCTCAGGTGATCCTCCTGACTCGGCCTCCCAAAGTGCTGGGATTACAGGTGTGAGTCAGTGCACCGGGCCTGGGGGAGGCTTTAGGGTTTTCTAGGTGTACAGTCATGTCATCAGCACACAGTGGCAGTTTGACTTCCTCTTTACCAGCTTGGATGCCCTTTCTTTCTTTCTCTTGTCCGATTGCTCTGGCTAGGACTTCCTGTACTATGTTGAAGAGGAGTGGTAAGAGTGGGCGTCCTTGTCCTGTTCCAGTTCTCAGGGGAATGCTTTCATCTTCCCCATCAGTATTATGTCAGCTGTGAGTTTGTCATAGATGGCTTTTATTATATTGAGGTATATCCCTTGCATGCTGATTTTGCTGAAAGTTTTAATCATAAAGGGATGCTGGATTTTTTTTTTTTTGAAACAGAGTCTTACTCTGTTGCCCAGGCTGGAGTGCAGTGGCATGATCTCAGCCCACTGCAACCTCTGCCTCCCAGATTCAAGCAATTCCCCTGCCTCAGCTTCCTGAGTAGCTGGGATTACAGGCATGTCACCGCACCCAGCTAATTTTTGTATCTTTAATAGAGATGGGGTTTCGCCATGTTGGCCAGGCTGGTCTCGAACTCCTGACCTCAGGTGATCCACCCACCTTGGCCTCCCAAAGTGCTGGGATTATACGTATGAGCCACTGCTCCTGGCCGGGATGTTGGATTCTGTGGTACGCTTTTTCTGCCTCTATTGAGATGACCATGTGATTTTTGTTTTTAATTCTGTTTATGTGGTGTATCACATTTATTGACTTGCATATGTTAAACCATCCCTGCATCTAAAGGGCCTGAATTAAAACAGAAGAATGACTGATCCTCCTCCTTTCAAACACTGCTACCTTCTCTCCAGTAAGTTCCATCTGGTCTGTTTAGAAAATCAGAAAATAGGCTGGGCATGGCGGTAATCCTAGCATTTTGAGAGGCCAACGTGGGTGGATCGCTTGAGCTCAGGAGTTTGAGACCAGCTGGGGCAACACCGAGAAACCTCATCTTTACAGAAAATACAAACATTGGCCAGGTGTGGTGGTGCACACCTGTAATTCCAGTTACTCAGGAGGCTGAGGTGGGAGGATTGCTTGAGCCTGGGAGGCAGATGCTGCAATGAGTTGAGATTGCACCACTGCACTCCAGCCTGGGCAACAGAATGAGACCCTGTCAAAGAAGGAAGGGAGGAAGGAAGGAAGGAAGGGAGGGAGGGAGGGAGGAAGGAAGGGAGGGAGGAAGGAAGAAAGGGAGGGAGGGAGGAAGGAAGGGAGGGAGGGAGGGAGGAAGGAAGGAGAGAGAAGGGAAGGGAAAGAGAGAGAAAGAGAAAGGAAAGAGAAGAAAGAAAGAAGAAAGAAAGAAAGGGGGGAGGAAGGAGAGAGGGAGGAAGAGAGGGAGGGAGGGAGGGACCTGGGTGCCTCTGACGAGCCACTTAACTTCTTTGAGCCTCTGTTTCCTCAGGTGTAAAACAGGGATAGCGTGACCTGATTTGCAGGGTGGCTGTGAGCCTCGCATGAGGACAGCTGTTTGAACCCATTTGTAGCTGGTAGGGGTCCAAGGGAGTTAGAGGCCTGCTGGGGTTGATACAGGAAGACCCACACGTTGGCTTGACTCTGAGGTGTCAGACCTCTAGAGGTGGTGCAAACCACACAATAGCTGTGGTTCCTGCTGTCCTGGGACTTTTAACAACGACACAAGCCACTTGGAGCTGCTTGAACGAGAACATATGCGTAAGGACTTACAGCCCCTGCCTCTCGATTCCCACCCCAGGCACCCATGAAGTCTGGGGAAGGAGCAAAAGCCCAGGGCCTGGTCTGGGTTGGATTTGGCTTCTGGGTTTGGGGCAGGGCCCGGGGGATCCAAATTCCCTCTGTCCTGCACACAGCTTCATGGGGACTTGGGGATGGAGGCTGCACAGGCAGCCTGGCTGGTCGCAGTCTCTCCGCTCCTCCCTCCCTTCTCTGCTTTGCTGCTCCCTCCCTCCCTTCCCCCTCACCATCTCCAGCCCTGCAATCCATCACAGCTCTGTGTCCCTGCCCTTTGTGACCTCGTCTCCCTGCAGCACTACTTTTGCATTTTGATGTTAAAACAATATTTTACCCAATATATGACAGCGCTTGGAGCCTTTGCAAAGGCCTTTCACATCTGTTACTTCATTTGATCCTCACCAGGTTGCTGTCAGGTAGGCAGGGAAGGTATTATTAGTGACGGTGGTAGTCAAAATATTGAACAGCCCATACTCAATGGGCTCAGCCACGGGAGCGGAGGCAGGCCATGGAGCTGGAGAGGGACTGGAGCCATCCTCTTTTAGTTACTGGAGCAAGGATTGGGGGAGGGGTGCTGGCGTTGGGACCTGGAAGTCTGGGGCATCCAGCGTGGGTGGGAGCAGATATGAAGGATTCAGGGAAGTGGCTTTTTGCCAAGCAGTCTGGAAGCATTTCTGTTTTTTCTTTTCTTTCTTTCTTTTTCACAGAATTGAACTGTACCAGTGCTTACAATGGTCTCTAATTATCCGTAGAATTGTGGTGATGCGGACACCGAGGTCCAGAGAGGTGAGTAACTCGCCCAGCGTGCAGGATGAAAAGAGGGCCAGCAGTGAGGTCGCTGGGCTCCTCCAGCAGAGGTTTTTCTGCTGCCCCAGAGAGCAGGCAGATGCCAGGGTTTCTTTGGCACCACCACCTCCCTGACAGAACAGCAGCCTTGGGCACTGGTGAACCGAACTCTGGAAATCCGATCCCGGACCTCACACTTCCCTCCACACTTCTGTCACCAAGTCCTCTTATCTTCCCATTCTCTCCTCTGTCTCACCCTCCTGTGTCAGACTCTGTCCCTGATTCTCTCACTTCACTGTCTCCTCGATTTCTCCGAGGACTCATATACCATCTGCTAGTACATTGCTGGGAGCAATTTCCAGAAACTCCCTGAGGCACTGATTCTGCTCCCAAGCTGCCCATTGGATATCTCTCAGGTGTCCTGATAGCTACCTCAAGTCAACATGTCCCAAAGGGACCTCACCACCTTTTCCTCCCAAACCAGCCCTCCCCTGTGACTTTGCTGTGCTTGTAAATGGCACCATCATTCTGAATCCTCCTGGACCACATGGACCACCCACTGGCACAATGCCCATAATGGCCATCCACCTGCTGTGGCCTAATGCTCTCCAGACCCCAGACTAAGACTGGGTGGGGTCTGGCATCCTGCGATCCTTGTCCTACCCTGAGATCATGACCCCATCTTCCTTTACACTGCCATGTTCATTTTTGTGTGAATGTTATTTTTTAGTGAAATAATACATATGTACTACTTAAAACCAAATAGTCCTACTAAGTAATAATGAAAAAGCAGATTGCTCTCTGTCATTTCTTTTTACCTGTGATGACTACTCCTCAGAGGTAATTGTTTGCAACATTTTTTGCTGTTTCTTTGGGTATTTACCTCCATTTTTCGAAGAATGTAAATGCTCATTTTAGATATTTTCATTCTGGACATTATCGATTGATTTTTGCTAAAGACGATGTCAATGTCCCATCTGTATGCCTTAGACCAAGCTTATCCAACCTTCAACCACAGGCAACATGTGGCCCAGGATGGCTTTGAATATTGCCCAACAAAAATTTGTAATCGTTCTGAAAACATGAGGTTTTTTTGCCATTATTATTTTTTAGCTCATCAGCTATTGTTAGTGTATTTTATGTGTGGACCAAGACAATTATTCTTCCAATGTGGCCCAGAGAAGCCAAAAGTTTGGACACCCCTGCCTTAGACATTTCCATACAGCATTCTTCCTTACTTCCAACTGCCAGGGGCTGCATCTCTGTATCTGAAAGCTTCTAGGCTCTGCCCTCACAGACTAGACATACCTGGAAATTAATATGCCATCTCCCCCAATCCCAGCAGTCCTCAACTAATGACTCTCAGGAGCTGGAGTATAAATACCTCAGCTCCCTCCCCGTTGGGTGCGATAATTCTGAGACATGTGTTTTGCCCCATTTCCCAGAGTTTTCCCAGTAAGATTAAGCTCCAATTGCTCACAGCTGTGTCCAGCTACTCACACATTCTTTACTGGCTATTTTCCCTTCCCTATATGGCTTGAGTGTCCTTGCATTTGAGTGCAAGTGTCCCTGCACTTGAGTGTCCCTGCACTTCCCGAATGAACTACTCGAGTCTCAGGGTCTGCTTCTGGGGAAACCCAAACTAAGGTGACTTCCTTATAGGAAGATGAGGATTACCTTCCTGCCAACTTCTTTCCCTGAACACATTCTCTTAATATCATTGTAGCATGTTTTTAGTTAAATCAACATTCAGTATTTACATTATTATGACTATGTAAATATTGCTCGCAACTGAGCAACATAAACTAGGATTACATTTTTTTAAAAAGCATTTCCCCTTACAGTTAATAATAGTTTCTTTTTTTCTTTGCTTAGTTTTCTATGTGCTTATTACTTATTCGTCCCTAACTCTCTTATAGAGTAGAATACTCTCAATATAGTAAAATAAATCATGTTATCCATATGTTCTTTGATTTCCTTGGAAACCACTCCTGAAGCCTGGAGTTTTCCTGCTCCAATGTGGACTGGTTGCGTTCCTGGTTTGCTACACAACTATTATCCTAGGGCTCCCTTCATTATCATTCTAGAAAGTTCTTTTCCCTCTCTTTCTTTTATGAGTTCCCCTATTGTCTGGGTTCCATGTCTTCTTTCGTGGTTTACTGTCTACTCACATCGTTTATGAGAATGCGTACATCAGAGACAAATTGCTTGAAACCTGTATGTCTGAAAATAACTTTGTTCATGTTTAATCGACAATTTGACTCACTAGAAAATTCTAGAAAAAAAAATTGTCTCCCAGAATTTGGTGAAAATTGTTCTACTGTCTTCTTCTTTAAAAAAAATTCTTTTTAATGATTTAAATTTGTAAAAATGATTTATTTGGTAATTATTTCCCAAACTTGTCTCAGTTTCTCCTCTGGAGCTCCTGCTTTTGTTTCTATTTTACTTTATATAGTAATTTATGTGAAAAATATATTTAATATTTATACATGTATTATTTTATTAGCTACTTTATAATATGATTACACACTTTTGCATTTGAAGGGCTTTATATATTTAATTCCACAATTTAAAAATTTTATGAATTCTGGTTTTTGCCATGTTATGGAGGTAAACTTTAAGTTTTATAAAATTTCCCC
Organism: Leontopithecus rosalia; assembly: GCA_028533165.1. Lineage (NCBI taxonomy): Eukaryota > Metazoa > Chordata > Mammalia > Primates > Cebidae > Leontopithecus > Leontopithecus rosalia. The sequence continues at coordinate 6,891,330 of CM052662.1, forward strand.
AGTTTGAGCACACAGTTTAATGACTTCGCTGGGTGCAGTGGCACCTGCCTATAATGAGGCTGAAGTGGGAAGATTGCTCAAATCCACGGGTGTGAGACCAGCTCGGGCAGTATGTGAAGACTCCCCCTGCAAAAAAAAAAACAAAAACAAACTTTTGCTAAATTCACCAAGTTGTACAACCATCACCACAAATAAATTTTAGAATGTTTCCGTCACCCCAGTAAGATCCCTCATGCCCATTCCGGCATTTTCCCCAGTGTATGCTGAACCTCAGTCCTTTGTAGGTGACCTAGTTTCTCTTCTCTACAAGGTTCTGCTCTTTATTTCTGATATCTGTTACAATGATGTGCCTGTTACAATGATATGATTTTTTTTTACTATCCTGGAAAATTTTCGAAGGATTTATTTGGTAATTATTCCCCAAACTTTTCTCAGTTTCTTCCCTCTGGAACTCCTGTTATTCTAGCATTGAGCCTTCTGGAGTAATTGATGCTTTAATCTTTTTCTTTTATTAATTTTTTTTGTCTTTATTTGTCTTACTTATAGAAGATTTTCTAATTTTTTTCTTCTAAACCTGTATCATATTAAACGTTAGCAATCTTGATTTCCGAGAGCCCATTCTTATTCTCTGAAGGTCTTTTTTCTGTAGCCCCTGAAATTGTTTCATGGGTGCAATGGTTTTTTTAACCCTTTAAGGATATTAAATATGCTATTTGCAATTGCATTGAATTATCTGTCTGAATTGTCTCTTCTTCCCCTGAGTTTTCCTCCCTCCCTGCCTCCCTCCCTTCATCCCTCCTTTTTTCTTCCTTCCTCCCTTTTCCACCTCTGCTTCCCCCTTCTTCTGCTGCTGGGTTTTGCTTTAGAGCCCCTATTCCTCTCCTCACCATCCATTCATATTTAAGAGTAAGGCACTCAAAAGCTCATTGAAATCTCTGTGTGTTGGGGCAGAGCTGGCTTAGTGGAGGGCCACACTTAAGGGTTATCAGGTAGGAAGCTAATGTTTTACTGGGAACCCCCCCACCAGTGCCAGTGTCAACAGATCTTTGTCTTGAGCCCGTCAGTTTACCCAGCAGGACCTTCCCCAGCCTCTTTCCTCTAGAGTGTAAGCCAGGCTTCTGGCATTCTGAGGCTCCCCTTCCCCTTTCCATGGGAAGGAGTGGGTGATCACATTGCTCAAGAATGAGACTTCCATTTGATCACCGTTTTCTCTGTGCTACTTCACCTCTTCATCTTCCAGGTCTGGTATTTTCCCCAGATTCAGAATCTCTTCTTCAGCCTCTCCAGAGAGTAAACCTGTATTTTGCAGGGTGGGATGAACTGCCCCATCTGGCTACCAGGGCTGGCGGGAGAAGCTGACTTTCAGCTCATCCTCATGTTTGCCACCCACGCCATCCCATTACCTTCGCAGTTAACCAGAGCTCCGCTTTCTAAACTCTTCCGTTCTTCTTATTATTTTTTTTCCTGTCAAATTGGCTTCCTTTTTGAAAGCATCTCTGCCCCTTGCCTGCCCTGCAAGCAGCTTTCTCTTCTCCACTAAGTCAGTTCATACTCATCCAATATGATCCTCCTGCTAAAATTCTTCGACGTCACCCATCAGCTGTTGTCTCTTCTCTTGTTCTGATCATTCTTGTGGGTTTATACTTGACTACTTTACTGTCATTGCAGGAACAGAGTCAAACGCATGGGCTTCATGTGCCAAGTCTAACCAGAAATTCTCTTCCTGTCCCTGCTGCCACACTCTTCAGCCTGACTCACATTTCCAGTCTGGGATGCTTACTACTCCCCAGACAAACCCAGCTCTTCTTGGCTTCCTTACCTTTGCTGATAACATTTCAGGAATGCACTCCTTGTTTCCTTTCCATCGAGGCTCATCTTAAGTATCATACCCATGAAACCGCCTCCAATTGCTGCTGCTAGAAAAACCTCTTGTCCCTTGTAAAGCTCATTGCATATTTCACCTCTCCTGAGGCACCTATGGTATGAACATCCATCGCTCTGCTGTACAAGTTCTTTGAAGGAAGGGACAACAGCTTACCACCCCTGAATCTTCTTCAGCCAGCAGTTGATCTATTTATTATAATAAGAACCATAATAATTAAATGTCTGCCCTACTGTGTGCAGGCATTTCAACCACAATGGTCTCTAACACTTACAGTAATTCTACAAAGTAGAGTATTAGGTTTAATTTTTAGATGGACACTCTAAGAGGTTAACTGACTTCACCAAGCAAAAGGCAGGATCTGGATTTGAGCACTGGTTTCTTTGTCTCTAAAGTCTGTATTTTTATCCTGGCTGCTTCATTTCAGTTACCTTTTTAATTTTAAAATTTTATTGTTACCTTTTCATTTTTAACTGGGTACTTCAGATTTTTCTTTCCCCTGTGTTACTCCTGCCCCTCTGACAGCAGGTGCAGCGTGGGTATTGTGCTCCTTCCAAACTCCTGTCCCTGAAGCAGGAACCCTCAGCTTGGCCCTGTGGATCCATATCTGTCATTTATTGGGCATTTTCTCTCTGTCATCAGTAACAAGTATGGTTAAGGGCATGGGCTCTGAAGACAGTTTCAAATCCTGGCTCCTCCACTTACTAACTATGACTGTGGGCAAGTTACAACCTCTCTGTGCCTCAGTTTCCTCTTCTGTAGAATGGGCTTAATAATGCCTGCAGTAGATACAACATGAGGTAATGGTGATAATTAAATACATGTAAACTAAGAAGAGTGTGTGACACTTTATAAGTACTAATTGATGTTACCTATTGTAATCACATACTTTGTCTCGTTTAACTTGCATTTCATACCAACCGTATGCTGTAAAAATTATTACCCTAACTTTGCAGGTGAGGAGGCTGATACAAAGTTGCAAATTGAGATCTTTCCGACTCTAAAAGCATTTTCTTTCATTTCATTTATTTTCTTTTTTAAGACAACTTCTCACTCTGTTGCCCAAGCTGGAGTGCAGTGGCCTGATCTCAGCTCACTGCAACCTCTGCCTCCAGGGTTCAAGCCATTCTCCTGACTCAGCCTCCTGAGTGGCTGGAGTTACTGTCACCTACCACCACGTCTGGCTAATTTTTGTATTTTTAGTAGAGATGGGGTTTCACCATGTTGGTCAGGCTGGTCTTGAACTCCTGACCTCAAGTAATCCGCCTGCCTTGGCCTCCCAAAGTCCTGGGATTACAGGCGTGAGCCACCACACCCAGTCTAAAAGCATTTTCTTAACCACTATCTATACAGCCAGCCAGACAGATGATACTCGTGGACATCCTGCAGGCTTTTAAATTCTGGTGAACCTATAAACAAGAAGACACTGGTTTCCAGTGCAATTCCAAGAGACTGTGAAGATACTATCACTGGGTAGGGATGCACCACCCCAGGCTGGGAGTCAGGAAACCTGAGCTCTAGCCCTCCCTGCTGTGTGGACCCCCACCCTCTGCACCCTCCACTGCCACCCCGGGCCTCATTTGTCTCATCGTAGAGATGAAGGGTAGCACTGGCCTTCTGTGGCTCCTTGTAAAGGCTCTCAGCAAAACCAGGTCTCTGCTGAATGCCAGCACCATCTGGTGGTCATGGGCATAACCCAAGCCCATTGCTCTCCACTGCCACTTGGTGTCCACTAATGCCATCTTAGGGTTGCCAGGCATTTCACATTAAGAATCATTGGCCAGGCGCCAGGCACAGTGGCTCACGCCTGTAATCCCAGTACTTTGGGAGGCCAAGGCGGGTGGATCGCCTAAGGTCAGGAGTTCAAGACCAGCCTGACCAACATGGTGAAACCCCGTCTCTACTAAAAATACACAAATTAGCTGGGTGTGGTGGTGCATGCCTCTAATCCCAGCTATTTAGGAGGCTGAGGCAGGAGAATTGCTTCAATCTGGGAGATGGAGGTTGTGGTGAGCAGAGGTCGTGCCATTGCACTCCAGCCTGGGTGACAAGAGTGAAACTCTGTCTCAAAAAAACAAAAAAGGATCATTGCCATGATCTCATGCTATCTTTTCAGCAACTTGATGAGATATATAGGATTTGGCAGTATCTTTTACTGACAGGAAGCTGGGCCCAAAGAAGTTGGGTAAATGGCATGGCGCCACATGGCAAGCTCACTGACTGGCCCAGCCGGGTTTAAAAGGCTCTGAGATATTAAAGCTACCTCTGAAATAGACTTTGCAGGCATATGGAGAGTATACCAAGTACAAGATGCTTCTCATAGGTCATTTAATTTAGTCTGAGCATACATACAACTAAGACTCAGTGAGGTTTAATTTACTCAGCAGTGGGTATGACAGAGGCGGGATTTGAACCCAGAATCTATGGCACTACCCAGCCCTATTTTTCTCCTCCTCAATGTCTGGGGCTGGCCCTGAAGTATACAGAACAGTCAAGGCTTCCACACTCCAGAATTCTGTAGTTCTTCAGGATTGAATCCGTGCATTTTAGCTAGGCTGACAGCTAACCAGAATATAGACGTCATTTCCCCACCTCCCTTGGAGATGGATGTGGACCAATGGTAAGTCAGCAGGACTGGTGTATACAGTTTCAGGAACTGAAAGGAGTAGGCACAACTTCTTTGCCAGCAGCTCCTAAAACAAGTCCCAGTGACCTTACTTCCTGGAAGTCAGACCCTTGTGTATAACTGCCTCCCCTGCAGTGTGGGCTGGACCTTGGACTTCTAACAGATGGAGTGTAGCATAAAACAACGGAATGTCCCTTCTTTTAAAAATTATTTATTTATTTATTAGAGACAGGGTTTTGCTCTGTCCCCCAGGCTGGGGTGCAGTGGTACCATCATAGCTCACTGTAACCTCAAACTCCTGGGCTCAAGTGATCTTCTCACCTCAGTCCCTGGAGTAGCTAGTACTACAGGCATGTCATGCCATGCTTGGCTAATTTCTTATCTTTTGCAGAGACAGGGTCTTGCTGTGTTTCCCAGCCTGGACTTGAACTCCTGGCTTCAAGCGATTCTTCCACCTCAGCCTCCCAAAGTGCAAGGATTACAGGTGTGAGCCACCATGACCAGCCAGAAGCCATTTCTAAGATCAACTTACAAAAGACTGTGACTTCCAGCTCCCTGACATTCTTTCTGGCTCTTCTTGCTTGCTTGCTTGGATGAAGCAAGCTACCATGTTGTGAGCTGCCTTATGGAGAAGCCCATGCGGTAAAGAACTAAGGGCTCTCTGGCCAATAACTGGAGAGGAACTGAGACCCTCAGTCCAACAGCCTGTGGCAAACAGAATCCTGCCAATAACCACGTTAGTGATCTTGAGAAGAGATCCTTCGGATTTTGAGCCGGGAGATTTCTGTAGCTTGGGCCAACACCTTGGTTGCAGACTTGTGAGAGACCCAAACCAGAGGACCCAGCCAAGCCATGCCCAGAGTCGTGGCTTATGGAAAGCATAAGGTGATGCATGCTGTTGATTTATGGCTCTCATTTCCTGGGTAGTTATACAACAATAGGTAAATAATACACCTTCTTTCTTCCTTGCTAATTGGAAAATGGATGTGATAGTCGGAACTGACGTCTTAGACAATAGAACAGACTTGGGAATTGAGACCGTATGTGGAGTAACAGTGAGGAAGGAGTCTGGGACCCTGTGGCACAGCAATGGTTCTGAATTGTCTTTCGTTCTCAGCTGACTTCAACCCTTCCTCTTTTTGTGATACCCTTTAATGTAAACAAGGCTATGTCCAGGCAAAATGGTGAAATAGGTCACATTTGCCTTGGATGCCCTTGTTGTTTCTGTAGCTTCTTTACTCATTCCTTGATCTTTTCCTTGTCTACTGCTCAGTCCTCTTCCGTCCCGGTCTAATGCCCGGTCCTGCCGAGGATCCCCTTAAAGCCCAGATCCCAGCCCCGGACATTTCCCTCTGCCCTCTTCTTGCAGAATGCCCAGTTCTAAGTTCCAAAGGCTGGTAAGTGGTATGCTGATTTGCTTGTAGGATATAGGGGCAGTGGCAGAGGTGCGGCTGGAAGACTGAATAAGTGGATGACAAACAATAAGATTTCTGGAATTGTGAAAGAGAATTTTTTTTACTAACGCTGAAGGAAAGAGGGATGAGGGAAGGCACTAGAATGCACGGGTGAATGAAAAGTGAAAGCCAGCCTATTGTTGAGAATACAAACTGGTAGAGAATACAGATACTATTCCTTTTGTGACTTTGGGAAGCGATTTATGATTCGTGAGTCCCCTCTCTTTTGTTGCTATTCTAGTAAAGTTTGGATATAAAACATGATTCTTGCTGAAGGTCAGGAGAATTTGGCCTTCTGAGCTTCCGTAATTTATTTTTATTATGGATTTTGTAACTGTTGTGTTTTTCAGTGTTGTCTTCCTCGCTAGGGACCAGGTACTGGCTTTCATTCAAATTTGTGTTCCTGGCAACAAGCATTGTGCCTGGCACATAATAGGTACTCAATCAATGCTGGTGTATGCTGTAAAGGAGAGCTTTATTCCTCAATCCCGACTTTGGAAGCAATCTCAGGTTCATGCATGTGACACCTCCTTCACAGGCAAATATAGGCCATCATTGAAGAATCTGTTCATTTCTTTAATACAAATTTATGGAGCTCCTACTCTGTGCCAGGTACTATTCTAGATGAGGAGACTTGACCAAAAAGGAACTCGACCACAGTCTCAGCTCTCACAGTGCTCCTGTACTGGTGGGGAAGACAGAAACTTAACAGGTAAATAAGTACATATATGGTACGTTAGATGATAGCAAGTACTAGAGAGAAAAAGAAAGCAGAGGAGGATAACAGAGTGCAGGGAGGATGTGAGCAGCCAGGGAAGACTCCCGGGAGGTGACCGTGGCAGAAGCTGCCTATACTCGCTGGAATTCTGTGCTCCTCTGCACTCCCTGGCCTCTGTTGTAGTAAAGCAGACTGGGTGACTGGTGCTCGCCAATGGATTATGAGCAGAAGGGGCTCATGGCACTCTCAGGCCAAGGCAGTTCAGAGCCAGTGAGCTTTCTGCATCCCTGTCTTCTGCCTTGGAGCATTTAGAGGCCATGTGTTCAGAAAACAGTATCACCAGATGGGAAGAACCGGGTTCCTGAGAACTGGATGGAGGAGAGAACTGCTCGCCTTCTTCCTTGTATTTATTGCCCTGACATTTGAGCCAAGCCCTGAAGAAGGTGAGGGAGTGAGCCAAGTTCTTATCTTGGGGGAGGAACACTCCAGGCAGAAGGAACATGAGTGACACCTGGACAGGCTGAGTAACCTACAGAGAACCAATTTTACTTCTCTCCAGCGTGCTTGGATGTTTTGACTCAATTAAAAACCCTTACACCAGGTTTTGGTTTTGGCTTTTAAAATTATTATTATTTATTATTATTTTTGAGGTGGAATCTCACTCTGTCGCCCAGGCTGGAGTGCAATGACGCAATCTTGGCTCACTTCAACCTCCACGTCTTAGGTTCAAGGGATTCTCCTGCCTCAGCCTCCCGAGTAGTGGGGATTACAGGTGCCTGCCACCATGCCTGGCTTATTTTTAGTATTTTTAGTAGAGACAGGGTTTCGCCATGTTGGCCAGGATGACTTTGAACTCCTGACCTCAGGAGATCTGCCCGCCTTGGCCTCACAAAGTGCTGGGATTACAGGTGTGAGCTACCTCACCTGGACAAATTATTTTAATAAGCTTGATTTTTTAGAGTAATTTTAGGTTCACAGCAAAATTGAGAGGAAGATACAGAGACTTCTATGCACTGCTTGCCCCAGGCACGCGTGGCCTCCCTCACCAGAGTGCCACATTTGTTACATCTGAGGGCCCTGCATGACACATCATTATAGTATTATCACCCACATCTAGAGTTTACCTTTGGGTTCATTCTCCGTGTTGTACATTTTGTGGCTTTGGACAAATGTATGACATTTCCACCATTAAAGCATCATATAGAGTTGATTCACTGCCCTAAAAATTCTCTGTGCTCCAACAAAGTCCCTTTTTAAAAAAGGAAAAAAAGCCAGTTTATTTGCAATTGTGAGGGGAAAAAAAAAGACAGAGTCCAATCTCCTATTCTCTGCCTTTGTTTGTTTGTTTCATTTTTCTTTTTTTGAGATGGAGTCTCGTTCTGTCGCCCAGGCTGGAGTGCAGTGGCGCAATCTCTGCTTATTGAAACCTATGCCTCCCAGGTTCAAGTGATTCTCCTGCCTCAGCCTTCTGAGTAGCTGGGACTACAGGTGCCCACCACCATGCCTGGCTAATTTTTTGTATTTTTAGTAGAGACGAGGTTTCACTGTTAGCCAAGATGGTCTCAATCTCCTGACCTTGTGATCCACCCACCTCGGCCTCAAAGTGCTGGGATTACAGGTGTGAGCCACCATGCCTGGCCTGTTCTCTGACTTTTGCTCTCTGGTACAGACATTTTTTTTTCCCTCGGGAGAGATGTGGCTTATTCTATATGCAGGGGTAACAGTGATGGCTGGGTTGGGGTCTGCATCCTTCTGTCTTGGTGACAGCTGGGGGGATAGAGCTGAGTGTAAGGACACCATCCAACTGTAGCAGTCCTTAGTGGCGCTCCCCTTAGCTCCCGTGCCCCTCACAGGCCAGCCCGCACCACTTCCCGAGGCTCACAGACAACTTTTTTCTCACTGACTTCATTTCTCTAAGACAACTTCACAAAAGCTCCATTGTAATCACTATCTGCTCAACTGCTTCGTCTTACTTACAAGTTTGGTAAATGCAAACGTTCCTCTGTCTAGGTATTATAGATCTGTAGGAAGTTACCTCTGATGAATGGTACATTTGAAGTCAAAACATACTCTCTGAACCCCAAACATAGTATAGCTTTTGTTACTCTTTCCAAAGAGAAGAAAATCATAATACTATTCTATATGGAAAAGTTCCAATACATAAGCTGACACAAACTTTACCCTTAAAAAAAATCCCAATACCCGTGTTTAGGTAAGTACAAATGAAACTTGAAGAAATTCCAGTATCAATGTTTTTCAAACTCAGATATTGTTTAGATCCTTTGTAAGGGGAAAAGATTCTCACAGATATCTAGAGTTAGCTTTTTAAAAATGTTGCATACATATGTCTGTGGTAAGCAAACACAAAACTAAGGACTCCTGAGTTTTATAGATTTTATCCATCTATAAAACTAAAAACATGATTAAATACAACCAAAACTACCAAATGAGGAAATTCAAATCTAAAATTTTGATTTAATGTAAGGAATGATATGTTGCTGAAGCCAATATTCGCAACATAATATTGTAATAGTATGTGACGATCCACTTTCCCACAACCTTTGTTAGGACAGCACACCACAATAGAATTTGCCTGTAACTTGGTGTGACCACATAATTCATTTTAAAAATCCTCTGTTTTCTTCCTTCACAGGTCTGTAACAATTCACTCAGTACTATTGGCCAGTCACAAATCCAGCAGTGAAACTGCATTCCCAGAATAACTCTAAAGGGTTGATAAATTTATATCGTTATTCCACTCCACTAGTAATCCCATGCAAATGAAAATGAGACACCATTTCATCTATCATATTTGTAAATCTTTTTTTTAAAGATAAAATAAATGCCAGTGGGGGACGTGCCATGGGCCCCCTTGAGTGCTTCTGGTGAGAATGCAAACTGGACTGACATTTCTGGAAGGGAATCTGACCGCGGCAATTCACAGACTAAAGAGCTTTCAAAGCCTTTGAATCAATGATTTCACAGATAGGTTTCTAGCCTAAGGAAGGAAATAATTTTAAATTGTGGGCAAAAATTTATGTATAAGGATATTCATGGTAATGTTCTCATTAGCAGTAAAAAATCGGAACTCCTCTAAATGTCCAAAAACAGTGGAATAATAAAATAGATTAAACTATATGATTAATCATTATGTACCCATTACAAATAATATTTGTGAACAATTTTAATGATGGTGGATAGTGTTCAAGATATAGCAGTGAAAAAAAGAGAATGCACTATTAACTATATATCCTGTAAATATATAGAGTACGTAACTAAACATTCTATGAAGTTCTATTATGTCAAAAATGTAAATATGCAAAAAAAAGATCCAAACAGAAATAAGCCAAAATAATGAGTGCCTTTTTCTGAATGTGGGTAATTTCTGCTTTATTTTTAAATATTTCCTGAGTTTTCCACATTTTCTCGAATAAGCACACATTTTTTGTGGCTGTTGTTACAGCAAGTGGGCCTGGAAAGGATAGCATTTGATACTATTTCCCGGTGTGAACAGCGGTACATAAAAGGGCTGTTACTTTGGAGAGGTCTCAGTGGCAGTCTGGACCAACCTAAAATATTCTTTATTATGAGTTGAAATCTGCTGCTCTGCAATGCCCATGCACAGGTCCTAGGCTTGCTTTTTTTCTACAGCTATCTAGAATAAGCGTATGAGTATTGTAGAGATATTTCAAAAGGGTCAGTTTTTAAAAGTAATGGCAAAAACCGCAATTACTTTTGTACCACCCTGATAGCTACCTTTCCGCTGCTTGCCCTGTGACCCTGCTCTCCCCGACTTCTGCCAATTTCTTTTTTTTCTGCATACTTTCAACAATTCTGTGTCACAGGCCTTCTGCTCTCACCAGCTTGCTTACCCTCCTTTAGACAGTCTCCAGTTTGATAGTTTTTCTAGAAAAATGTGATATTAAGAACCAAAGGCAGGTTTCCAGCCTTCTAAAGCACATCTATCATGTTGCCACTCCTCTGCTCAAGTTCCTCGGGAGGCTCTTAGAGAAGAGCAGAATGTCCCAGCTTAGCGTGCAATGTCCTCCTGGATCTACTCTCAGCCTTTCCAGCCTCATGGCCCTCCATAGCTCTGATACACGCTACACCAGTGTCCTCCTGGATCTGCTCCCAGCCTTTCCAGCCTCATGGCCCACCGTAGCTCTGATACACACTACACCAGTGTCTTCGAACTACGGGCTGCTCTGCATCACTGAGTACTGAAATGAATTCAGTAACCAGGACTTAAAAAAGAGAATTGAATAGAATGGACAATACCAAGTTGTGTTGTACATTCTAAAGGCAAATACTGTCTCAGCAGTTATCTCTATCTATAATCTATCTATCTATCTATCTATCTATCTATCTATCTATCTATCTACCTACCTACCTATCTAAAACGCACACTCATATATATATACAATACTGTGTATATATTTATACTAGGCCATGGCCAAAATGTATTTCTTTTTGAGACAGAGTCTCACTCTGTTGCCCAGGCTGGAGTGCAATGGTGCTATCTTGGTTCACTACAACCTCCTCCTCCAGGGTTTAAATGATTCTCCTGCCTCAGCCTCCTGAGTAGCTGGGACTATAGGCTCATGCCACCATGGTAAGTTTTGTATTTTTAATAGAGATAGGGTTTTGCCATGTTGGCCAGGCTGGTCTCAAACTGCTGACCTCAGGTGATCCACCTGCTTCGGCCTCCCAAAGTGCTGCAATTACAGGCGTGGAGGATGATTGGAAGGCTGGAAGCCACCGCCCACACCATGGCTACATCAGGTCAGTAACTAGCTTCCAAACTTGCCTTGTGCTTCCTTTGATGCCACTGTCCCCTCAGCTGCGCTTTCTCCCTGCCCTCTGCCACTGAAATCCTTCAAGGTCCTAACAAGGTACCACATCCCTTCCGGAGTGTTTCACACTTTCCCCTTGTCTGTGATCCAAAAATGGTGGTTTGATGTCTTTATATTACTCGAAACAGCCTGCCTTGTATTTTGTTATGTCTGTACAGTGAATTCTTAGACAATGAGTACCTGAAAGGCAGGGTGGTATCTTATCCATCTTTGGATCCTCCGAAGGCCCAGAGGTCTAGTAAACCTGGTTGATGCTAAATAAATGTCTGCCCAACTGAACATTTTCTGTATCTTCTTCCAAGAGTATCTTCTGGTGTTCCTCCTATTTTCTTGACCATAGCCCCCAGCAAGCACAAGATCTGTGTCTCAGGGTAATGTGACCTACAGTGATGACTCTAGAAAGCAGTCTGTCCTGCAAGCTTTCACCTTTCTTCAGGAGCAACAAGAGAAATAAGCATACGTTTTTATTCATTTTTAAGATGTCTTTATTTGAGACGATGTTTCTCCTATGTTTTTGGTGTTAAGATGTATTTTGGGAAGCAAAACTGACGATATATAATAGTTGGTTTTTTAGTATGTGTGCCTATTGTCCTTATTTGACAAAATTAATTGGCAATTCTGTGTTCATCTTTTTTTTTTTAAGTTAAAAAAAATTACTGGTTGCAAACTCCAAAAGGTGGAGGAGAATCAACTCCCTTTCTGGGCTATCTGAAAGTAAGTTCACTTTCTTATCTCACCTCAAGGACTGCTGTTTATTCGTCTGCGCTACTCTTTGGACGTTTCCATTCTCTTGGTCATCAAGATGTGAATCACCCATTTTTTCCGTGGGGGAAGACAGTGTGTCTCTGGCCCTTTAAATAGGGGCGTGGTGAAGAGGCGCGGACCGCCCCAGAGGAGGAGCGGTGCGAGGAGGAAAGCGGAAGCGCGGCCGGTAGTGGTAGGTAGTGCGCATGCGTGAGGCGGGAGTGAAGGCGGCTGGGGGCGCGATCACGTGGGCCGGCGGTCCTGGGCCGGAATGGCTGCAAGCTCAGGTAACGAATTTCCAGAGAGCGGGCCCGTGGGGAGGAGACAGGATTGAGGGGCCGTATTCAGGATAGGAGGAGAGCGCGCGACGGGTCTCTGAGCCTCGGTGTCTTCCCCTGCGCGACAGCGGCGCGAGCTCGGGGAGCGGACAGAGCAGCGTCTGCCGGCCCACGGGCCGGGCGGGATTGATTCTCGAGTGGAGGGGCGTGTCCTACGTTGGGCCGGAGCTGCGTTGGGCAGTTTCCACTTATTGGTTCCAAATGAATGTGAAAATTCAAATGGGCTTAAGTAAAAAGGGATTTACTGGCTCCAAACCTGGAAGGGGCTGAGGTCTCACTGAATCCAGTGACTGCAGTGATGTACTTGTTATCTCTCCCTTTCTGCAGAGGACCCGTAACCCTTCAGTTCCTTATCTCCTTTGCGACTGTAATTGCAAGCCTCATTCTGTCCTGTTACAGTCATGGGACAATTAGGCTGAGGAACTGGCGCGCCCGCGCCCCCGACTGTGAGCCTAGGCCGCGGGTGTCATGCCCCTCCTCACTCCCTGGCGGGACAGGTGTAGCCCGCCTGTCGGGCCTGGGGAACGGGTGTGGATCCCTTCGTCCTCCAGGGACCGATATCAGGGTGCCTGAGTCTGAGGCTGAGATGGGACGTCTGTCTCTTGGAATTGGTGCGCGCCCTGTGAGTCTGGTTCCAGTTTGTCTCCACGTGCAAAGTGTGCCCCAGAGTGAGGGCAGCAGGGTGAAAGGTGGGCCTCCAAAGTTCGAGGCTACTCCTGTGCCTTGGCTAGTTCTCCGTGCGTGGCATCTGAGGAAGGAGGGCAACAGCCGCTCAGTGTTCCGGTGTACAAAATGGGTGTGCTTCATAGGAGGATAGGGTGGGGAGAGGTGGGATCCGTGAGAGGTTCCATGGTCGTGGGTTATCAGGAATAGCTAGCTGGGGAGACTTCTTTAAATAAGCAGGCCCCCTCCACTTCTTAGATTATTGTTAGAATGAATAGGAAGGCCTTTGTCTGCTGCAGCATCCATCCTCTACTTTCCCCTACTAAAAACCCTAAAAACCCGTCTCTGCACGGTGGCTCACGCCTGTAATCCCAGCACTTTAGGAGGTCGAGGCAGGCGGATCACGAGGTCAGGAGAACGAGACCGTCCTGGCTAACACGGTGAAACCCCGTCTCTATTAAAAATACAAAAAATTAGCCGGATGTGGTGGCACGCACCTGTAGTCCCAGTTATGCAGGAGGCTGAGGCAGGAGAATCGCTTTAACCTGGGAGGCGGAGGTTGCAGTGAGCTGAGATTGTGCCACTGCACTCCAGCCTGGGCAACGGAGTAAGACTCCGTCTCAAAAAAACAAAAAACAAACCCCAGACCCAAGCAAAACAAGCATGGATGTTAGCTTGTGGCGCTAAACCTTGTTCCAGATGTCCGCGTTTGGGAGATAATTACATGTTAATTGTATATCTATGTCTGTGTGTGTTTGAGGTATATCTAATGTAAATGTGGTTGGATTATCTGCATATGTTTGTATAAGGCATGGCTTTTTCTCATGGTTAAATTTAAGCACAGAGTAGATATTGAATCCTCTGCCTATAGCTGGCCTGTTCCATAGAATATGCAATAAAGATAAATGAAAAAAACATCATTGCACTCTTGGGCTTTATATGGTCAAAAAGGCATATGTGAGAAAATTCTTTACAGAGCTCTAACAGAGTAATATGCTGATTTTTCTTTATATTTGATATATTTTCTTTGTATCTGGACCATTGATGGCAGATGGATGTTTTCTATCTTCCAGAATATCGGGACATGTTGGTGATTCTTAGCTGTGTCTCACTATTCCGTTGACATTTCAACCAGTGGGACACAAAATGTCAGTTATGTATGTGAATGAGAAGTAAGATCTTTTGAACTTAATAAAGTATGTTTAACTTTGGATCTGTTGATGGCTTTCATAGAGTTTAGATGATGTGTTCTCTTGATCCACAGCTTTAGGTGTCATCTGTACAATTGGTACATGTATTCTAAAGTGAATCGTGAATGAATACATTAGCCTAGGCCTACACAGAGTCAGGAAGATCCCAGTAGAACGTCCTCAGAGTCAGTAACAGTTATGGAACTGTCATCTCTTATGGTAACAGTGCCTTCTGGAATACCTCCTGAAGGACCTGCCTGAAGCTGTTTTATAGTTAACTTTTTTATTTTTTATTTTTATTTTTTTTAATTTTTATTTATTTATTTATTTATTTTTGAGACGGAGTTTCGCTCTTGTTACCCAGGCTGGAGTGCAATGGCGCGATCTTGGCTCACCGCAACCTCTGCCTCCTGGGTTCAGGCAATTCTCCTGCCTCAGCCTCCTGAGTAGCTGGTGTTACAGGCGTGCGCCACCATGCCCAGCTAATTTTTTGTATTTTTAGTAGAGACGGGGTTTCACCATGTTATCCAGGATGGTCTCGATCTCTTGACCTCGTGATCCACCCGCCTTGGCCTCCCAAAGTGCTGGGATTACAGGCTTGAGCCACCATGCCCGGCCTATTTTTTAATAAGTAGATGAATAGACTCTAATGATAAAAAGTATAGGACGGTAAATACATAAACCAGTACATAGTTTACTATCAAGTGCTACGTACTGTACATAATTGTATGTGCGTAGCTTTTATCCTACTGGCAGTGCGGGAGGTTTGTTTACTCCAGCATCACCACAGATGCAGGAGTGATGCATTGCATTGCAACAGCTCTGACATCACTGGGCTGTAGGAATTTTTCAGCTAATTATGTGTGATTTTTACGGGATCGTGGTTGTATATGTGGTCTGTCATTGACCCAAAACGTCTTTTTGGAGCATGTGACTGTATATAAATGCATAGAAGATGTGACTGCCGATGACTCCTGTGTTACATCTTCCAAGATTAAGCACTCCAGAATAAAGAGCAAACTCCTACCTCTAGTATTCACAGTTCCAGAAGGACCTTGATTGGCCGTTGGATGTAGAATGTGATGTGCCTACTCTTCCGCTCCCCCGGCTAGGCAGCTAGGGTCCTTGATTGGCAGCACCACCAGAATCACGTGGTTGGAAGGGAGGAGAAGCAGTTGCCCTCCAGGAAAAACGGTAAAGGTGCTGGAGTGTTTTAGCCTTTGTTTTTTCTGTTGCAGTTCAGCAGGATGCTTCAAGTTACTACTTGCTCTTAAAAAAAAAAAAAGATGTGACTCTACATCCTTCTTGACACCTAACTAAGAGAAATTGAGATGATAGTTAATTGCAGATTTATAAAGAAGGCCGCCATCTGCTCAGCCTATACCGAAGTGGAATCCTTTTTTTTTTGCGCATTTATGTGAAGAAGAAAAGGGAATATATTTCAGTCTATACAAGGCCTTGTGCTTTTTAGGAGGAGTTCTTTGGGGTTGAAGTGGGTCAGGGAAGAGAGATTCTCATAATAGTGGAGACAATATTATAGAATCCGGAAGTGATCATTTTTCTCTGTTATTCATTTCATTAATTACCTCATACACATATTGATATAAACTGATCAATAGGCAGGGCACGGTGGCTCACGCCTGTAATCCCAGCACTTTGGGAGGCTGAGGTGGGCAGATCACAAGGTCAAGAGATTGAGACCATCCTGGCCAACATGGTGAAACCCTGTCTCTACTAAAAATACAAAAAAATTAGCTGGGCCTGGTGGTGTGAGCCTGTAGTCCCTACTCAGGAGGCTGAGGCAGGAGAATCACTTGAAGTCAGACGGCAGAGGTTGCAGTGAGTGGGAATTGTGCTGTTGCACTCCAGCCTGGTGACAGAGTGAGACTCCAACTAAAAAAAAAAAAAAGAAAAAAAAAACTGATCGATAAAGTTAGAATTTCTATGTTATCTAGATATTTGTAGACTTAGTTCTACAGATATTGTTTTGTATATTGTGATGGGGATTAGATTTTTCTTTTAGAAATTTTAGAATTTCTTTTAGAATTTCTATGTTATCTAGATATTTATAGACTTAGTTCTGCAAATATTGTTTTGTATATTGTGACAGGGGATTAGATTTTTCTTTTCTAGACTGGGAGCTCCTTGAGGATTGTGTTTAACAATTCATGGTGGTGACTTAGCACTCTATACAGGAAGGTCTTGGGCACTGTTCCTTCCCCCACTCTTCTTTTTAACATTTTTTATTCTGTATGTACTTAGGGTCACTCTTCTCATTTAGATGTTCACCAACAGGACAGAAAGAGAAACAGAGGTTTGGGCTTTTTCATTGTGGCTGTTCGGTACTGTGGGCTACAGATACTTAAATGTGCCTTCTTGGAAGGAAACTCCAGGGTCAAGTAAAGCAGCCCATCCCAGTATACAGTAGCATTGCTCTAAGTAGGGTCGGTATCTAAAGGCCGTGAGTAAGGTGAAAATTGAGTACCCGCAAACTACTCCAAGAGGGAGTCATATCAGAGATGGACAGCGGCCTCTCAGGAAGTCCAGTAGAGCCAGGTGTTGTTTTTCCATGTTGGAACTGCATGGTGCTTATGATGTTGAGTGCAGACGAAGTGAATTGCTCGTGCGTGAGGCAGGTGAGAACCGAGACAGCACAGCCGCTGACCGTCTCCTGTGCTCACGGTGAAGCAAGTAGTTACTGAGTGGAGATATGCAGTCTCTTGCCCTACGTGAATCATTTCTTTTCTTTTTTTTTTTTTTTTTGAGACGGAGTTTTGCTCTTGTTACCCAGGCTGGAGTGCAATGGTATGATCTTGGCTCACCGCAACCTCTGCCTCCTGGGTTCAGGCAATTCTCCTGCCTCAGCCTCCTGAGTAGCTGGGATTACAGGCACGTGCCACCGGGCCCAGCTAATTTTTTTTGTATTTTTAGTAGAGACGGGGTTTCACCATGTTGACCAGGATGGTCTCGATCTTTTGACCTCGTGATCCACCCGCCTTGGCCTCCCAAAGTGCTGGGATTACAGGCGTGAGCCACTGCGCCTGGTCTGTGAGTACATATTAACAGGGAACATAGCCTGGTTGAGTAGGGCAAAAAACAAAGGCCTTTTTAAGGAAGCAGTGTTTTAGCTGATAGTTGATAAATAGGACCTGCAGTGGTCGACAAGCCTGATTATATATAAGTAGAATTCAGTTATAACTTGGCTTATTTATTATGGCATAGATTCCTGTATCTGTGAGTCAAATCTTATCCTCTGGAGCTTAACAATTACAAGTAATAACACTGATATATTTAATTTGCAGCACAGATGTTATTTCTGTCTCCTGGTTCCTGTGTTAATCAAACATTTTTAACTGTCTACCTAGCTCTGCAAGCCAGTGAGCCCAGTGATGTGGAATATTCAAAGAAGCATGGCCCCATTTTTATTGTATAGCTGGGGAGAAAAGACAGTCACGTTGTAAATTAGCTAATGGATCAGTATGAAGAAAGAGCCAATACACCGTTTTAAAGGAAGACATGTTTTCTGAATTCAGAGGGTGGTTAGGGAAGGAAGAGGTCATAGGCAGATCAGTTTGAACAGTGCCCAGAAGGAAGGAAGTTAGATAAATGTAGAGAAAAAGGAAAGGGAAGGTAAATGAGCTTGAGCAGACATGGAGGGAAAGTGGAAGCTTTCTTGAAGGACTCTTAGTGTAAATAATAATTTCAGTTGTAAGGGAAGGAGGCCGAAGGATCAGCTCATGTCATATCTGGAGTTGCAGGCTTAGAATTTGAGACTTCATCCTGGAGGCATTGCGGAGCTTTTACAAATAAGTCCACCTGTGCCAGGTGCGGGGGCTTACACGGGCAATCCCAGCACTTTGGGAGGCTGAGGCAGGCAGGTGGCTTGAGCCCAGGAGTTTGAGACCAGCCTGGCCAACATTATCTCTACTAAAAATACAAAAAATTAGCTGGGCATGGTGGTGTGCGTCTGCAGACCCATCTACTTGGGAGGCTGAAGTGAGAGGATTGTTGAACCTCAGAGGTAGAGGTTGTAATGCGCCGAGATCATGCCACTGCACTCCAGCCTGAGTGACAGAGGGAGACCCTGTCTCAAAAAAAAAAAGTCAGTTTTGCCAGAGAAAGGTAATAGAAATCTCGTAGAAGTTAACCCACTATTGTGTTTTTTTTTCTTCACAAAACAAAGGAATGAAGAGAAATGCTTGGATTGGGAAGGCCCAAAATAAAGTTTGCATGTAATGTTGTTACTATATTTTGTGATGTCTTTCTAGCATTATTTAGTAAATTAAAACTTGATTCTATTTCATTGTAATGAGAAAAAGTATCTCGTATGACACTTTTAGGAGGAAAATAATGTCAGAGAGTTAAACAGGACCCTGGAGCTTGAGAACAGTTAGGAATAAATGTTTGCCAAGGTGAAAACTGGTGAAAGCTGGGAATGGTGGCACAGGCTGGTAGTCACAGCTACTTGGGAGACTTGAGGTAGGAGGGTCGCTTGAGGCCAGGAATTTAAGGCTAACCTGGGCAACATAGCAAGATCCCATCTCTTAAAAAGCAGTGGTGCAAGAATTCCACATTAACCTGGCCTAAAGGTCAGACATTAGAGTTCTTATTCAGCTAGCCAGTGTCATAATCAAGTCATTGCTGTTTATATGGTACCTATCTTTTTTTAATGGTCCTTGAATCTATTATTAATTGGTTGGGAATAACAAGAGGAAATAATGGATAATCTTATGTCTGAACTATTAAAATTCTCATTTATCAACACTCAGAAGAGGACAGCATACTGGGTAATTGCGATTCCATGACATATATTTCCTATGAGAGAGACTAAGAAATATTTGATGTAACTTGCGCTTTGTTATGCTCAGGTACTGTTTGGTATGGCATCCCCTAAAACTGTAAAAATGCTAGCTCACATGATGGTTGGGTGAAGAACTAGTTGTAGAATTGCATCCCAACAGGAATTTATGAGTGGT
Organism: Leontopithecus rosalia; assembly: GCA_028533165.1. Taxonomy (NCBI): domain Eukaryota; kingdom Metazoa; phylum Chordata; class Mammalia; order Primates; family Cebidae; genus Leontopithecus; species Leontopithecus rosalia. Next base: position 6,910,774 of record CM052662.1, read on the forward strand.
TCATTATCAGCCTTTGAACTGGGATAACATTTATGTGATCTCTGAAGCAAGATCTGTATCTCAAATGTGAAATATTAAGCATCATATATGAACCATTTCATCATTGGTGCATATATTGAAATGAAGGACTTGCTTAATAAACACATGGGCAACACCAACCACAAGGGCAGGGTTAATATTTCAGAATGTTAGATATGGGACCAGAAACGTTAATCTATATTTATTAGTACCATTGACCGTTGAACAATGCAGGGGTTAAGGGCACCGCCCCCTCAACCAGTGGACAATCCAGGTACAACTTTTGACTCCCTAGAGACTTCACCGCTACTACCTACTGTTGACCAGAAGGCTTACTGATAACATTAACAGTCCTTTAACACATATTTTGTGTGTTACTTGTATCGTATACTATATAGTTACAATAAAGAAAGCTAGAGAAAAGGAGATATTAAGATTCTAAAGAAGAGGAAATATACTTGCTTTTCATTATGTGGAAGTAGATCATCATAAAGGCCTTCATCCTTGTCTAAATGTTGAGTAGACTGAGGAGGGGGAGGAGGGCTTGAGCTCGACATCTTGGGTGGAAGAGGAGGAAGAAAATCCACCTGTAAGTGGGCTCTTGAAGTTCAAACCTGTGTTGTTCAAGGGTCAACTGTCTATTCATTTCCTACTGTTGCCATAAATCACCATAAAGTTAGTGCTATAAAACAACACAGATTTATTTTACAGTTGCATACTTCACAAGTCTGACCCCAGTCTCACTAAAATTAAGATGTCAAGACGGGACTTGAGTCCTTCTGGAGGCTCTAGGAGACAGTCTGTTTCCTTGTCTTTTGAAGCTCCAGAGGCTGCATCCTTAGCTCCTGAGCGCAGTTCTCCATCTTCAATGCCTGTGACATGGCGTCTCTCTGATGCTGCTTCTTGTGTCACATCTCTTTCTCTGGTGTTCTCTTCTGCCTCTCTCCCACTTTTAAGGACCTTTGTGATTACAGACTCACCCTAATCATCCAGAATAATCTTCCTGTCGAGTCTTAATTTAACCTGCGAAATCCCTTTTGCCATGTAAAAAAACATGTTCATAGTTTCTGGGAATTAGGACTGGCATTGTTGGGTACCCTTATACTGCCTACCACAGGTAGATTCCCAGCTCAGGTACTTTCTGAAAAATTCACAGAAGCTGCTCAAGTGAACTCTCCTTTTAAAAACATTTGATTGGCAACTGGTGCAAATTCTTAAAGTAAAAAAAAAAATTGAGCATGGTGACCTTTTGATTCATCAGGTCTCTTTGGGTTGGAAAAGCTTACTGACTAAAATGAAGAAAGGAGTAACTGCTGGTAAGGGACAAGAGAGAACTTGGGAAGGGGACATGGTTGGCTTCACTAGTAAAGTGTAGACTAATGTTGATGTTAAAAAAATCCGGCCGGGTGCAGTGGCTCAAGCCTGTAATCCCAGCACTTTGGGAGGCTGAGGCGGGTGGATCATGAGGTCAAGAGATCGAGACCATCCTGGTCAACATGGTGAAACCCCATCTCTACTAAAAATAGAAAAAAATTAGCTAGATGTGGTGGCACGCGTGCCTGTAATCCCAGCTACTCCGGAGGCTGAGGCAGGAGAATTGCCTGAACCCAGGAGGCGGAGGTCGTGGTGAGCTGAGATTGTGCCATTGTACTCCAGCCTGGGTAACAAGAGCGAAACTCCGTCTCAAAAAAAAAAAAAAAAGTCCAAAACATGATTTTAGAATGAGTTAGTCACATGAGACACTTCTGTTATAATTCAAGTTTTTATGAAGTGTCTCTGATCCTTTCTTTGGTGGTAGCTGGTCGAAGACAAAACCCCAACCATTCAGCTGCTGAAGAACTGCTGTGATATCAAGGATGTTGTTCTGATACGCTTAGCACTGGCTAGACCTGTACAGAAATAGTAGATTTTGTCTTAGAATCTTGAGGAAAATTTGAAAATCTTGAGGTTTTAAATATAATAGCTAGTATCGTTTGAAAATTATGTGCTGAGATCCTTCTAGATGTTTATATCATTTGTTCCTCACAGTAGCCCTGCAGGATAGGTAGTTGCATTCCTGAGAGTCAGGACTGTCCATTTTAAGTGCTAAAAGAAAGGGGGACATTGGGAGAGCGTATGTTGGCTTACGTAGCCTGACTGCCAGAGGCTATGGGCAGAGCTCAGTTGATAGAAGACTGCAGTCTGAGGGTTGAATGATGTCAGGACTCTCTTCTCTACTTTGTTTTTTTCTATAGGTTTCATTCTTTCCAGAGCATCTGTACCTAGAACCTAAGTTCTGTCAATAAAGGTACGTCTCCAGTGACAGATGCATAGTAAGTGTTTATTGGATGTGTGTTAAATGAATGATTTCCTTTCTGCAGAAGAGAGCCGGGTGGGGAGTGTGGGATCTAACGGAATTTTGTCCGTCAGTGTCTACAAGAAGCACATGGTTTGAAGGAGCCCTTCCCAGAAGGAGGCGCTATTCTGAGCAAACAACTCAAATGTCCGCAATATTCCATTTTACCAATAGAGAAATAGAAGGGGTTCAGAAGAAGTAAACCGATTGGCCAAGGTCACAGATAGGAACTCATAAAGTCCAGATTCAGACTTGATCTGTGTATTTTAATTTTGGGGGGTTAGGGGGCGGGGAAAGGTGTTTATTTCCTGGTTATTTCTAGGAAAAGTGGCCACAACAGCAGACCTGAGTTTAATAGACTCTGGCTTATTGTGTTCTTTCTACTTTGCCACCACATCTCATCAGTGAAAGGAGCTCAGTGAAATGAAGGTCAGAAATGGGGCAGGGTAGCTTGGCAGGATGATGTCTTCAGGGAGCAATTGATCTCTTGATACTTGTTCAGTGTCATATTGGTGTTCAGAGATGCTAGATTGTTATATGGTCTTGGAACCTCTTAATAACCCCAGATATGGGATAAAAAGAGCTGGGAAAAATTGTTTTCTGAGTTATTTTGGAAAGTCAAATATAAAATATGAAACATTTTAGATTATTAAATAATTTAAATAAATATTATTTTGCTGTATGGCCTTTCCCACTATTTTTGAAAAACACATAAGAATAAAAGTTAATAACTGTCTTTAGGAACCATGGAATGTAAATTAGATTGTGCATGTTTGTAAATAGTTCTTAAATAATTGTAACCATTTTTGATTAGTGATACAAATAGGAGTTGAAAGGCTTTATTAAAAAGTAATTTGTCATGAGCCAAGGTCTTTGAAGAAATGCATATAAACGTTAGTATTGCTACTGCATTTGGGTTATTACAAAAGGAGCCCTGTATTTAGTACCTGATGTTGGAAAGATATTTTAAAATGTTGCCAGGCAAAGAGTCGCCTCAGTTATGTGTTCTAGGAATGTGTTTGATAGCGTGTGTTTTATAGGGCACAACCTTAGAGTCTATTTTCTGTAGCATGTGAAAGAAATTAATCTGTATTTGGTAATATACCAAATAGTGCAATAGCCAGAAAAGTTGGCTTCAGCTCTTGAAAAGTCAGTTTCATGAGTCCATGATTTATACAAAGTAACATTTCTTTTAATATGATAAAAATGAAACATCAAAGGAAGTGAAATTAACTATAGGTACTAAAATAATGAGCCTCATTAGATAAAATTGTCAGTGAATTTTTCCCATGTTGTTTAAAAGCAACTCATTACAGTTCATTTAAACAAATTAGTTATTTCAAGCTGGGCACAGTTGGTACATGCTTGTGGTCCCAGCTGCTCAGGAGGCTGAGGCTGTAGGCTAGCTTGAGCCCAAGAGTTGGAGGCCATGTTGGCAATATAGTGAAACTCTGCCTCTCTTTTTTTTTGAGACTGAGTTTGGCTCCTGTTACCCAGACTGGAGTGCAATGGTGCGATCTCGGCTCACCGCAACCTCCGCCTCCTGGGTTCAGGCAGTTCTCCTGCCTCAGCCTCCTGAGTAGCTGGGATTACAGGCACGCGCCACCATGTCCAGCTAATTTTTTGCATTTTTAGTAGAGACAGGGTTTCACCACGTTGACCAGGATGGTCTTGATCTCTTGACCTCGTGATCCACCTGCCTTGGCCTCCCAAAGTGCTGTGATTACAGGCGTGAGCCACCGCCCCTGGCCGACTCTGTCTCTTAAAAGAAATTAAGTGGCTCAGTAATTGTAAGCCTTTTTTTTCTGCCTTCACTAACATGCACAATCTGTCTTTACTAACATGCACAATCTAATTTACTAAGTAAGAGCAGCTCACTTCAGGGGAAGGGTGGTTAGTGATAGTGGTGTTTATACCCACAAAGGGCAATATGTAGTTTGAAAGAACTTTGCCCTGAGAGTTCTGCCTGTTATTTGGTACTGTGAAAAAAAATCTAGTTTAGGAAACGAAATGACCTTCATTATTATTATTGTTAGGGCTTTGTTTCTGTCTTCATATTTTTGCTTTATTCTAAACAGTTAAAGCTAATTGGATTTTTTAAAGTTGGGTCACTTGTAGCCTAATTGAAATACAACATAAAATCGTATAAAAGCAAACAATTATTAAACTTAGGTTGTAAGTATATTTTTAGCTTTCTAGAACTGACAGTTTTGCAAGTAAACCAAATTATATGTGATTTTTGAAATAAGAGCGATCTATTATTTAGAGCTGGAAAATATGAAATAAAAAGCTATATGCATTTCTAGTTTTCTTTAGTATTTCATTTTTCCCGAAGCGTCCATGTTTTTCTTTTCTTTTTCTTTTCTTTTTTTTTTTTGGGAGGAAGGCAGGAAGGGAGGGAGGAAGGAAGGAAGGGAGGGAGGGAAGGGAAGGGAGGAAATCAAGCAATGAGAGAGACGTTGCTGACCTGGATCTAGAGGTCTACAAGTTGATTTCTTTTTTTCTTTTTTTGAGAGAAGGAAAGAAAAAAAAGGAGTGAAGGAGAGGAAGAAAGAGGAAGAAAAAGAGGGAGAGAGAACGGAAATGTTGCTTTATTCTAAAAAAAAATGCATATTAATAATGGCCAATCAATGTTTCATTTAAACCTGTGAGTAGGTGTGATGTGATTTTGACAAGAATGTATATTTTGTGTATTTAAAGTGGAGAGCTCTATAAATATTTATTAAGTTTACTTGTTCCGGATCTGAGTTCGAGTCCTTGATATCCTTATTAATTTTCTGTCTCATTGAGTCTAAGTCTCTATGTATCTGGATGTTAGGATTGTTAGCTCTTGTTGTTGCATTGATCCTTTTACCGCTATATCTTTGTTGCTTTAAAATCTATTTTATCTGATACAAGAATTGCAACTCCTGCTTTTTATTTATTTATTTATTTTTGCTCTCCATTTGGTTGGTAAATCTTTCTCCATTTCTTTGTTTTGAGTCTTTGTGTATCCTTGCATGTGAAACGGGTGTGGATGTAACATGCCGTTGGGTTTTGGCTGTGTCTTTTGATTGCGGGATTAGTAGATTTAAATTTAGGATTACTGCCATTTGATGTTAACTGGCTGTTTTATCCATTCGTTGATGTAAATTCTTCTTTATGTTGATGCTTTTTACTTTTTGGTATATTTTTAGAAAGGCTAATACTGGTTGTTTCTTTCTATGTGTAATGCTTCTTTCAGAAGCTCTTGTAAAGCAGGCCTGGTGGTAATAAAATCGCAGAGTACTTGCTTGTTCATAAAAGATTTTGTTTTTCCATCAGTTGTGAAGCTTAGTTTGGCTGGATATTAGATTCTGGGCTGAAGGTTCTGTTCTTTGA
>CM052662.1:6923061-6974577 GCA_028533165.1 Leontopithecus rosalia
GTGTGTAGTGCTATCACATAATGATTTTAATTTGAATTTCCCTGAAGACTAATGAAATTGGGTACCTTGACATATGTTTTGACCATTTGGATATCCCTTTTGTGAATTGCCTTTTCATATAATTGGCCCACTTCTGTTGTTTTATTTTTTAAGAGATTTATAGGAGTTCTTTATATATGCTAATACAAGCCCTTTATTTGGTATAATTATTGTATCTTCTTTCCTTCTGTACGTTACTTTTTCACTCTATTAATGTTTTCTTTTGAGGAGCATAAGTTCTTAATATAGTTCAGCTTATTAACGTTTTCCATTTGTGTGTGTGTGTGTGCGTGTGTGCGTGTGTGTTCTATTTAAGAAAATTTTGCCAATTCCAAGGTATTGATGATCTCACCCTATTTTGTTTTAAAATCTTCATTGTTGTTCCTCTGATATGTAGATCTGTAATTTATCTGTAATTTTTGGGTGTGGTAGTGTGAGTTCTGAGCCAGCACCATTTACTGAAAAGAGTATTCTCATCTGGTGTCACCTTTGTTATAAATCAGGTGATCATACGTGTGTCTGTACTTGCCTCCATCTCACATTCTGGTGATTGAATCTTTATAGTAGGTCTTGCTATCTGGTAGTTCAAAATCTCCAGCTCCGATGTTATTCTTCAAAATTGCCTTGCTTATTCTTGTGGGTTTTTTTTGCATTTTCATGTAAGTTTTTGAATTAGTTTATCAGTTTATACACACACACACACACACACACACACACACACACACCAGCTGAAATTTGAAAGGATCGTGCAGAGTTTTCACATCAGTTTGGGGCTAATTGACATTTTTACTGTGTAGCAGTAGTTTTAAATTCAGCCTTGACATCCTCACTTCTTTTTTTCCCTTCACTCTTTCTTTCACTTATCCTGTAAGCCCGGCTTAATTCATCCGATCCATTTTCTTTAATTATGTCCCCAGGCTTCTTAAGACAATCAAATAACATTTTGATTGACTCTCTTGCTTAAGATCTTGATGCTGCTGTTCTTATTTCTCAATTATTTCCTTCCCTTTTCCTGTAGCAGTTCTTCCAATCTTTACAGCAGTCAAGCAACATAATGTCTTACTGCCAGTCCTAACCCAGTTCTTAGAAGACCTATGTGTAGAGATATCTGGAAAGCAGTTGTAAATTTGTACCTAAACCTTGAGAAATGTTGATGCTGAAGACACAGATTTTGGAGTCATTAGATAACATGGTTCTTAAAGGTATAGATATGGATGAGCTTGCTCAAATAGGAAGTACATGAAATAGGAAGAGAAGAAAAGAGCTTAGAATAGAATCCTGGAGGACAATCGTATTTAAAGGTTGGGCTGAGAAGAAGCTAGGGCATGTGATTAATAGGAGGACGCATAAGTTACCAGAGAACCAGGAAGGAGAGATGTACCAAAAACCAAAGGAAAAGAAGGTTTCAAGATGGAGTGAATGGGCCGGGCGCGGTGGCTCATGCCTGTAATCCCAGCACTTTGGGAGGCCGAGGCAGGTGGATCACGAGGTCAAGAGATCGAGACCATCCTGGTCAACATGGTGAAACCCCGTCTCTACTAAAAATACAAAAAATTAGCTGGGCATGGTGGCGCGTGCCTGTAATCCCAGCTACTCAGGAGGCTGAGGCAGGAGAATTGCCTGAACCCAGGAGGTGGAGGTTGCAATGAGCCGAGATCGCGCCATTGCACTCCAGCCTGGGTAACAAGAGCGAAGCTCCATCTCAAAAAAAAAAAAGCTGGAGTGAATGAGCCAGGCGTGATGGCATGCACCTGGAGCCCCAGCTCTGTGGAGGCTGGAGTGGAGGACTGCTTGAGCCCAGGAATTTGAAGCTGCAGTGAGCTGTGATTGCACCACTGCACGCCAGCCTGGGTGACAAGGAATGGTCAACGGTTAAATGATGCCCGGAGGACAGGAACATGCTAACAGAAAGCAGCCCGGTGGATTTGGCTAGTCACCTCAGCAAGACCGGTAGGAGCTTGTAATGAGGGGAGAGAGTTGAGATAGTGAGTGGAGGTTACTCTCTCAAGCACATTGATTGGAAATGGTAAGTCAGAAGGTAGTCCAGCTGAAAGACATGGTGAGATATCATTGTCTGATGTCTTTGTCACTTAGAATCAACTTGTGCAAAGCCAAGTTCCTCATCCTGCTTTATCTGCTGTTTGTCTGCTTTCTAATTCCAGTGAGTAGGGTCACCTTTTGCTTAGTGGTTCAGGCTGGGAACCCTGTGCTCTTCTTTGACCTCTCCCTTGCCTCTCCTCCCATCCCTGCCCCTACTCTACCCCCCATTTCAATGGTAACCAGAGACACATGAGTTTTTCTCAGTAATGTGTGTCATCATTCCCTCTGTTGACCTCTTCTGCAGCTCCTTAGGTTGGGATATCGTGTTTTCCTTGATAGTGCAGTAGCCCTCTTACTGGTCCTTAAAGTCTTGTTCTCACCCCTCATCCATTCTTCATACTGCCCCACTTCTCTTTCAAAACAGGGTTCCCGTCATATCTTTCCACTTAAAAATGTCAGTTGCCTTCCCACTGCCTACTATATATAGTATACTAAATATTTATTAAACAAGAACTGATTATGTGTCAGGCGTCATACTAGACACTAGGGGTACAATGGTGAACAAGATAGACGTGGGCCCTGCTGCCATCTAGTGTAATGGAATATAAGGCTTTTTATGGGTTGGGTACCAGCTTATCTTTCTAGGGCCATCTCCACTTCTGCTTATATCCTCCAGACATTTTGGACTACTACTTTCCCCATGGGCAAAATCTATTGTGAAATCACTGTGTCTTTCTGTGCTGTTTTCTACCCAGAATGCCTTTCTGCTGTATGCTTGTCTACTATTTTTTATAGTAGACTATTTATAGTAAGATGGTATTTTTTTTTTCAAATAAGCCATTGGCTGTTGGTTAACTGGTAAATCATCTGTAAAAGCTTGATTTTTAAGAAATATGCTACAGTTAACGATAATCCACGTAACTGCTCCTGCTTCTTCCTGCTACAAGAAAGAAGTTTTGGGGGTGAATTCTTTGTAGAGGAGAGAGCTATCTAGAATTTAATACTACTAATTCTGTATGGTACCTTTCAGGTCAATAAGAATGCATGGAATAGAGGTGAAAAGCAGAAATAAGCACTTGTGTGCTCTGCAGAAACCATTAATGCCTGGCTTATTTCATAGAGTATTTGGATTTTGAATGTATTGATTTATCTTCTTCCACTTTAGACTGATGATGAAGATGAGTCTTTTGTTCTTGAGGACCCTACATTGTTAAACATTGACACTGTTGATTCTCACTCCTATGATACATCATCTGTGGCAAGCTCAGATAGTGGTGACAGGACCAACTTAAAAAGGTAGGTATTCATATCAGTCTTACTTGCTTACAGTTGAAGTATTTGATTGTTTCAAATGTGATGTACATTTTAAAGTACAATGTGGTCAGTTGAAGCCCTGCATGGGAAGTAGAAGGTCCACTTGTGTGGATGTAATATTTTGAAGATTTTGACACCATTGAGGAAGAACGTAGAAGGGTAGGTGCTATGACCACTGTCTGAACTCTCAGTAGGAAGCCATAATGACAGCCAGGGACTCCGGGAAGGAAGCACAGATCAAAACGGGCACCGTCTCTGTGGTGGGAACACACAGCTTGGTTCACCACCCTCCGGTTCTGTGCGCCTCCCGCACCTCCCCGCCGCCTGCATTCTGTCACTCCCGTTCCGTGCGCCTCCCGCACCTCCCCGCCGCCTGCATTCTGTCAGATCAGCCTGCCTTCATTCTCCTGGAGTGGGTTCAGAGAATCACAGAGGTGATGGACTTCTAACCCTAATTAACTTAAATTTGGGCTGCTTTTCACCTTCAGAGTTCTTGGAGAGAATATGAAAAGGAAAGAGAAGTAGAGGAATCATAATAGAAATACATGATTGAATTCATGTGTCACTTCAATATTGATAAAGTAATCTGTTTTTCTTCTTCAGTTTTGCCTGTGTTGAAGCTCTTTTCTTTGGGTTCTCTCTTGTGGGATAGGTGTCGTTGCTGGTTACGTTAACCTGTTTGGTCCTGTGTTCTTCAAATAGATAAATGTTTTTGATGGTCTGGTCACTACCTGCTTAAAAGACACGTTGTCATCTTGTTGCTTGCGTAATAAAGTCAGAACTCGTGTGTGTGGCCTCGGCCTGGACCGTGCTCACTGTTTGACCTTGTCTGTAAGCACTCTCACCTCAGGCCTCCTAGCCGTGCCTTTGGTGTGTGTGCACCCCAGACAGGCTGCACACCTTTACATCTTCACATTTCTGCTCATGCTTTGCCCTGACAGACTCCTAGTCCTCCATCAAGGTCAAATCAGGCATCTTCTCTCTCTCTCTCTCTTTTTTTTTTTTTTTTTTTTTGTTTTTTTGAGACAGAGTCTTGTTCTGTCACCCAGGCTAGAGTGCAGTAGCATGATCTCAGCTCACTGCAATTTCTGCCTCTTGGGTTCAAGCGATTCTTCTGCCTCAGCCTCTCAAGTAGCTGGGACTACAGGCGTATGCCACCATGGCCAGCTAATTTTTTGTATTTTTAGGAGAGACGGGGTTTCACCTTATTGATTGGGCTGGTCTTGAACTCCTGACCTTGTGATTCGCCCACCTTGGCCTCCCAAAGTGCTGGGGTTACAAGCATGAGCCACCATGCCCGGTTCATCTTCTCTTTTCTATAGCTATCCCTAATATTCCCAAATAAACAGAATTAAACTGTTCTTCATTTGCATTTATGTGGTACTTAATTCATATTTCTAGTCTAACATTTATTCTTTAAGAGTTATTTATCAACCTCTCTAGCTAAGCTATGAGATCCTTGACAGTAGTAACTATGACTTTCTTATTTTTGTATCTACAGAGCATACTTTTAGTCATACAGAGTAGGTGCTCAGTAATGCTGGGTAAAAGTTTAACAGTTACTTTTTTTGTATGATGATGAGTAGACGGGGAATTTGAGGAGGTGGATGGTTGAAGAATGAGAGGGTAGTCATAGGAGGAGCAGCGCAGGAAAGGTGAGCAAGCGTAGGAAGGCAGCAGAGGTGATACAGCCTCTCAGGCAGGAGGAGTGCTCTGTAGGCAGCCTTCTGGAGAACGTCAGAACCTACTGCTGCATTACCTAAGGTGGGCATGGAGCAATTTGAATCCGTGAGAAAGGAATGGCGATTTTATTTATTTTCCTGCTTGTGCTGCTTTGAGGTTCAAGGTGGGTTTAATACATTTTAAGGTGGAATGGTTAGATTCTTCAGACCTCTTTTAAAAACAGATCTAACAAATTCTGTACAGTGCTGTCTTTCGCTTTTATGTGTGTGTTTGCCTTCAAAGCGTCGGGACCTGCCTTTTCACTTTCTTTGGTCTGTTTTTAAATATTTTTCTTTTTTTTTTTAGGAAGAAGAAATTACCTGATTCTTTTTCACTCCATGGATCAGTTATGCGACATTCACTTTTGAAGGGAATTTCTGCCCAGATAGTGTCTGCAGCTGTAAGTATTCTGTTTTCTTCCCTCGGCATTATAACCTGCAATGGTATAATGAAGGAGGGATGAGCATAAAACAAAACACAGCACTTCTCTTTGCCCGCGGGTTCAGAAAAATGCAATCTGGCTTTCATGGCTTTTGTGTGATGATTTTTGACTCATAAGACGTGGCTACATGTCTTGACATAGAAATTAGTGCAGCCATGGAAATAAAGTTCTGCTCAGAATCTAGGCTGTGCCTAAATGAAATATGGCAGTAAGCCCCAAATCAGTACTATCTGCATTTGCTTTCAATTCTTTTTCCGTTTAGTTGCTATCTTGTGTATTGGTTGAGATTAAGTGCTTGTTTTTTGACTCTTTTCATATGGAGAAATGATTGATCAGAATCTTTTACAACTGAATGTTTTTTTTATAATTTACAAAAGTATTTTCATGTACCTTATTTCATTTATTCTTACAACTTGGAAAGTAGGTAAAGCCATAATCTGTTTTACAGATGAGAAGATAGCCTCAGAAAGGTGTTATTAATTTATCTTAGATCATTCTGCTAGGAAGTAGCAAGGCATTTATTCAAAAGTGGGGTTCTGGCTTCAGCTGTAGTGCCTCTGTTGTGAAATGGAGGTGGCATTGGTGAATGTGACCAATGTGTGAAATGGCTGGAACAAAACATCTGTGGCCTTTTTTCAGAATTATTCAGAGGACTGGGCTAATGTAAACATTATTTAATGGTCCATAGACAGCAGAACTTTTCCTTTGCTGCTGTCAGAGTTTTCTTTTGACCTCACAGCCCAGAGTTTTATGTAGTCTTTCAATTTTGGTTTTCTAAATTCAATGTATACATTCTGTATATAATGATAATGACAGATTTATACTCCAGGAAGTTTGATGTGTTTTTATGTACTTTTTGGGGCATTTAATTGGCATTTTGCATAGTCAAGTTGGACAAGAGATAAAAGTTTGTATTTTTCAAGAGGGCGAGAGATTGATATGGAATTATAAGACACCACAATTGCACTTCAATTTTCAGGTTAATCAGAAAAAGCCCTTTGTGCAGATACCAAAAAAAAAGTGTTTACTATGACAGTTGGTGTATCCTGACCTAGCTCATATATCACGAAGTCAATTTAGAGATGCTCAAGCCATGGAGAAAACCTGGGCAATTGTTCTTCCTCTTTTAGATGGAGAGTAACTCATAGTTGCTAGAATGGGAACCACCTGTTGAGGATTACATTTCCATGACGTTGACTGAATTTAATCCTTATGTAGGTGATGAAATTAATTCCTTTCAAAATCAAGATGAACCAGAACAGTCATTTGACCCACCTGTGCAGTTTTAAAAATATTTTGAATAATGGAGACTGAGCTGAAACTCAGACTCTGAACAATGATTAGATAAATCTGTTATTGAAAAGGGTTTCTCTTTCCCCTTGAAGAGGAGGAGAAATTCTAATAAATCCCAGAGTGTTTGCATTCTGTTTTTATTTCATTGCTATGGCTGAGCTCCTTTGGTATGTTAAAATGAAAACTGCCTTTCCTGTGACAGTCATCATACGGTGCCTTCCTATTTTTGGATTACCAGCTCCATTTAAATTGTATGCTTTCCTGTGATGGTTGGTTTATTAACATGTAAAGCTAGTTATATTTTTGGCTATTTCTCCCTGAGTAATTGCTCAATAGCATCTTCAGCCATGTGTGGTTAGTGATGTTATTAGGGCTGATTTGGGCCTTGATCATCACAGTTTTGGGGTTCATGCATGGAAAACACTTAGGAGAGGTGAAATTTTTGGAGTTGTGAAGCTCATTTTTAAATTTGGAATCCTTTTCAAAGTGATATGACATGTGACCATACTTTAAAATAATTCAAAGTAACTTTTTAAGGATCTTTATTACTTTTATGATCAACTTTAAGATACTAGAGATACGTTAGTGTAGTGTTTTTTTCAAAATGTGTCCACTGGGTAAGAATCTCCCAGGGTGATGATTAAATTGCAGGTTCCTGGGGCTCATCCCAGACCTACTGAATCCCAGGCATACAGGCATCCCAGGTGATTCTCATGATTTTGGCTTTTGAGACCCACTGCACCCAGATATTTCAACAGCAGTACTAAAATTCTGTAATCTCTACAGTGCTTCCAAATCTCTGTTTTTTTTTTAGCTTTTGAAGTCAGGTGACTTCTGATTTCATTATTCAGGTTCTATTTTGAATCTAGAATAGGCCTTAGAGTAACATGGTTTTGTTACAGTGTTAGAAGAAGAAACAATTGGTTTAAGTTGTTTCACTTCAAGTCACAGTTTCCAATAACTTACTGACAACATTAAGTGAAGTCTTACTAGAGTTTATGACTTTCATCTGCTGTCCTGTCTCTTTTTCCCTGCCTAGATGCAGGTCCGTCATTGATGAAATATGTTTTACATGCATCTTAATTGCCGAGTGTTATGTTAGGCACATTTGACACTCAGATATATACACGCAAAGCTGGACACATGCTGCCATCCAGAGCATCTTTGTTTTTTTCATGTTTCTGTGTACTGGAGTAAGTTTAAGTTGGTTCTCAGGAAGCTACAGAGTTGGTGAAACAGATTCTGCCTTTTGAGAGAGGATAATAATTGACAACACTGACAAGGACAGACAGAGAAAAGAAAATGTGGAAGTGCTAAAAGAAGCCTGTCCTAGGCATTGGAAGCTCTGAGCTTCAGACATAGTTCTACCACTTAACTGAGTACCCTTGGTCAAGTCAGTTAAACTCTTGGAAATGTCTGTTTTTTAAATCTGGAAAATCAGAACAATACTACCCATTCTATACATCTCTCCTGGGGTGAGAATCAAGCAGTGTAATATCTGTATATGCAAGCTCTTTGCTACTGCAGTACTGCGTCACTACAAACTCAGGATTATTGGAAGCTACGTAAGCTTAGAATTGATACTCTTACATACTTATTTCATTCTTCACATTGAATTTGATCCTCAGGACAGCTCATTGAGGTAAATAGGGCAGCATTTGCTATTTCTTTGAACAGGTGACGAGACTAATGTTCAGAAAAGTTAGGTGACTTTTCGAATGCCATATAGTTTCTGATAAGGAGCTGGGACCAGCACTTCTTTGTGATGTTTTACTTTCTTATCTTGAGAACTGACTTAATATACCCTGTTGGGGTTTATTTAGAGGTTGTTGGGTAATTGGTAGATAGGAAAGCCCTACTTAGTAGTAGAAACATTTTAGCATGTTTATATTCCTCTAATCTTTATACATCCTGCAGTTGTGTCCCCATAGCACTTATGGTTTATTCAAATTACGGAAAACGGAACATCTTTCCTCGTTTTCTTTCGCATTGCCGTTATAATCAGTACCCTTCCTGAGGTGTCCGATGTACTCAGTAAAATAAAACAATCCTCTTTCATCCCCTTGGTATTTTGTTGCTATATATATATAGCTTTTGTGATTTCTCTTAGTTGGGGGCAAAAATAAAGGTTCCACCTCTTATCTAAACTGATTTGGACCAAAGTGTACGTAAAGCAAGAGCCTTATACCGTCTTCTGTATTTTTCAAATACTTTCTTTAAAATTTCGTTTAGGACAAAGTAGATGCTGGCTTGCCTACAGCAATTGTAAGTATACTTTAACTTTTTAAAGGTAAGCTTTTTATTTGATTGGGGTTTCTTAGATTTATTGTTACATTGCTCAAAGTGTTACATAAATTATGATAATAAATTCATAAGTCATTTTACGGCCTGTAATTGGGTCTAACATTTGTCCCTGTTGAATATTTTCTTTTTTCCTAATATTTTGTTACTTTTTAGGCTTCTGTTTGAGAAGCAGATAATGGGGTAATATTAGCCTTCTCCAGGTTTATTTGTTTGTGGTACTACCCTGCCCAAGTAAATTTGCTGCTTCTGTGATTTGGCTCCCCTTCCACAAGGAGTGGAAAGCATCATTTGATAGAAGCACTTCGTGGTAAATAGTACATTTAACAGCTCTGGATTCCATTGCCAGGCTTGCCAACTAGAACTCCGTTGGAGTATTGTAGAGACTGGCGCGTGTCGAAAGCGCACCGGTACTCTCTCTTGTCTTCCTCCAGCACCTCTTGTAGCTTTCCCTTTAGTCACTTGGTGAGGAAGTGGGTGAGTTTTGAACATTTTGGATACCTTTAGACTCCTGTGGGTAAACTAGAGAAGTGTGTTCTCACCTCTTCCCCACACCTTGTAGGAAGCTCTTGGTTGAGCAGTGTAAGTGCTTCTTACTTTGTCTGGACCCCTGATTTTTTGGTTGCAAGTTGCTTTAGAGGAAGTTGAGTGGCGTGTTATTGCCTGTAATGTTGAACATATGATATTTTGATAGTGTTACTCTTAGAGTAAATTTAGAGGGATTCTCAGAAATAAAATGTCCTGAGTTTCATTTCCTGTTTTGCCTCCTGGATGAAACTCTTCTTATTTATAATAGTGTGTATGTCATCTGGTGCCTAGAGGAAGGAAGGCCAACACATTCAACTCTGATTATTTCAAGATTCTTAATGTAATATCTTAAATGTCATCTTCCCTTTTGTTTTCAGGCAGTCTCCAGTCTGATAGCAGTGGGTACATCTCATGGATTGGCTTTAATATTTGGTAAATTTTCTAAGTGCTTTCCTGCTTTTAAATATTAAGTGTCCTTTGGGTTTTATAATGTTCTTTAATCACAGTTTATATAGTGTACTTTATTTTCTTGAACAAAACCAGAAAAACTTGAAAAGTAGCAGTCAATTTTTTTTTTTTCGAGATAGAGTCTTGCTCTGTAGCCAGGCTGGAGTGTAATGGTACAATCTCGGCTCACTGCAGCCTCTGACTCCCTGGTTCCAGCGATTCTCCTGCCATAGCCTCCCAAGTAGCTGGGATTACAGGCATGTGCCACCATGCCCAGCTGACTTTTTGTATTTTTAGTAGAGACGGGGTTTCACCATGTTGGCCAGGCTGGTCTCGAACTCCTGACCTGACGATCTGCCTGCCTCGGCCTCCCAAAGTGCTGGGATTACAGGCATGAGCCACTGCACCCAGCCTAGTATTTTTATAGCTAATGGTTATTTGACTCACAGCTTTGTTTTGCTGCTTATTGCAAGTTTATTTTCTTCTTCATGAATTTATAAGCTGTCACATCTATTGACTCTGCAAACCTAGACAAAAAGAATAAAGTTGAAAGGAACCTGGGGTTATCATCCCATCTGCCTCCAGTTGGTGGTGGTGGGGATTTTTGATTTCTGATTCTGAATCATGTTTTAATAGTGGGTATTCTAAAAGATCTTCAGGAAAACAGCTTCCCCAGGCTTTCTCAGTAATTTCAGGAACTCTCACTGGCAATGAGCTCTTTTTTATTTCCATTGTAAATTGCTCTAAACTGACAACTTTTTGGCCTGAAATCACATTGCTTTCTTGGTTGAAAAGAGAGCTGGTTTTATTTGTATAGTAGAAGATAGTTGTATTTTCTCATTTTTTTTCTACCTGAGACTAAATAACTGTAGTTTCATTAAACCTTCTTTGCTTTTGAATTTGATGTATGAGTGGAATATTTTATTCTTTTTTGTCTTAATTTAAAAACTGTTGGATTGTTGATGCTGGGTGCGGTGGCTCATGCGCTTAATTCCAGCACCTTGGGATGCCAAGATGGGGGATCACCTGAGGTCAGGAGCACGAGACCAGTCTGGCCAACATGGTGAAATCCCATCTCTACTGAAAAAAAAGTCCAAAAAATTAACTGGGTGTGGTGGCAGACGCCTGTAATCTCAGGTACTTGGGAGGCTGAGGCAGGAGCATTGCTTGAACCCGGCTCCTAGCAGGAGATTGCTTGAACAGGGGAGATGGAGGTTGCAGTGAGCCGAGATGGCGCCATGCACTCCAGCCTGGGTGTCAGAGTGAGACGCTATCTCAAATAAATAAATAGATAAATAAATAATAAAAAATAAAAATTTTGAGAGAGTGTCTCACTCTATCACCAGTAAATAAATAAATAAAAATGAAAAATGATTAGTTTTTTTGGGAGGGTCATTTTTAGTGTTCTCTTCTGGCTAGTAAGTCACTTCATCTCTGTTAAAGGGAAGTCCTGATGACACTGTTTTTAGTAAGGAATCTGCAGGATATTTTATAAGGATTACCTGAGAATACTTAATAGCAGAACCGCAGTTTGATTTCCGTGGGGCCTCCCGTCCTTGTTTATCATATGAATGGAAAACTGGTTATCTTCTGTTGGTTTTGAACGATCTGACTTACTATTATACCTTTTGTATTATGTCAAAAGCTTTATTTAAAATGTAATTGTAAAACGTAGTCCTTTCAAAGGTAATTGATTTAAACAATAGATTTTATTGTTTGGGGACCAGAAGCGTAGAAACAAAATTATAATTCTTTTGAAAGAACTTAGAATTGATTGAAAAAGACTTTTAAAAGCCTCTGTAGTTGATATATATTCATAGTAGAAAATTCAGAAAACATAGATGAGCGAAAAGTCGAAGATACACCAAGTCCTACCATCCAGGACTAACCCTAACATTTCTGTATGTAACCTTAGTCCTTTTTCTGTAACTGTCTATGTGTATGTATACATCCTCAAATGGGATCATGTTAATTTGTAACCTGCTTTTCATTATCATGAATATATGTTCATCGATTACGTATTTTGTCTGACGTCATTTTTAATGTCTACATAGTATCCTATTAAATGGATTCTTCCTAATTTAGTCTTTTCCTACTATAAGACATTTAAGTTGTTTGTAAACATGCAGTAGTGTGATGAACGTTTTTGTTACTACATCTCTGCATACATGATTACTTTTTTAGGACAGATATTCCTAAAAGTGGAATTGCTTGGATCAGAAGATGAACATGAATGACTTTTGATATGTATTATCTAATGGCCCTCTAGAAAAGTTTCTGTCAGCCTGCTCTCCCATCAGGTGTTCAGAATGGTGGTCTTCCTGTGGGGCATAATTAATATTAGATAAACAGAATTTTGGAACAAAATCTTCTGGGGTCATTTAGTTCAGTCTCCTTATTTTACATCTGAGGCTATTGAGGACCAGAGAGGTCAAGTGAGATGCACAGAGCCAAGTTCAGCCAAGTTCATGGAGGAATGCTGAATCCTAGATAAGTGTATTTCTACTATTCCAAGCAATTCTGCTACCCTGAGAGAAAAGAAGGCAAATTCTAAGACAGGAAGAAAGGAATACAAGAACTAAGGTGAATGAGAATAGGTTCTAATGCATGTACTTGTCAGCAGATTGCATGTTGATTTTTTGTTCCACTTAGCAGTACTCACTTTTCCTTGCCTCTGCCTGCTTTAACATTCCTTTCTTGTCAGTGTTATGAGAATGTGTGACTGCTTATAATCAAACCCATGTAGAGCTTACTGCAAACAATTTTAAAACATGAATACAAACAAAAATGAACAGAGGAAAAGAGAACATTGTCTTTTTAATTTCCTCGGGCCTGGTTTCGTATTTTTTTGTTTTTTAAAACCCCAGCAGCTTTCGTGTAGATAGGAGGAAGTAGTAATCTTTCATTACAGCCTCATGGAAAAGAAAGTATGCCAAAGTGAACATTTTGAGAAAGAATCATAATATTCCTGTTGTGCTTTGAGTATTAATAGTGTGGTTAATAAACTTTACTCATTACTGTTTATAGGAATCAGATGTTTGGACAATGTGTTTTAGCAAATGGATTGCAATATGCTTGAAAACCTAGGAACCAATGGCAGAGTAATAATACCATAGAGTGTCTAGAGGCCTGGGTTAGATCTCATCTCTGTTAAACGTCTGTGTTGATCATAGGAGAAAGCGTAGCAGGAAGAACTATGCTTGTTTAAGTACTAAATGTTCCTCTTTGAAGCAGAGGCCCGGTCATTAAGATAGAAATCAGAAATTATGGGCATGTAGCATTTAAAAAATGTATTGGTACTTACCTTATACAGAGTCTCAAAAGTTCAAATCTTAATAAAGATCCCCAGGTCCTTGGTTTCCCTTTTTTTGGTTGTTAATGTACTTTAGTAGACTATCTTTTTGAAAATTTTTTTTAATCTCCCTTAAACATGGATTTACTTACTTTGCTATAATGAGAGTATCATGCGTTTTCCTGTAATGTAGCTGAACATAGTAAATGCTAGAGACATTACTTCATCGTGTTTAGTATCATTCCCACGGTAACTGAGGCTTGTCACTGATATTCTTGATTTTTTTTACCTGCCTTTTCTCTGAATTTGTGAACTGATTTCTTGCTTTTCTTTCTCTCTTGATCTTTTCTTCATGGATTCAAAAGGAAAAGGTATAGTAAGTAATTCTAGCTTGCATGAATGGTTTCTTTTCTTTTGGCCTTTTTAATGTTGGAAGAGAATGCTACCAGTTTCAGTCAGTGCCCTCTTATGAAATGCTTATTGAAAAAACTGTAGCTAATTGAAAAATTAGATAAGAGGAAATTGTGAAAAACCATATGTTTTTAAAACACCTTCAATGTTTTAACTGAAAATACATATGTTTTCATTTCTCCTCTGATCTTTTGATGCAATCCCAAACTTTTTCTTTAAGTTTGTATTTGCCACTTGGAGTCCTGAGGTATCTTTTTTGGCATAAACTTTATCAATAATGGGTCATGTAAAATTTGCAGTTTTAATTTGAATAGAGGGAAAAGCTTAAACACCTGTGAATCAGTCAATTTGTGCAAAATCCTAGATTTTAGCAAAACTTTCTATCTTTTACTGTTATCTTGTGAACACCTTATTTTGTGACAGTTTTGTAAAGGAACTTATCTTTACCAAGTTCTTTTTTTAAATCATCCACTTAATGTTTGTGGAAACAACAGCTCTTTCTTTTTCACTCTTTTGCATTAGTTTATTTACTGTTTAGGTTTTAAAGTACAGTAATATTACAGTGGCATGAACAGGCTTAGGAATGAATACAGCTGACTCAGAGTAAGTATCAGCATTCTGGAAGATATCCAACTAGCCATGGGGATTCAGTATGCCCTGGTTTCAGTCGGTAAGCCTTACAGAGGAAAGGAGAACTTGAATTCTGTGAGTTGGTTTGATGGAGGTCAGGTAAAATGCTTCTGTAGTTTTTATGATCATCAGTGAAAAATGTTTCCTGATTAGATCTTTTCTCCCTTGGTCCTAGAGAATATTTTAGTGTGAATAAAGGATAAGAAAAGGCCGGATGTGGTGGTTCATGCCTGTAATCCTAGCACTTTGGGAGGCCAAGGTGGGGGGGGATTACTTAAGGTCAGGAGTTCAAGACCAGCGTGACCAAGTTGGTGAAACCCGTTTCTACTCAAAATACAAAAATTAGGCGAGTGTGGTGGTAGGCGCCTGTAATCCCACTACTTGGGAGGTTGAAGCAGGAGAACTGTTTGAACTCAGGAGTGGAGGCTGCAGTGAGCTGAAACTGCACCATTGCACTCCAGCCTGGGTGGCAGAGTGAGACTCTGTCTCAAAAAAAAAAAAAAGGATAAGAAAAGAGTAGTAGTAAAGAATATTGAATATTGGTCAATAATGGTAGAGCTCTACACACACAATTAAATTTGATTCCTGTTAGGATCTAAGTATTTCCTTGTTTTTATAGTCTTTGGGAACTAATGAAAACAAATTGGGGGTAAAGAAATTGAGGTTTGGGCTAATTTTGCAGTATGGAAAGAGTTAACAGAAATTCTTGAAGTATGTTCAAATTTAGATTTTAGGTCTGTTACAGACTTTGTCCATTATTTGTGACTTTTCTTTGCTATTCAGCATATTATTCTTAGGTCCAGAATATGCCAAGGAGATCTATTGCAAGCAAAGTGTATTTTGAAAGACATACTAATAAAAGATACAGATGTAATTCAGGGCAATGTCAAATAGATGTGCTGTTTGTGATATTTGGCCTTCAAGTTATCCAAATTAGTTGCTAAGCTATATTATTGTCGTAAACAATAATTCCTTGCATTTGTGCCATTTAAGAATTTTCTCACTTTTCATACACAAAACTCTATGTCAACTCGGTGAAGTTTATAAGAAAGGTGTTAGTCTCATTTCATATTTCTTGCCAGGGTAACAGTTATTAAGACCCACTGCAATTTTTTTTAAAACAAATTTAACAGTACTAACCAAATATGCTTTAATGTGAATCTGTAAATGAAATTAGTTATACTCTTAATAACTTTCTCCAACTGTAGACAAAGGAGACTTCAGAGAATAGGGGAAGAAGAGAATTTTTCCTTTTAAATTTAATGACATTGAGAGTAAACTGGAATGGGTCTCATTTTCACCTTCTGTTCAGGTCATTTTGTTCTTTACACGTATCCATGGAATTTAAGTGTTTTGAAGAGGTTTTATGTTTATTTTAGTCAAATATCGCTTTCCAGAATTCACCAGAATTATCTGGACTACAGAATATTTAGCTGCTCTAGCAGGAGAAACCTCTTCAGTAAGACTGCTTTCTTCTTTCCACGGAAATTCTACCTTTTCTGACTTAGTCTAAATTATGTAACTTCAAGCTTGTTAACATGGTACTGTAAGGATAGAATGTATGAAGATAGCAATAAGAGTTGATAAATACCTTTATGGAGTCAAAGTAGTACATTTATTACACTGCCCATCACTTCTCTCAGCATCACTGCTGTCTTTTTTAAACGTATATATGAATGTAATGTGTAAATTAGTTTGTGATGAGCACTTAATACTATTCACGGGACACTGAATTGGTTTCTTTGTGCATTATGTTACTTTACTCATTTATTCCTTCAGCAACACCGTGAGATAATGGGCATTTTCTGTATTTTACAGATGAAGATAGGGAGGCTAAGTGAACTGAAGTAACATTCCTAAAATTACAAGACATGCTGTGGTTTTAAGGCTTGTACCTATCTGTGGGGTAGGGGTGGAATTAAAATCGAAGTATCTGGTTTCATAGTCATGATGCCTTCTAAAGGGACATTATATAAACAACAATACATTGTAAAGATCAAGAAAAAAGTTGAGAATGTTTCCATGAACAGATTTATGAGGTATACATGTAATACCTATTTTAGGAATGTCTGCGGTTGATAATTTGCTTCCCTGTCTTAGCTGGTTGGTGGTGTGTGGGGACAGCGGTCAGGAAAGCACAGTCATGTCTGGTTTTGAATCTGGAAGCTGGTTATGCCCTTTTCCTTTCCTCGTTTCATCGGTTGCCCCTCTTTGTGCTTCCTCTTCACGGTACCCGTATTCTCTCTGTTATCATACTTCTCAGTTCTGCTCCTACTTCCTGTGCCTGAAATAGTCTAAAGTATGAGCTTTGTTAAAATAGAAAGTGGTAGTGAGAGTCTTTAAGTATCGGTGAATCAGAACTCTGTGAAGTTTGGTTGTCAAAGCAGAGACTACAAAGGATCCCAGCAGTCTGTTGCTTAGGCATCGCTCTGTGCCCGGAAGGCAAGCAGTCCAAACTCCAGGGTGTGAAATTTCATACCAGCCTCTGTCTTTGTCCTCTTACTTTCTGTCCATCTGTTACCTATCCGTGTGACCCAGGGTAGAGGTACATATGGAGTACTGTTGCCCAACCGTCGTATCATGACAGTTGCAAAGTAAGGTGTGTGGATGAGAATCCACTGATGACTCAGGGTGGCCCTGATGAAATAAGGGTCGTGGAAAACGTTATTTTAAGTAGGTAGTTTTGGAAGAGCAAAATAAAATGTGACGTCATACTTAGGAAAATTATAGAATAAAGGAAAGCTTTATAATTTGGATTAAATTGAAAAAATTAAGGGTAGGGACAACAGGATGTATTGAAAAATACCTGTTGTAAAATTCTAGAAGTGAAGAAAGGCAGTGACTTTAAAATACATCAGACCTTGTATATTTATGAGTTTTATTTCTTTTCAGTCTTTGCCTTGGAAGACTAAAATCCAAAATGATTGAAAAAAATCGAGTATTTTCTATAGTTACACTTACTGTTTCAGAACTCTTTTTTGGGAAGGAGGGAATTACTATTTGAGCCAGTTTATGAGCGTGGAAAAATACTCCTACAGTATTCACTCTGAATGGGCAAAAGAACTGACCTAATACTATTTCCTAGACCTGAGAATAAATGACTGATAACTAGATTTACTCTTATAGAAGGAGGATTGGCAAATGCGAAAGCTATTCAGATAATTGTCAGATGCCTTCTAAGCACAAGGCATCAAGCAAGGTACTTTGGGAGTGTTAGTTCACTCATGATCTTAGCCCTCAGAGAGGTCCTAGTCGAATAGGAGAAGTAACACATACCCCAAAATTTGCATGTAGGTAATTAAGGGAGGCACAAACAGTGCTGGGGAAGTTGGGAAGACTCCAGGTTGTGGAAATACGATTTTTTTTTGCTTTTTTCTAAACAGTTAAGTTTTGTAGGAATGCCTTCTTTTAAATTTTTAATTTCATTGTTTTCAAGTGGATATAATAATGGACTCTAGACAAAATAAGCATTGCCTAGGAGAAACCCTAGAGAAATTTTTTTTAAATTATTAGATAACAGAATTCAATAAATATTTGAGTGCCTCCTGGAGAAATCAGATGTGATTAAGGCAAGATCCTTGCCCTTAACAAACTTAATCTAATAGATATTTGAATTGTTTGCTTTTAGCATATCAGTTTTTTTTTTTTTTGAGATAAGAGTCTTGTTTTGTCACCCAGGCTGGAATGCGGTGACACGATCTCATTTCATTGCAACCTTCACCTCCTGGGTTCGAGCGATTCTCCTGCCTCAGCCTCCCAAGTAGCTGGGATTATAGGCACCCACTACCATACCCAGCTAATTTTTTAATATTTTTAGTGGAGACAGAGTTTCACCATATTGGCCAGGCTGGTCTCGAACTCCTGACCTCAAGTGACCCTTTCATCTCGGCCTCCCAAAGTGCAGGGATTACAGTCTTGAGCCACATGCCCAGCCACTTTTAGCATAATTTTGATGTTTGAAATGATTTTTTGAAGTTGTTTGTTTACTCTGTAATTTGCACTGTTAATTTGCTTAGTAAATTTTCTTTATGGATAAGATACAAGTAAATTTCAGCCAAATTCCAAATTAATGTTTTTGAGTTTTGAAGTTTTATAGTAATTTTTCCTTTTTTCTTTTTTTTAAATGGATGATAGGTTTCAGTGCTGCCCAGGCTGGCCCCAAATGCGTAGCTTCGCCTCCTGAAGCGCCAGGATGACTGGCCTGAGCCATTGAGGCTCCTGAAGTTTTATAGTTATTTTAAAAGACAATAGTATTCCCTGTAACTTTGCATCTTGAAAATAGAAAGAAATACAATTCTAGGATGAGACACAGATTTCATCTGGATATTTTGGCTTATAATTAGCATTTTATGTTATGTTTCCTTGTAGATCTTTTTTTTTCTTTTTTTTTTTGAGGCTGAGTCTCACTCTGTTTCACAGGCTGGAGTGCAGTAGCGTGAACTCAGCTCACTGCAACCTCCCCCTCCTTTGTTCAGGTGATTCTCATGCCTCAGCCTCTCGAGTAGCTAGGACTACAGGCATGAGCCACCACTCCTGGCTAATTTTTGTATTTTTGTATTTTGCTTGATGCCTTGCGCTTCACCATGTTGGCCAGGCTGGTCTCAAACTCCTGACCTCAGGTGATCCACCCACCTTGGCCTTCCAAAGTGCTGGGATTACAGGCGTGAGCCACCATGCCTGGTCTTTTTTTCTGTATTTTCAAGTGTCTGATTCAATGCCCAGCATCTGCTAATTGCTCAATAAGTATATTTAAAAATGAATGTGACTTCATTGCTGCTTTTGATTCTTGTCACCTGCCAAGTCTTTGAAAGCATGCGTGTTCTAGTGTATCCACTCTCTCCCATTTCTTTCACTTGACTTTGAAAACTGCTTTCTTCAGATCAGAATCAAGCTTTGCGACTCTGTCTGGGTAGCACTAGTGTCGGAGGTCAGTATGGTGCTATCTCTGCCCTCAGTATCAACAATGATTGCTCAAGACTTCTTTGTGGCTTTGCTAAAGGACAGGTAAGATATGAACCTTCTTTAATTCATAAGACAGAGTTACAATAAGATCAATTAAAAACACTAATATCTTTAGATCATTATTTCAAAGACCAAAATATGTGTTATGAAGTAATGTGTTTGTAGAGCTGACCAGAGATTGCTGAGTCTGATTTTGGTCTTGTTCAAAATTTTTCGTGATTGTTGTCGACTGACCCAGAGTCTGTAATTTTTTATTCCTAGTTCATGTGTCTACTTGAGTAAACAATTTTGGTAAACCCACCAGGGGTGTTATATAAAATGTACTTCCGTACAGTCTGTAAATAACTGAGGCTGCTTTTTAGAAAGATTATGTGTTCCTGGGTAACTGTTTTTGCGTTTCTACTTCTGAAACTGGCAGTAGGGTATGGTTTTTTCATCTTCTGATTCACACATCACTAGCTGGTTTGGCAGTAAGCCCTTCTTACACTTTTTACCGGTGCTAAACAGATTGGCTTGTTAGAGAAATATCTTTTATCTCTCAGTATGAGAACAGCATTTCAAATCTAAAGAGAAAAGTGTGCCAGGTAGGATGAGGGTAAATGAAGGTCGAGTAAAGCTCCATGTTCTAATGGCTCTGCAACCTTTAGGTATGTTTTAACTTTATAGTTCTTTGCCTGCAATGTTTGTAGTCCAGGAATAGGTTATTTCAGCCAGAAGACAGGATACTTAAGACTAAAAAAGAGCAATAAACTTGTTTTTAAAGCACTTAGTTGTCTTATAGGTCACCATGTGGGATTTGGCCAGTGGAAAACTTCTAAGATCAATAACAGATGCTCATCCTCCAGGAACAGCAATATTGCATATCAAGGTAATAGCTTCATTTTCTTTTTCTAATAATTTTGATTATTATGCCTTTGTGTTTCTTTTAGAGTAAATTTCTCTATATTGATAATCGGAGTCCAAAAAAATGTATTTAACATGAAGCTGACCATTACCTCATAAATAGAATCCTTAACATAGAGCTGCCTTTTATTTGACTAGTCCAACGTGATGTTTTTCCAGGTTAAAACCAGAGATGGGCTAGTATGGAAATACTCAGCTTCAGGTTGTATTGAAGTCTAATCGATGTAATGGCAGAAAGGGCAAATTGATGTGATCCTAGACTGGAGTTGGCAGTAAAGATGGGCAGTGCCCTGCTGAAGCCCATACGGAGCTCTTTAAAGGTCTTTTTACTTTTGTTTAGTTCACAGAGTTTCATTGCTGAGATGGTGTGCTCTGTCACTCTTTTCTGGGAGTTGCCTGACGTTCAAGACACAGATCATGAAAGAAGCAAGGCTCGGATTATGTTTAGAAATGAATCTATTGGTTTATTTTCTTGCAGGCCTCTAAAGGGAATGCCTTAAGATCCTAGTCTTGGCTTTCTCCTTACAGGCCTGAAAAAATAAACTGACTTAGGTAACAGATTTCATTTATAAATACAGTGTGAACGGTTGATTCTTCCATGCTGTCAAGCTCATGTTCAGAAGCATAAAAGGTAAAGGATTATAACTAGAGAAGTCTAAAATCAGATCTTCTAGATTTTAATCATGTACACATTTTGTTGCTTAGCTCTGCAGAGCTCTCTCATCCATAAGTATGCCTTTTAAGGTCTGCTGGCATCTGGAGTTTGTATGTCTGTTTCTAGGTTAGTTACAAAAAAGTCTTCTGTGACAAAGCAGTGTGGAAGCATTTAGTAACAATGAAAACAACCCAGACAAGTAAAAGTGCAGAGAATTCCTCCTCTTGCAGACATTATGGTAATATATCTTGACCGCTTTTCATATGGCTCGTGCCAACTTCTAATATGTTATAGTTGTTTGTAATAGGTCTTATCTGTCTTCGTAGATGAACATCTTTGAAATCAGAATCTGTTTGTCATTTGTTTTTGTGTTTTACCCATAGTAGCTGCTCAATAAACATTTGATTGAATGAAAAACTAGATGGTGGTGTTTATAAAAGGACAATCCTTTTGCAGAAAAAATAATATTGGGAGAAAGAACAAGAAATAGAAGAGATACAGGCAGAGAGAAAAGAGAAGAATGCAATTGAGATAAATAGCATTTAGTAGGAGCCATTGTGTGGCTTGGTGATAGTGATGAAGGTGGTACGTGCAGAAAATGACACTGGAGTGAGATACGTAGGATTGACTGTTTCTGAAGTCTTCTGCTGGCATCAGCCACTTGCATTTTAATGCTCCTGCACATTGTTCTCCAAACCTAATGCTGTATTTCATCAGTAACAATTTGGAATTTCAGCCTTTATAGGTGTGTGTGTGTGTGTGTGTATTTATATGAATGCACTACTGTACCAATTTTTATGTATGTTTAAAAGCACCTATATAAGAAATAGAAAATTAAACAGAAATACAAGTTCTGTTATTTTTCCTGCACTCCAGCGGACCATTTTATGCATACCCCTAGGGTATATGCTTCCCACTCTGGCAACTGCTCATCTAGGCTGTAAGAGCAAAGTTGTGGGGCTTCTTAACTATGCCTGCGTTTGGATCAAGGAAGAATAATTTTACAGTGGCCTCCGGGACCTCAGCCATCCCTGACTGAGAACCTGAGGCATGCCATTTTGGATGGCTCACTCACCTTTGAGTTTAGGAGGATAGTCACTGAAAATGGTACAAGTTCAGTTTATTCTAGTTTGTGTCCTGCAGCATCGACCATACTTTAGGTCACCTTAGGACTGTCTGTCGTGGTGAACACTATTTATTAATTATTCTGAGTTTTCTAAGGTAGGTAGTGATACGTGAAGTATATGCTGTGGAAGAAGATCAAGGAGGTAGCACATTTTCAGAAGAGTTATACGGAAAGTGAAAATGTTTTAGATATAGGGGACTTACTTTTCAGTTATTCAGAAGACATACTTAGATAAGTGTATTTTTCAAAGACACCAAATACCTTATAAGTCTTTATTCTTGAAAACTGGGCAGATGTAAATGAATCCAAAGATCTCATTTACTTAATAATAGCAAGTTACAAAAAGTTAATTTAAGAACCCAAGTAGAGAACTTTAGGGTTTTTATCAATCTTAATTTGTATTTTTCTTTTATCATGATGAATGATGGTTTTGCTTTTTGAAAGCCTGTTTTTTTTTTTAAAGATATTGGACCATTCTTACTCTAAATAAAGGTAAGTTTGTATGTTTACAGTGATGAGCACTGAATCTAGTTTAGGTTATTTCAAAAGCTATTAAATGTGTACAGTGTAGTTTTTCAAAGTTGTATAATTTTTTCCTTCTTACTACTTGACTGTTTAAAAATCTACAAGCAAATAAATTCCTTCTCTGTTTAGTTTACAGATGATCCAACTCTCGCAATTTGCAATGACAGCGGAGGCTCTGTTTTTGAATTGACATTTAAGTAAGAGACTAATGGACGTTTGTTGACCAATGAGAAGACTAGCTCTGCTTTTAATGATTTGAAATTGAACATGAAGCGGTCTAGAAAGCCCACGTAACTGAGAGTAGATTATGACTGTGTATTGCAATTACCCGGGAAGGCTTATATTAATAGAACAGAGTTCTGGGGCTGGTCCTCCAAGGCTTTATCTCAGTAGGGCTTAGTTGGGATTCTAGACTCCTACTCCCCAGGAGATTCTTATGTGCTATCAAGCTTGGGACTACTGCTCTGCAGTAGCTCACTAATATTGGTTTAGGCTTAAGGCCCAGTTGATTATAATCATAGTTGGCAGGTGTAAACAGGTTTTTATTATCTTAAATTGCCATGTTTACTCTTTAAGAGCAAAGACTGTCTAGATACATCAAAGAACATTTAGAGGGCAGAGGTTTTTGAAAAGTAGAACATAATACTTATGGTGTATTATGCTTCCATAAGTTCTTCAAGGTTGACTATCTTTGCTTCTTGTATTTCTCAACAGTGCTAAGCACAAAGTAATTTCTGAAAAAAAAGTACTTCTTATTCGGTTAATGTTTATTGAGCGTCTCCTATGTGTAGGTATTTATCTAGACCCCAGAGTTACAGCTGTGAAGCAAGCAAAGTTTCTGCTCTAGTAGAAGTTACATTCTAGTTGTGGTAACAGTAAGGAAACAGTAAACCAGCACGTGAATGAAATCGCTTCAGTTGGGTGTAAGTGCTGTGAAGAAAACAAGACAGGGTATTGTGCTAGATTGCACCTGAGGATGATTCTGGAATGGCTTTCTCAGAAGGGGCAACATCTGGAAAAATGCCCGAATAGTGGCCAGTCAGCAGATGCTCAGATCCGAGGAAAATATTTTGAGATGGCTTTGAGATGGCCACATACTTGGCCTGCGGGAGCAATGGAAGAAAGCAGGCAGGGCTGGAGGTGTGACTTTGTCAGGAACACAGTAATGGGAGAGCAGTGAAGGGAGGAGCCAGATCATATCCTTTTAAGGCATGGGAAAGAGTTTGGCCTTTATTTTCGTACAATAGCAAGCCGGTGGAAAGTTTTTGGCAGAAGAGTAGATAGATCTGACCTGTGGCATAAAGAGATCATGCTGCTGTCCTGTGGAGCTTGGATTGTTGGGGTTGAGAAGAGGAGTAGGAGGCTATTAAAGGAGTCCAAGCAAGAGACAGCAGTGCCTTGCATCATTGCTGAATTGATTCTGAATTTTCGAATTACCTTTTCAGGAGAGTGATGGGAGTGAGAACATGTGAATCCAGGTGTCTCTTCAGTGGTTCTAAGGGTGAAGTCTGCTGCATTGAGCCTCTGCATTCTAAGCCTGAGTTGAAAGATCATCCCATCACACAGTTTTCATTATTGGCCATGGCATCCTTAACAAAAGTAAGTGTATTTAGAAGTTAAACCTCAGAACTTTTAGAAACTTTGAATACCATGTATGTGAAAATTACAAGGTCAGTATTGAAAACATATTTTTCTCTTAAAGATACTGGTCATTGGATTGAAACCGTCCTTGAAAGTGTGGATGACTTTTCCCTATGGCCGGGTGAGTAAGTCTCTGATTGGCAAAAGGAAGGACCATGTCAGGAGGTTGAGAGAAATGACTTGCAAGGGGTGAATTCTGTGAGATTGTCAGAAAACTAGACAGGATGAAAGTCAGTGCTCCAGAAATTGTTGGCTGGACTTGCCTTAAGATGACCAGAGAATCATAAGCTGCTGACCAGCACAGTGTCGTAGGGATCATGAATCTTGAACTTTTCTACCTTTATCGCTTTACGCTTTTCACTCTTAGATGGCATACAGTTGGCTTTTGTTCTTGACAGTCTCAACTTGACAGCCTCGGTATATTGCTGTCCTGGCACTCTGTGGTCACACCTGACTGCATGCATGGATTTTCCTAGACTCATTCAGTGCCCTTCTGAGTGCAGTTAAATTCCCTGATTGTATTTAAAGCTGAAGGATAAGTTGATTTATTGAGTCCAAGCCCTGATTTTCAGTGTTTGAAAGATACTTGCATTTACATGGCTGCTGTGCTGAGACAGGCTTAAACTCACTGTCTTCAGCTTTGGCGCTCAACTATTGATAGAGTAGATCCACTGTAATATGCATTGTAGATTGCTACTACATTTGCTTTCCCTGGAGGTATTTTACTTCTGGGGATGATACTTCCTAGCATGTGTTATTCACATCCCAGTTTCCCCTTTCCTTTCTTCTTGGTTGTTTTCAGAGTTGTGATCTTCCAATGTATGTATGAGGAGAGAGATTGACAGGATGGGAAGGAGAAGGGTGGTACAGAATGCTGGCTTGTGCAGAAAGCATCCCCTGTAGTGAAGGAGCTCACTTTTGTTTTCTCGTTGGTATGCATCTCTGGTCCCTAGGGGAAGCAGGTCTATCCTTTCAGATGGCAAAACTGGCTTAGATTGCCATTAACATTCCTTAGATTAGCTTCATTGGCGCATTAAGATTTTTTTTTTCATGGTGGTATGTGTTTGCTTCTTTTTGTATGTTTTTTTTTGGTATTTTTTCAACATTTTATTATAAACATTTTCAAACAAAGTTGAAAGCATTTCGCATTGAATACTTGTCTATCTACCATCTAAATTCTGTAATTAACGTTTACTGCCCTTTATTACATATCTGTCCTTCTACCCATCCCTCTGTCCACCTATCAAATTATATTTTTTATGTATTTCAAAAGAAATTGCAGAAACCAGTATTCTTTCTCCTAAATATTTAGAATGCATATTATCAGCTAGAGTTGAATCCTTCTTTAGGTTTTTTCTTTGGTGTAGAATATACATACAAAGAAATGCACAGATCTTGAGTGCACATTTCCTGAACTTTGACAAATGCTTAACACTTCTGTAGCCCAAATTCCTATCAAGATGTAGAATATTACCATCAATCTAGAAAGTTCCCCCACGACACTTCCCAGTTAGTTGTTGCTTTAACTGAGAAATTTGGGAAAGTTTTGATCGGGGAACATTAGTCAGATGCTGTTTTGAACCATGCTTTTCTCCTTGTCCCCTTGTTTATTAACTGTGATGATTTTTTTTTTCTTCTCCCTACTTAGATGGATCCTTCCAGTGTGCCATTGCTGGCCTGGCACTTTGTAGCAGTACATAATTATGTGAATCCAATGCTTGCCTTCTGCAGAGGAGATGTTGTTCATTTTCTATTGGTAAGTCCTAATATGATGCTAGGTCCATTATAAAGCCCCTTGTAATTCTTTTTATTCATCAGTAATTTAATAATGTGTCAAAGAAATTTGTCTTTCATAAGTCTTTGGAGAGAGTGTGACCGATTTCATTTTTATCTAAGGCTTTATTGATTAGCATGGGAAAAAGGTGATCACGCTCAGCTCCATAACCTCTCATGGTTTATTTCTCAGCTCCATATCTTTGACAAATAATTAATGGTGTATGTAAATATATAAAGATATGAACGTGCATATGTATGTATTAATGTATGTATAATGACGTGTGTGTAATTAGAGAGCAAGTATCACTGAGCACCGACTGTGTTCTCTGCACTCTGATGGGCACAAGCAGCAATGGAAAGAAGAAAGTATACAACATAATTTCATCTTCCACGCAGCTTATGATCTTGTTTGAAAAGCAAAATCAGTGTGTTCATGATTACTACAGAAAACAGTTTAAGGATTGAACTATGTGAGGCAAATCGAGTTGATGTAAATTAGGAGTACAAAGTGATTGGTATGGACTAGAGAGGCTATTGGTGGCTTTATGAAGGATATACTGCAGCTACTGCAGGAAGGGTGGGTATGCATATGGGGGAAATGAGAAATCTGCCGTAGCTTCCTAGCTGGTCTTTGGCCTCAGTGCCTTTTACATATACTGTTGCATCTGCCAGGAAAGTTCTGTGCTATCTTCCATTGTCTCTTAGCTCATGATTAACATGGCCTTCCCTGACCTTCTGAACTAGGTTAGTTACATATGTCTTTTGATAACATTCAGCACTTAAAAAAAAGAGAGACGAGGTCTTGCAGGTCTTGAACCGAGACCCAGGCTGACTCTCAAACTTCTGGCCTCAAGCAATCCTCCCACCTCAGCCTCCAAATGTTGGGGTGAGCAACTGTGCTTGGCCACATTCAGCACTTTTTAAATTACTTATGTTTTTCTTTCTCACTAGACAGAAAACTCCATAATTACTGTTACATTTCCAGCCAGTAGGACAGTGCTTTTATATTGTAAATGTTTAATAAATGTTTATAGAATTAATGACAGGGAGAAACCTGTGGTGGAAAATGTAATTGAATATATGGGGAGGATTGACAGTAGGGGTTGGCAGACTGTGGCCTATGGGCCAAATCTGGCCTGTCTTCTGTTTCTGTAAATAAAGTTTTATTAGAACATCGCCTGATGCAGCGTTTAAGAGTACCACCTTCACTTTCAACTCAACACATTGAAATATTCCTTAATCATTTTCTCCCCAGTCAGTCTCTCTTCAAATATTTCTTGATTCTAAAATGCAGAGTCAGAAATGGGAAGTTTCATTCATGTCCTTTGGCCTCTAGATCCACTATGATGAGAAGGCTTGTTTTTCCTTGGAAGTATCATCCCTTAACTCTCACTGCAACCAGCCATCCTCGTCTAAACACCTTACGCATGCTTTATTATAAAGAGAAAAACCTTTACTTTTTCTCCTGCCTTCTGTCTGTATTCTTTTTTCTACTTCTAGACTGATCTTCTTAAAATGTCACTTTAATCACATCTTTATGACTTTGATTAATTAGGAACCTGTGATGACTCCATTACCAGTCTAGGCCAGTCATTATTAATCTAGATCGGGGTTACCAAGCTTTTTGTGTAAAGGGCCACACAGTAAATATTTTAGGGTCTGTGGACTATATGTTCTCAGGAAACAGAGTAGGTGACTTCCCTTAGTCACATGGATATAACAGTGGAACTTAGGCCGGGCGCGGTGGCTCACGCCAGTAATCCCAGCACTTTGGGAGGCCGAGGCGGGTGGATCACGAGGTCAAGAGATCGAGACCATCGTGGTCAACATGGTGAAACCCCGTCTCTACTAAAAATACAAAAAATTAGCTGGGCATGGTGGCGCGTGCCTGTAATCCCAGCTACTCAGGAGGTTGAGGCAGGAGAATTGCCTGAACCCAGGAGGCGGAGGTTGCGGTGAGCCGAGATCGTGCCATTGCACTCCAGCCTGGGTAACAAGAGCGAAACTCCGTCTCAAAAAAAAAAAATAGTGGAACTTAGAATTAAACAGATTTCTCTACATCCATGTTCATTTTACTGGAGGATCCTTTCCTAAGGGAGAAGTGATTTAGTGCAGTGAAGGTGGGTCCACGTGAAGGCCCCACATTAAATGGTCTCAGATTTTTGTTAAGATATCAGGTGAGGTCAGCACTGTAAGTGATGAGACTAGAAGGCAAGGAGGACTGTGACTTAAGGGGAAAGAACTATTACACTACTGTGGGGAGTGCGGGAAAGCCCAGGTTGAAGTGAGTGTCAGGAATTTCAGGTGGCCAGGTGTATCTTGTGCTTTATATTTTTTCTTCAGTGTTCTTTTACCTCGGAGCAGAGGGGGAGGAAGCTAGTGATTCAGGTGACTAAGGGTAGAGAGTGTACAGGTGCATACATATTAATGGAAATTTGACACTCACGGTCCTTTTGGGAAATTTTGGGCCGTTAGAGTTACACAAAGGAACTTCAGAAAGTTTGTGGAAAAATGGAATTAAAAAATAAAAATAAATTTTATTTCTCAACATAAGCTTCATCTTGTTCAAGATACTTTTAAAAATGATGATACCAGCCATATCGTCCATCCCTAAAGAACTGAAGATCCTGGGAATTTAACTGTCAATGCAGCCTTTTTTACATTATTAACTAAAGAAAAATGAGTTTTCTTTACAGACTTTTTCTAGATCAGGAAACAAAAGTCACAAGGAGGTGGATGCCTAAGGATTTCCCATCGAAATGCTCTCAAAATTGGCCTTGTTTGATGAGAGCAGTGAGCAGGAACATTGTAGTGGTGGAGGACCCTTTGGTGAAGCTTTCCTGGGCGTTTGTCTGCCGAAGCTTTGGCTTTCTCGAAACACGCTCACAATAAGCAGATGTTATTGTTCTTTGGCCCTCCAGAAAGGCAAAAAGCAAAATACCTTGAGCATCCCAAAAAACTGTTGGCACTCTGGAAGGCTGAGGCAGTTGGATCATGAGGTCAGGAGTTCAAGACCAGCCTGACCAAGTTGGTGAAACCCCATGTCTGCTAAAAATACAGTAAGCTGAAATCACATCACTGCATTCCTACCTGGGCAACAGAGCAAGACTGTCTCAAAAAAAAAAAAAAAGAACCTGTTGCCGTGACCTTTGCTCTGGCCTGGTCTGCTTATACTTTGACCGGACCACTTCTGCCTCTTCATAGCCATTGCTTTGCTTGTGCCTTCTCTTCAAGAGCACACTGGTAAAGTCATGTTTTATCTCCTGTTACGGTTCTTCAAAGAAATGCTTCAGGGTCTTGATTCCACATGTTTAAGATTCCCATTGAAAGCTTTGCTCTTGTCTGCAGCTGATATGGGCACAACCGTTTTGGCACCCATCAAGTAGAAAGTTTGCTCAACTTAAATTTGTCAGAATAGTGTAAGCTGAACTGGTTGAGATGTTTGTGGGGTTGGCTGTTGTTTCTGCTGTTAATCATTGATCTCTTTCAATTAGGGCATGAACAAGATGAATATTTTTTCTCGCTAATTAATGAGTATGGTCTGTAGCTGCAGGCTCCACCTGTGACATCATCTCATTCCTTCTTAAACCAAGTTACCCATTATTTCTCTGGGGGCATTGTTCCCATAAATTTTATTAAGCATCAGTGATTTTACCATTCTTCCACTGAAGCTTCACCATAAATTCGGTGTTTGTCCTTGATTCAATTTTAGCAGAATTTATAAATTCTGCTAAAATTAGTTGCTCTTTGGGGCTCTTTTCAAACTGATGTCTTGTCCTGCTTACTGCCTCAAGCTAGATCCTTTTCAGACATGTTAAAACAAGTTAAGGTGAGTTTATTTTGGTGCAAAAAGTTTTTGAGATCTGTTTGAGATCTGTGCATAGTTTTTTTCATGGTATGCATTTTCCATGAACTTTTTGAAGTCCTCTCAGAATAGTATTATAGTTCAGGAAAGTCTGGTTTATGTCACTGCAGCATCTTTTCTTTTGTGAACTTTTGACTTCCTCACACCATGTCACTGTTCCCTTCTGTACTTTAATTATAGTCATCGATGTGATAAAGTTAGGTTGTTCTGAATTATTATGTCACAGCATTTTTCGAGACTGACAACTAGACCCCTCCCAGATATGCCCTGCATTTTGGTGTAAATAATGGAACAAATAATTTTTTTTAATTTTCATAATCATTTAATTATTCGTATTTTTGGCTTATCTGTAGTGAATGGGATAATGGGTAAATGTGATACTCTAGGTGGAGTATAATTAAATGTCTTAAAAAGTCCCTCAAACAGTAGCTGGTTTTTAGGTTGTTTTTATTTCATCATCAGGTAAAGAGAGATGAATCTGGAGCAATACATGTTACTAAGCAAAAGCATCTTCACCTGTACTATGACCTCATCAACTTTACTGTGAGTATTATTCAAATTAAATATCCCCATTTATTTCATGTAATTGTTCTGAATCTATGGTATATTAAAGCCACCAGGATTTCTGCCAAGAATTGTAACCTTTAAGATCATATGAAATATGGACAGCCAGGCACCGTGGCTTGTGTCTATAGTCACAGCTACTTGGGAGGCCGAGGTGGGATAGCTTAAGCCCAGGAGTTTGAGGCTGTAGTGCTCAATGATCGCTAGCCACTGTACTCCAGCCTGGGCAATACAGTGAGACCCTGTCTCTTAAAAAAAAAAAAGTATGTGTGTGTGTGTATATGTGTGTGTGTGTGTGTGTATGTATAGAAACACACACACACACACACATACACACACACACACACACACACACATGCAGAGAGAGAAATGAAGTCCCAGTTATATTGAATAAAGTCTGAATGTGGTGTGATGCCACTAATTATTGCATTTCAGCCTGTGTCCTGCTGAACACAGATAGGATTAGAAATTTCTTGTCTGGTTTAGCTCAAAGGGGAGTTTGGCTTCAAAAGTATTTAGTTGAGTTTTTTGAGGATCATTGCCCTGCTTTCCCTGTAAAACATTTTTTGTATTTTTGAGTTTGTCTTAATTTCTTGTGGCTAAAAACTTTGCAGAGTTCTCTTTCTACCATGCCTTCCAATCCTGAGAGACTTCTTGGTTTAAAAAGAGAGATTTCTTTTTGTATCAAAGTTTATTTTTTCTGTCTCAAACAGCTTGTTAATTTTGAGAACAGGGTAATTATAATATTTCTGTGTTCCCATCATTCGTCCATTTGAGCACATCAGTGTCTGGGGGTCAGTAGAACATTCTGCAGATGCATGAATATAGGCATAAATAGAAGTCATTTTCTTAAAAAAAAAAAGACTGAAGAAGAGTTTTTTTCCCCCACTTGAAAATGTGTAATTTTTGTAGGGTATAGATGAAATAGATCTTTTCTTTCCATGATTTATTAATTGTACATTAGATTTTTAACTCACATTTGTTTAGAAATAATTCATACACATTTTATGGAATAA
The DNA here is from genome assembly GCA_028533165.1 of Leontopithecus rosalia. Lineage (NCBI taxonomy): Eukaryota > Metazoa > Chordata > Mammalia > Primates > Cebidae > Leontopithecus > Leontopithecus rosalia. The sequence goes on from CM052662.1 coordinate 6,954,554, forward strand.
TTTTGTTGAGACTCTTAGAGGACGTCACTGTTGTCGTCACCAGAGCTGTCTTGTTGAATCATGTTGCGCAGCTTTTCAGAGTTTATCATCTTCGCTTCCGTTTCAGATGTTTGAGATACAGTACTTTAAAACCTGCACAAGTTTGTCACTGGAAAATTTTTTCCCCAGCCAGAAGTAACCATTCTAACAACAGGACAGTTGGTGTTTTAGTGATCCTGTGTCATAGCCATAGTGTGACCATGAACTGCGTTGTTTTGTAAATTACCCTTAAAAGACTTATTTACAGCAATGTCAACACTTGCAGCTCTGTGGGTCTAATCTCAGGAACGATTACTAGACTTACTGAGGTTCATTTTTTTCTGCCATTCTTTTGTTTTCATTTAACCAGGTAACCTTTGGAAGTACCTAAGAACTAACACTGATTAAAGTTGTATAAGGCTAAATACTGTGATTTTTCCTAGAAAATACTTTGTTTTTCTAAGTAAAATAATTTGGAGAGCACCTTGTAAGAGCTTTCTGTAAAAGATTTGCGTATCAAACTCCCTGTTTTCTGAAAGAGATTTTTTAGAGGAGGAGAGGGGAACAGACTCTTCCCTTAGAGTGGCTAATATGCGGTAATAGAGTATATTTTTAGCATATGTTAGAAGAAAATCTATTTTCAACTTGGTTGGCTTTAATTGGGCATTATGCAAAGAATATCTGATGACATAGACTAGAACATACAAATATACCAGCATGAATACCAGAGGCATAAAGTGCAGAGGAAGCACTTAACTCTGGCTACTTCTGGATCCTAATTGAACAGATTTGAAGATTACTTTCTTGGGAAAGTATTTAGAATTGCCAAAAAATTTTTTTGAAAATAAGTAATCTGATTTTATACATAACCCAAGAAATTTGTTAAAATGGCATCCTTCAGAAGATTTTTAAAGTTATTGTTAGTACTTTTAAAATTATAATAGTACTTATTAAAGAACATTTGGGAGACACAGAGAAATAGAACAAAGAACTCTCATAATTTTAAGAGGGATTTTGAAGGAAGTGGATTTTTAAAATAGCTTTCATTCATTTTAGTATTATTTTAAAATATGTATTCCTTCAGTGCTAACAATTGTCCTTTGACCTGCTAGGTTTATGAGCTTTACTTTGTTCTTTAGTTTCGGCAATATCATAAAAACTAGAAATGCTGAGTTTGTCATGATGCCAAAGCCGGGTGCGGTGGCTCATGTGTAATCCCAGCACTTTGGGAGGCTGAGGCGGGTGGATCACGAGGTCAAAAGATCGAGACCATCCTGGTCAACATGGTGAAACCCCGTCTCTACTAAAAATACGAAAAATTAGCTGGGCATGGTGCCTGTAATCCCAGCTACTCGGGAGGCTGAGGCAGGAGAATTGCCTGAACCCAGGAGGCGGAGGTTGCAGTGAGCCGAGATTGCGCCATTGCACTCCAGCCTGGGTAACAAGAATGAAACTCCGTCTCAATAAAAAAAAAAATCTTTTATAAAAAGCTATATGCTCTAATCTACCTACAGCTTTAGTCATCTTTTACACTATGAAAGTGCCATTGTTAGCACTTTCAAAAGTCAGTAGTGTATTCTACCTCCTTACTGTTCCCTGGGCTGTCACTGAGAAGTTCTTGCTTTGATTGTGTTGCCATGTAAATTGTTAAATGGATAAAGTCCTCAGTGTAGTTTAATTGAGCAGCCAAGCTTTCTTCTTGACCCAAATGATGATGCGGGTGTGGTCTCACTTTTGTTTTGCTGTGTGCTTGAATTACAGTGGATAAATTCCCGCACAGTTGTGCTCTTAGACAGTGTAGAGAAGTTGCATGTGATTGATCGGCAAACACAAGAGGAGCTGGAGACGGTGGAGATCTCAGAAGTTCAGCTGGTCTACAACAGTAGCCATTTCAAATCACTGGCCACTGGAGGAAATGTTAGCCAGGCACTGGTAAGGATAATCAGTTGTCTTGGCATTGCATTGATAAACTTGGTATTTTGTTGTAGTTGTTTTAGAAATAGGAACTCTGGGGTGTTATCTCTTTCTCTCTTGAATAGTTTCTTTAAAAGCCACTAGGTTCAAATGGGTGTGGATGTGCTTATAAGTGTTCAGGAACACAAGCTAAAACAATAAATTTTGTTGCCTTCTATTCAGAAATGTGACTTATTTTACTTAATACCAAAGTGTTTTAATTTTTATGCTAAAATAATGAAGTATAATGGAAAATTTTTGAGAAATTGTAAAATCAAAATATTTTCGAAAGCTTAATCTGGCAGTGATAAGCCTGATAGATTTAAGGGATAAATAACTACAGATAGGTAGTTAAAGCCTTATGAGACTTTGAAAATGTTTGAATGATAATGATAAAGGCTTGAACAGGTATGGTAGCTGTGGGTATTAAAAAGCAAAGATGGCTTTAAGAGGTAGAAGATATTTTAGAAATAGGTGACAGATGAAATGTAGGAGGCTAGAGAGAAGGAAGACACAACAAAGCTATGGTCTTAGCAATAATTTTGTATCATTAAGGGACTACAGTAATGGCTTTAAGCAATTTCCGCAGATAGTTTATAGTTCAGTCACCTTGAATTGTGATCTCATGTTCCTAAATCATGAATCTTTAAGTAGGAAATTTAGACCATTGTGAGACTTCCTTGGATACTTTTTTGAAAAAAAAAATAGTAATGATGGTCATATTTAATGAGCGACTACAGCATGATGTGTAGGCTTTGCTCAAATCTTCCGCATATTATAACTTCAGAGCATAAAATATATATGAAAGGGTCTTCCAGCCTCCCACTCCTCCCACTTTAAAAACCAAGGAAAGTCAGAGTGAGCAATGATAGTGTGATATAATTCACTAAGTGAGGATGATAACTACTGTTCCACACTGGTATTTTCTTGTGTTTGAATGGTATTAAAAATACCAGTGGACTTTGAACTTGTACTTTTAGCCAAGATAGTTGTTGGGGATGCGATTTACTCTCCTGCTTGAAATAACCGAAGGAGGAGGAAGAGGAGGAGGGAGAAGAGCGGGAGGAGAAGAAGAAGAAGAAAAAAAGCAGTTCTCAAGACACCGAACATCTTGATGATGGACAGCAATCTCTCACAAAATGGGGAACAAATGATGTGAACTCTATGATTGTCCTAGTTTCCAGCCTAGAGAGAGCATCTGGGCTGTGGAAGAACCCAACTGGAGCATGGAAGACTCCATGAGTTGAGAAGGCAGAGTCTAGATTGCAGGAAGACAAAATTGGGTTGAGTTTGTAGGACGGAGTACTGGAGAAAAGAGCACTACGAAAGAGTCCCCTTTGAGTGTTCCTCAGACTACTCATCAGCAAATGCATATGAGGAAGCTGCCAAGGACCAGGAAAGAGCCATTTGAAAGGTTTAGAGGGAACTGTATTTAGTGCTCACACAGGACTGAAAACAGTGCTTGTTACACCAGCCAGAATGGAAAGCTTCATGATTCACAGGGCATTGGGTAGAGTACTCAGAGGCATCTTGCCTCATTAGGACTAGAATACATGCCACACTGGTCCCAGCTGACACATCTTAAAAGTAAGACCAGAAAGGATCAAACCATTTCCAAATCACTTATCTCCTAGAACAGAGCACAGGAATATTAATAGGAATACAGAATGATCCAGAAACCAGCAAGGTAAAATTCGCAATGTCTGCCACCCAATTAGAGATTACTAGGTATACAAAGAAGAAAAACAACCTAGGGCTGGGCTCAGTGGCTCATGCCTGTAATCCCAGCACTGTGGGAGGCCGAGGTGGGTGGATTGCTGAAGTCAGGAGTTTGCGACTAGCCTGACCAGCATAGCGAAACCGTCTTTACTAAAAATCCAAACAAACAAAAAATTAGCCTGGCATGGTGGTGGGCACCTGTAATCCCAGCTACTTGGGAGGCTGAGGCAGGAGGATCGCTTGAACCTGGGAGACGGAGGTTGTAGTGAGCTGAGATTGCGCCACTGCACTCCAGCCTGGGTGACAAAGTGAGGCACTGTCTCAAAAAAAAAGTTAAACATTGAATTACCAATCTGACCCAGACATTCTACTCCTAGGTATGTTCCCCAAAGAGTTGAAAACACATGCTAACATAAAAACTTGTATATGAACATACATGGCAGTATTATTCTAAATAGCCAAAGAGTGAAAACAATCTAAATATTCACCAACTGGTAAATGGATGTACAAAATGTGGCATAGCCATTTAATAGGATACTCTTCCACGGTAAAAAGTTGGCTACAACATGGATGAACCTCAGAAACACTAAGTGAAAGAAGACAGGCAAAAAGAGTACATTTTGTTTAATTCTATTTGTATACAATGTCCAGAAAAGGTGAATTTAATTTACACAGACAGATGTGCATTAGTGATTACCTGGGTTTGGAGGTGGGAATGGGATTGACTACAGATGGGTACAAGGATCTTTGAAGAATGATGATAATGTTCTCAAAATGGATTTTGATAATGGCCAAACAACTCTAAATTTACTAAAAAAAATCACTGAATTGTGTGTCTAATGAGTGAATTTTATGGTGTAAGTTATAGCTCAGTACTGTTGTTTAACAAAAGCAATTGACTGTTTAAAACAAAAATAATGTGTTGTTAAGTTTATGATAGATCGAAGGAATATATATAACAAAAACAGTACATAGTGCCAGGATGTAGGAGATGAAAGTACATCATTGTAAGGTTCTTACCGTGTGTGTCAAATATTATTGAAATGTTGACTGAGGTAAGTTGCACATTGTAAACTATAATCACAAAAAAAGAGGTGTAACTAGTAAGCTGTTAATAGTGACAAAATGAAATGTCAAAAAACATTAAATACAAAGAAATATTTTTAAAAAGATACAGTGGCTCATTGTAATCTCAGCACTTTGGGAGGCCAAGGAAGGAGAACTGCTTGAGCCTAGGAGTTCAAGGTTACAGTGAGCTGTAATCACACCAGTACTACAGCCTGGGTGACAGAGTGAGACTCTGTCTCTTAAAAAAAAAAGATTATACTAGTAAGAAACAATTAGTAAGATAATAAATCTAAACCCAACCATATCAGTGATTCTAAACATTTCAAGGAAAAGGTAGAGATTATTAGACTAGAAAAAATAACCAACTGCATACTATCTACAAAAAACTCTACATTAAACCTACATTTTGTCTACCCCAAAACGTGTAAGTTAAAAGGTTGGAAAAAGATAGATCATGCAAACACTAATCATGACAGTGTCTATATTAATTCTAGTCTAAGTGGATTTCAGATTAAGAAATATTGTCAGAGATGAAGAGAAATTTCAAAATAATAAACAGGTTAATTAATCAGGAAGAGAAAACAATTTAAAAATTTAAGCACCCAGTAATAGGACTGTAATGCAGGTGAAGCAGAAACTGATGGAACTGAAAGGAGAAACAGACAAATCCACAATTGTAGTTAGAAATTTACTAACTTGCCTCTCAGTAATTAATACAATAAGTACATGGAAAATCATGAAGGGTATAGAAGACTTGAAAAAACACAATTGACCAACTGGACCTTATTGACATTTATAGAATATTCCACTCAATAAAAGCAAATTGGCAGTTTTTTTCAATTGCACATGAAGCTAGCATCAGTATTAAGTACATGTGATCCCACTTCACACCCTCTAGGATGAAACCAAAATTCAACAAATTGGAAAATATTGGAATTATCAGGATAAATCTGGAGAAAACTCAAATATTTGGAAGTTAAACGACATTTTAAAATAATCCATGGACAAAGAATAAATGACAAAGAAAAATAGAAACTATTTTGAGCTGATTGAAAATGAAATACAGAATATCAAAATCTGTGGCCTACACTTAAATCATTTTTGAGGGTAATTTATAGTATTAAATACTTCTATTAGAAAAGGAGAAATATTTATGAAATCAATTATTTAAGCATCTCTCTTAAGCAGAAAAAAGAAAAATAGACTGAAGGAAGAAATAATAAAGATGAGCACAAATCAATTAAGTAGAAAATGGACAAACAACAGAGAAACATCAAAGAAACCAAATGCTGGTTCTTTGAAAGATGGATAAAATTGATAAACCTCATGCAAAACTTATCAAGAAAAAAAGAACATACAATTGCCAATATCAGGAATGAGAGAGCTGACATTACTGTACAGTGTGCAGATATAAGAGAGTAATATGAATAATTTTATGCCTATAAGTTCAACAGTTTTAGATGAAATAGAAAAAAATCCTTAAAATACGCAAATTACCAAAGCTGACTCCAAAAGAAATAGAAAATCTAAGTGGTCATATATCTGTTAAATAATTTTGTAATTAAAAATCTTTCTACAAAGAGACTCCAGGCCCATATTGCTTCATTGGTGAAGTATTCCAAAGATTTAAGGAAAGAATAGTGCAAATTCTACACAAAAACATCTTTTACAAAATAAGAGAAGGGAGCTTAATTCATTTTATGAGCCTAGCATAACTCTGATAATAAAACCAAAGATACTGTAATAAAGAACAGTATAGACCAATATTCTCATGAGCACATATACAGAAATCCTTAACAAAATATTAGCAAATAGAAACCAGTGTATAAAACGAGTAATAAATCATGATCAAATGGTGTTTATCCAAAGCATGCAAGGCTGGTTTAACATTTGAAAATTGACCAGGTGTGGTGACTCACACCTGTAGTCCCCGAGGCCAGGAATTTGATGCCAGCCTGGGCAACATGGCGAAACCTTGTCTCTGCAAAAAATACAAAAACTAGCTGGGCATGGTGGCATGTGCTTATAGTCCCAGCTACTCAGGAGGCTGAGGCTGGAAGATCGCTTGAGTCTGGAGGCAGAGATTGCATTAAGCCAAGATGGTGCCACTGCACTCCAGCCTGCATGACAGAGCAAGACTCTGTTTCAAAAAAAAGAGAAAATTTGAAAATCAGTGTTATTTACCGTGTTAATAGATTGAAGAGTAAAACCCATAAGTTTATCTCAGTAGATGCAGAAAAAACATTTGACACAATTCAGTATCCATTCCTGATAAAAACTCTCAGCACACTAGGAATTGAAGGACACTTCTTTAACCTGATAATAAAGGGCATCTACTAAAGTCCTGTATGTAGCTAACATCCTTAAAGTAACACTGCCACCAAAAAAAACAAAAAGCCCTGAATCTGATGAAGTCTCCTTTTGAGAGGATATGGAAGACATGTTTTGCAGTTTCCTGGGGATACAGTCAGCAAAATCCAAGTAGTGGGAAACTACAGAATACGTGTTACAGCTTTCTTCAACAAATGAACTTCAAGAGAAATAAAGGATTGAGAGAGATGGAAGCAAAACCTATAGATTAGAGAAAACCTTAAGAGATGAGGTCCAATAGTGAACCCCTTTTAGATATTGATTCAGACAAATGAAATGTTTAAGAGCAAAACAACAAACCTCAACAGCATTTGATATTTATGAGGATTAAAAATCCAAACACTGATTGGATATTTAATATTGAGGAATGATTACTGATTTTTTAAAGTATGTTAATGGAATTGTGATTATGTTTAAAAGGACTCTTTTTAAAAATGTATACTGAATTTTTATAAGTGAGGTACTCAAAATTTTGGATTTGCTTCAAAATTATCCTGTGTCCCAGGGAAGTGGTGGAAATTACAGATGAGACAAAATTGGTGACGAGTTGGTCATTGATGCTACTGGTTCATAGATACATTCAGGGATGATTCAATTGTTCTTTCTACTTCTGTATAAATTAAAAAATTCCCACAATAAAATGCTAAGAAAAGTTATAGCCATCAGTTATTGACCACATATATTTTGGGAGATTTTTAAATATTAGCATATTTAAGCATTAGAGAAACTTTGCAAGGTTTTTCAAAGATGAGAAGACTGTCAAAGGTTTGAAAATTGTTTCATACTATACAAATGTATGTAAGTGGCAGAGCCAAGGTTTGCAACCCAGATTATCAATGAGTTTCTCTTCTATTTTGCTGCTTGCTGACTCCCATGTTCCTTGCTGCTTTGTCATCTGCTCTCCTCTTGTGTTTTATGTTGATATTTATTTCAAAGAACTTGGAAACGCCATTTTCAGTCAGCCCCTTTCTTTGCCAAAAGCAATGACAATTTGTCATCCAACACGGGCAGGACGAAACAGTTTTCCTTTAGATTTGAAAGTTGGCATTCTCCTCCCTTTTCCACATTATTCTGAAAATTAAAAGGCTATATACATAAGCAGAGAATTTGTTTTTTTGTCACTTCTGCTGTCAAACTGATGATTGACATCAGTTTCACCTCCCACTCACTTACAGGGTGAAACTATGTTGATCTAAAATGTTGTCTCTATAGTTGACAGTCTTTAAAACTTAATAAGACTTCCGGTGCATGTAATTTTTACCTTTTTTGTATGTATTTTTTTTTTCCAGGCTTTGGTTGGAGAGAAGGCTTGTTATCAATCCATCAGTAGCTATGGTGGTCAGATCTTTTATTTGGGGACAAAAGTAAGCTCTTTCACTCTGTGTATTGGTATTTGTATGTATCAGGATAGCTGAGGCTGAAGGAGATTCCTGGTAAAGGGGGCAGTGTATTGCACAGTGAATATTGATCAGCACTTACCCAAAACGCTTTGTGGTTAGGTAGTCATGCTTTTGAGTTAATTTTTTTCCCTCCACTTTTAGACATATTCTTTACTTTTGTTTACATGTTGGCTACTAGATGCTTATTTTCTTGATTCAGAGATGTGCTTTTATAAGCTTTCTTCACATTTATGATTTCATGACCAGGCGGCTGCCTAATCATGGATATTTGTCATGTAATTAAGGTGGCCGTTAGCTTAGATCAGTCTAGGATGCTGATTAAAATGCATTGAGATATTTGACTTAGAATAGTATCGTTGGAATAGGAACTTTTTGTACCTCAATTTGTTCCTGTGCTTTTTTTTTTTTTTTTTTGAGACGGAGTTTCGCTCTTGTTGCCCAGGCTGGAGTGCAATGGCGCGATCTCAGCTCACCGCAACCTCCGCCTCCTGGGTTCAGGCAATTCTCCAGCCTCAGCCTCCCAAGTAGCTGGGATTACAGGCACGCGCCACCATGCCCAGCTAATTTTCTGTATCTTTAGTAGAGACGGGGTTTCACCATTTTGACCAGGATGGTCTCGATCTCATGACCTCGTGATCCACCCGCCTTGGCCTCCCAAAGTGCTGGGATTACAGGCTTGAGCCACCGCGCCTGGCCTGTTCCTGTGCTTTAAAAAAATATATGGAGAAACATTCCTTCATTATTAAAATTTAACCAAAATATTGCCGAGTCAGTGGAGGGAAATGAGTTTGGGTTTTCCTTGCTCCTTGTCCATGGATTAACCCCTTGGACTGTAGATCTTTAAATATTTGACTTACTCTTTAATGTGGGTTCTAGGCCAGGTGTGTTGGCTCACGCCTGTAATCCCAGCACTTTGGGAGGCCACTGTGGGCAGATCACGTGAGGCCAGGAGTTCAAAACCAGCCTGGCCAACATGGCGAAACCCTGTCTCTAGTAAAAATACAAAAATTAGCTAGTAGTGTTAGCAGGTGCCTAAATCCCAGCCACTTGGGAAGCTGAGGAACATGAATTGACTGAGCCTCGGAAGCAGAGGTTGCAGTGAGCTGAGACTGTGCTGCTGCACTCCAGCCTGGGCAACAGAACCAAGACTGCCTTAAAAAAAAAAGGGTCCTTGAAGACCCATTAGTAAATTCTAAGATATACTTTTAATTGTAGTATGAATTGTAGTATTAATTGTAGTACTGAAAAAGATGTCAAATGAGATGTGGTACTAGGACAAATGTATCTCCTAAATAAGTCTGTTAATTTCCATGTCTTTACTTTCCAGTCTGTTTATGTGATGATGCTGAGGAGCTGGAGAGAGGTGAGCTCAAAGTAATTTCACGTGTTAGAGCTACTGAATTGGTAGCTTCTTAGCATTTCTGTTTTGACTTTTCAGAAGAATATTATTTGGTTCTTAATTTCAGAAGTGTACATTGAAAACCATGATAGCTATTAGGTACTTGATTTGCTAGAACTGACTGTGTAAGTTAGAATTAGGCTGGCTACGTATATTAGAAAATTCAAAATACGAGTGGCTTAAACAAGATCCGCAGCTACTGTAGGAGTTCCCTAAGCTTAAGCATGTGATCCTGCTCTGCCATCTTTGTCTAGGAATTCTGGTCTCAGGGTCATTTTATGATTCATACAGTAGCTAGAGCTCCAGCTGTTGCCACATTTCAGGAAGAAGGAAAGAAAAATAAAGGCTGTCTCCTGCCTCGTAAGGTGACATCCCAGAAATACCAGATAGCAATTAACTTGTCTTTAGCCAGAGCTTAGTCACATTGTTCCCAGTGGCTACAAGGTAGTGCTAGAAATGCCCTTCAGCGGATGTATTGCTGTCTCCAATAAACTAGGGGTTTGTTATTACCAAGGAGGAGGAAATGAATGTTGTGATAAACAACGAGCCATTTCTGCTACAATGACATTCCAGCTGCTTCCCCTTTTCATATTTATGCCCTGTGGCTGTCTCTACTAGCCTATACAGTCGTTATACCATCTAGTGCTCTAAGATATTTTTCTTTGAAATAAGATATTTGCATAACTATTAAAATAATTTTAGCCACTAAGCAGCAACTTCTGGAACGATTTTTAGATGGTGTAGGAATTCTGACTGGTGACTGGTCAGACAAAGGGGTCTGCTTTCTCTCATTTTTCCATTTTAGAGAGTGGATCATCTCCTGAAACAAGATTGTCTTACAGAAGCCTTGGCCCTTGCATGGTCTTTCCATGAAGGAAAAGCAAAAGCAGTCGTGGGTGAGTAGACAGAACAGCAGCGTGGTAGACGTGGTCCTCCTGGAGTGGGGGGAACGGATAGTACTAAACACTCCTCCAGCGTTTTCAGCTGAGAGCTCAAGTGTTTATAAACAGGATGCTATTAAACCTTACGGACTTTCAGTTAAGAAGGTTAATGACAAATAGAGGGTATGGAAATCAAAATGTCACTTTTAAATTATTTCATAAGGGAATTACTATTAGAATGAAAGAGAAGTACGTTGGTATGCTATCTGGTCTCGTGGATTTGAGGTGTTCCTATTATGGCGTATTATCCAACATTTTGCTACCTAAGAACTGTTACAATTGTACCTGTTGTTACACATCTAATGAATATGAAACCAGACATAGTTTCACTCCTAAAGATGTGGACTAACTTTTGTTTTTGTTGGATTTTCCCTCTCTGCAGGATTATCAGGGGATGTCAGCAAGCGAAAGGCTATTGTTGCAGACCGGGTGAGTATTTTAATAGGGTCTTTAGTAGAAGATAGTACACATTTGCTTTTGGCATTTGCTAATATCTTTGGGCACGAGTAGGTAAATGGCTGCAATCTAGGAGAGAGTGTATTACACACATACACACACACACACACACACACTAGGGATTAGGAGTTCAAGACTAGCATGGGCAACATAGCAAGACCCCATCTTTCCAAAAATTAAAAAAATTAGCTAGGCATGGTGGTGTGCACCTGTATGTAGTTCTAGCTACTTGGAAGGCTGAGGCCAGAGGATCAGTTGAGCCTAGGAGTTCGAGGCTACAGTGGGCTATGATTGTGCCACTGCACTCCAGCCTGAGCGACAGAGTGAGACCTGTATCTTAAAAAAAAAAGTCAGATTATAATTCTGTGTCATCTTGAATACTTTTAAAATTCCTTCTTAATCCCCTTTTCTGTTTTCCCTTGCTTACTCTTACGAAGATAATAAAGTACCTAGCCAAAAGACAGCAGGAAGGAGGAGGAAGAAAACCTGGGAATCTGGATTATTTCTGAACCAAGTAATAGCCCACAGAAAACTGACGTTTGTCAGTTTTTATGAACTTACTAGTAATTATGAGAAATACTGTATGTGCAAACGTTTGTGTTGCCTAGAACTAGCAGAGAGGGTTAATGTTTTAATGTTGTTATTAATTAGCATCAATATAATTGATGCTAATATTTAATACGGACCTTCTATTCCTAATCCAGACTAGGCTGAATTAATTGACCATAGTATTCCCCCCTTTTGTTGTGTAAATGCATTGGTAAAAATCATATTCCGAAGTAGTATAAACATTTATAGGAAAACATGGATAGAAATTGGTCACTCCTTAGACGCCAAATGATTTGCTCATGTGTGCTCTTTGGGGAAGCACGTACAGCAGAGGATTACTGAAGAACTTTGATGTTTCATTTCCGGAGCAGTGTGGGTAGCACTGAGGTCTACAACATGGAGCTATTTCTTAAGAAAGATTAGCAAATTAGTACTAGCCCTGAGGCTGAAAGAAGCGACACTAGATTTTAAAAAGTTGGTAATAAAGCCACTAAAATTTTCAATTATAATTTTAATACAATAACAAATTCTAATTCCGTGTTATTTAGGAGGGCCACATAAATATTGAAAAATTTTAGAGATGTATTTTAATGTCTATGCCAGGCTGTTTTCCTTACAGATGGTAGAAATCCTGTTCCATTATGCAGATCGAGCTCTGAAAAAGTGCCCAGACCAAGGAAAAATCCAAGTGATGGAGCAGCATTTTCAGGTACGTGTTTGCATGTGCTTCCAGTACAGTGCTCTGGAGGAGGTCTAATGTTGCTTTTTTATGTTACTTGAGAATGTGACTTTCATTTTTGGTTAAATACTTTTTAGTATTCAAAACTTTATTTCAGGGCTTTGGAACATTGTAAATGATACCTTTTGAAGTAATAGGTATAGAGGAGTAAAACGCTGTGGAGTGTTACTCAGCAGTTAGCTGTTCAGTGCTATGTGGAAGAAAAGGATATACATGTGAAGATCCTTTCCTGTAAATTGACACCTTATGGTGGCTGACATCTTGCAGGTGACTAATATTTACGTTAACTAGGTTACTTCGTACTGCCAAGGTTTAAATTTAGTTCTCCTAGGAGCACCTGTGACTTAAGAATAATAGATCAATTAATATATATATGTGCATATATATAAGATCTATAAAATATGCTAATGAAAGACCTTGAGTTTATCTTGGAACTTAATGAAAACGGAAGCAGGAAACACTTTTCAGATTCGTATGGTATTTATTATGCAGCCTTTACTTTTTGCAGTGTTCTCCAGTTATACGTGTTACACGTCTCCGTTCCCCGGTCCTACTGCTCCCGTCCCTCTCCCTACCTCCTCTTTTAACAAACATTTCAGTGTCCAATACAGGGGTCAGCAGACTTTTTCTCAAAAGACTCAGATGGCAGATTTTAGGCTTTGCAGGCTGCAGTGGTCTCTGTCACATCCTTTTCTTCTTTTTCATGTTTTTTTTTTTTTTTTTTTAAACAACCCCTTAAAATTGTAAGGTCCACTCTGAGCTGTGAACAATACAGAAGCAGGCTTTGGGCAGGATTTGGCTAACGTGTGCCTCCCGTGGTCTAATATGTACTTGGCACTGGGCAATCGTGAGTAAAATTTACATGGTCTTTACTGTCTTAAAGTTTGTAGTCTAGTCAGGATAATGGGTTTTGTTTTTTTTTTTGGTTTGTTTACATTAATGGAAATATTTAGAAGAAATCTAGGGATTTGGAAGTTCTGAAGAGCAGGCACAGGTCCTACCTTTTCATATGCTGTTTGCTGCTCGTAACATTGGAAGACAAGAATAGATATGGCAGTTAAGAGTTGACTGGTATTAGAGAAGCATTTGGCTTCCTCAACTGTACTGTTTAATGCCACACTAGTGAGCTTCTGGTAGTAACTGTTACTACTCTGTTTGGCTGGATTCTTATTAAATTTATCAGCAGAGGAAGAAAAATATGCCTAGATAAAATTATAAAAATAAATAACTTAGGAAGAAGACATATGGTAGCAAGCATTTGGAAACCAAACTGTTTGGAAACAATACCTCATGTATAAATACTGGTGTATACCAGTGCAGTATAGATAGCAAACTTAATGTTGTAACAAGAATATACAAGAATATACCTATCACCGAGAGGTTGTGGGAACTCTGGCCATCGGAAGGTACACTTTGTTGAAAAAGATTATCTAGTAGAAAAAGCTAGGAGGAGTGAAGGGAACGAGTGTGTGCCTGTGTGTGGAGAATACAGAAACCACCGTATTGGGGAAAAACGTGATAGAGAGCTTCTTTCTAAAAGGTGAAAGGAACAAAGGTGATGTTCTAATGGAGAAATAGGGAAGAATCTCAGATGACAAGAACTGTAGATGGATGTTCTGATGCGGATTGCAGAACATGCAGAGAAACAACGTTAGTAGTCATGTGCTCTGTAGCCATCTAGCTACCTGTTAGAGGTTTCATTCTGTTGGTAAGAGTTTCTGATAACATGTTTGATATATCAGTGAGTTAGTCTCAGAGGAGGTAAAGGAAACAGTGGAGGGAAGTATTACTCTGGATTTAATTTTTACTAATGGTTGGGGAAGTAGAAGAGATAGACCCTTGAGAGAAAAATTATCACTTTATTTTAACAACCATAATAATGAAAAATATACAGAGCATGAGTTCTGTACTATATATATATTATATATATATATAATATATTCCTGCCTCAGCCTCCCAAGTAGCTGGGATTACAGGCACGTGCCACCAGGCCCAGCTAATTTTTTGTATTTTTAGTAGAGACCGGGTTTCACCATGTTGACCAGGATGGTCTCCATCTCTTGACCTCGTGATCCACCCACCTCGGCCTCCCAAAGTGCTGGGATTACAGGCTTGAGCCACCATGCCCGGCCAAGTTCTGTACTTTAGAAAGCAAATGCCTCAGAAAAAATATGGGTACAGTCACATGGCTATAGCCTCCAAAAAATGAATGGGTTCACAAAGAACAGGGAATTCTAAAATTTTGACCATTCAAGGAGAAAGTAATGTTAAAGAAAGGTTCTAACTGCCAGTCACAGAACATCTGTAAATATGGAGAAAGGCATATAACTAAAGATACATACCAGAAGTACCATGAACTTGTGAGACCGTCAGAAAGGAGAATGATATGGTCCAGATTGTGCCTCAGAATACTACGGAGCACAAAATAGGGATTTTTAACCAAGATTTGCTGAGCACATACTATGTGAAGTGTGTGCCATGCATTTTTATTCTCACAACAACCTCGGAGAGTAGATGTCATTTGTAATCCCCTCAGTAAGATTGCAGCAATATTGCAGTAAATGGTGAAGCCAGGACTCATATCCAGGTCTTTCTGACTGCAGAGCCCAGTTCTTAACTAATCATTACACTATCCTGTTATTTTAAGAGCAAGCACAGGGAGAAGATGTGTGAGAAGGGGTGACATTAATAAATGACCAAGAATGAGAATTACAGCGAGCCTCTAAACTGTTTAACACTTAACTGTGTAGCAGGCACTGTTACAGACCCTTCATACACATTTATTAATTCATTTAATTCTTATCACAACTCTGAAGGTGGGTACTGTTACTATTCACATTTGTAAATTATGTCAAGGCAGAGAGGTAAAATGATTTGTTCCGGGTCACAGAGCTAATAAATGAGAGCGCTAGGATTTGAATTCAAGCAGTGGGCTTCAGGGTTCACACCCAGACTGCCACACTGTACCATAGAATAATGCTCCTTATTTTGACTCCCTTTTCATGACCACAGAGAATGGTTTTAAAGTGGAAGAGTCCAGATAAGCGTATTAAAAACTGAAGCCTACCGTATGTAATATGTAATTTCATTCTGATTGTTCAGCTCTCAAGACTCAGTAGAATTATAACCCATGATACTGTTGAAACAATCTGGAACACGAATCATTTGCAAGTAACTTTGGATCAGTTTTCAAATAAGACATTCTTAAGTGTGAAGTATATTCAGGGAGATACAATTTATTCCATTCAGGAGGACAGTTTTCTTCTGGAAAATGTGACCTTTAATGCATTAGGATGGGCGAAATACAGGCACTGTCAGCCGCCAATCTGTTGTTTTAAGTGTTTAATCATATTTAATCATGAAATAATTATATAGGTTGACTCTTAAAGTGCTTTTTAAAGTACCGTGGACGTTAGAGACTATCTGCTGACATTCCCATGTGATTTGTGAATGTCTTCCTTGAATTCACCTCAAAACAGCCATATTAAACTCAAATGTTACCTCTTGGAAAGGAGTATGAAGATGGTATATTCCTGGAATGCCTGTGATAGAATCGATTTCGTTAAAACATTTGCCTAATTTTTCTATTATCTTTGTGACTGAAATAGGTTAGTCAATAGATTTGCAGCTAGGTAAATATCCCTACCCCAATATACTCTTTGGTGGCTTAGTATTTATTAATTACATCTAAGGACTCTTTCTGAGACAGCCTTTTTTCTTTTCGAGACAGAGTCTCACACTCGCCTAGGCTGAAGTACAATGGCATGATCTCGGCTCACTGCCACTCTGCCTCCTGGGTTCATGCTGTTCTCCTCCTCAGCCTCCCGATAGCTGGGATTACAGGTGCACACCACCACACCTAGCTACTTTTTTGTATTTTTTATTTATTTATTTTTTTGAGACGGAGTTTTGTTCTTGTTACCCAGGCTGGAGTGCAATGGCGCGATCTCAGCTCACCGCAACCTCCGCCTCCTGGGTTCAGGCAATTCTCCTGCCTCAGCCTCCTGAGTAGCTGGGATTACAGGCGCGCGCCACCAGGCCCAACTAATTTTTTGTATTTTTATAGGGACCGAATTTCACTGTTGGCCAGACTGGTCTCTAACTTCTGACCTTGTGATCTACCTGTCTCAGCCTCCCAAAGTGCTGGGATTATAGGTGTGACCCACCGTGACCAGCCCAGAACTCTCACACCCAAATCTTTATCGTTAATTTGGATGAAGATTTAACAATTGACCTGTCAAATCTAGGTAGCGCCAAGAGTCAAGGTTCAAAGTGATCTTGACAAGAAAGTGCAATCAGAATCATCTTGGGATGAAATTTAATGAAGATTAACATCAAGACTTAGATTCATAGATTCATATAATCAAATTATGTGAGTACTGGATTGGGAAGCTCTAGCTGGACAGGATTTTAGTTGACCACAAACTTGCTATGTGCCAACAGTGTTAAGGCCCGGATAAAGAAAGTACTCGTACTAGTCGGCCTGTTTGAAATAAAACCGCCAAGGCATTTTGTGGGCTGTTGATAAACCCAGCCACATCCCACAACTGAGATGGTGGAAGGTTTTTAAAACAACAGTTAAAAAAATAGTTGTTTAATCTGAGGAGAAAGCAAGTGGAGACATGCCTGCCTATAGGTGCTGGCAGGCTGTCCTGTGGGATTAGCCATATTGCTGCAGAGGGAAGGCCTAGTACATAGGTGAGTAGAAATTGGGAGAAGATGCGTTTCAGTTTAAAACGACCTACTCGTGATGTACCAGTAGGTCATTTTAAACATTTGAGATTTAAGCTAAGATGCATCTCTTGATTGAATTTATTTTACCTTAGGTTCTGGGGTCCATGTGCAGGTCATGCAGGGTTGTTGCACAGGTGCATACAAGAGCTCCTGAAAGAAACACTAAACACAGAAAGGAGCAAGTACCAGCCGCTGCAAAAGCACACCAAATAAGATGCATCTCTTACTGTGGATATATTCAAATAAAGGCAGGATGACCAACTGATAGAAGTGTTTTTAAAATACCTTTTTTACTCAGTGGGCGGAACTCAGATTCTGTATCAGTCTCAAGTAGCTTTTGTGGGAGACATAAGTAACCTCCAGTAGAGACTCCAGTTAGCTGAAATTCCTGTTAAGACGGATTTCTGTCACAGTCGGAATACTGAGAATTTGTTTCACCAGCAGGTGGCGCCTCCTGCCTGCTGCCTCAGTTTGAATCTTTACCCTTGGTGAGGTGCCTTCACTAGTTTTGCTTTTCTCCGAGGATCAGTCAGTATTTGTCCTGTCTTATAGAAGGTAACTTCTGGATCTTGTAACATTTTGGACAGCTTGTGGCTTTTATTTATCTAAGAAAATATTTTGACCTGTATTTATAATTTATTTGTATCATAACTTACAGCAGGATAAAAAGGAGTTAAAGTGTTTTCTTTTTCATACGTCTTGCGACTTGCCTTTTCTTCTGGCTTTCCTGATATGCATTTATCTATGTTCAAGTATTTCCCATTGTAAAACCAAGTCACGCAACAAACAAATTCTTTTTTTGCTCCACGCTGTCTCTAATATCCTGTGCTTTCTTCTTCACCCACCCTTTATAGAGCCAGAAGTCTCACAAGAGTTGCCTCTGGCCAGGGGTGATGGCTCACGCCTATAACGCCAGAAACTGGAAACCAAAACATGTTAGGATTCTTCACTTTGGGAGGCAGAAGCAGGTGGATCACTTGAGTTCAGGAGTTTGAGACTGCCTTGGAAACATAGTGAAACCTTGTCTCTACAAAAAAAAATTTAAAAATACAAAAATTAGCCAGTAGTGGTGGTGCACAGCTGTAGTCCCAGCTACTCTGGAGGCTGAGGTAGGAGGTTTGCTTGAGTCTGGGAGGTCGAGGCTGCAGTGAACCAAGATCACACCACTATACTCCACCCTAGAAGATAGATAGAGCAAGACCCTGTCTAAAAAAAAAATTGTCTGCATTTCCTTCCCTCCTTCTCATCCCTTAACCTTTCCACATCTATGAATTCTGTGGACCCTTTTATTTCTCATTTTACTGGTCCTCAGCTGCATCCAACACCTGAAGACTCCTTGAAACAGTCTTCCTTTTTGGCTACCCTGATATCATGCAT
Source organism: Leontopithecus rosalia (assembly GCA_028533165.1). NCBI lineage: Eukaryota > Metazoa > Chordata > Mammalia > Primates > Cebidae > Leontopithecus > Leontopithecus rosalia. The sequence goes on from CM052662.1 coordinate 6,973,277, forward strand.
TCCAGTTTTTTCCCTACCTCTCTGACTGCTTATTGATTTTCTTTATTTATTCTTCTTGCTTTTCTTGTACTAACTGACAAATGTTAGGATTCTTCACAGTACCCTTCTCTTGTGTTTTTATATCAATTGTTTCTCAAGATGCCTGTGTACCATTTATCTCAAAATCATTTGAAGATATTTGTTAAAAATACCTTTTCTTATTTCCCAGGCTCTGGAGTTAGTGACCAGGATTGTAGTCAGCTCTCAAGATGTCTCTTAAGCACAGTCAAGTTTGAGAATCACTGCTTTACATTCTGTTACCTGGGTGATACAGGCACATGACTAACCAGTGTTCACAACTTAGATTGCTCTTCTGAACTCTGAGATCTGTTGACTGAGTTGCCCAATTACATTTCTGCTTGGATGTTTTGTAGGTACCTCAGACTCGATGACTGTTTCTCCACAAAGCCTTTTCTGAGGATTCCTGTGTTAGTGAGTGGGTCCACCATGCACCTGAAGCGAATTGAGTGATTCTTGTCTTTTACTTGTTCCTGTCTTTTCTGCCTCCTGACTGTTTCTCTAATCTGTTTGTTAGTTCTGCCACTATCCTAGGCTAAGTGCCCATCATCTCCCTCTTGGTATATATTACAGAATTCTCCAAATTGATCTCCTTGTACACATTGCTACTGTACTTCATTCCATTTTCTACACAGCAGCCAGAGAGAAATGTATATCAAATCTAGATATGATGCTTCCCTAATATATATATATCTTTTCTCTGAGATGGAGTCTTGCTCTATCACCCAGGCTGGAGTGCAGTGGCACCATCTAGGCTCACTGCAACCTCTGCCTTCTGGGTTCCAGTGATTCTGATGCCTCAGCCTCCCAAGTAGATGAGATTACAGGTGTGTGCCATCACACTAGGCTAATTTTTGCATTTTTAGTAGAGATGGGGTTTCACCATATTGGCCAAACTGATCTTGAACTCCTGATCTCAGGTGATCCCCCTGCTTCTGCCTCCCAAAGTGTTGGGATTGCAGGCGTGAGCCACCACACCCAGCCTGATGCATTCCTAATTTTAAAATATTTTAAGGACTTCCTATTGTTTCTGAGGTGGGGACTAAATTCCCTATCATTTTCTTCTTTTTTAAATTAATTAATTAATTATTTTTTTTCTTTTTATTACATTTTAGGTTTTGGGGTACATGTGCAGAACTTGCAAGATAGTTGCATAGGTACACATGTGGCAGTGTGTTTTGCTGCCTTCCTCCCCTTCACCCACATTTGGCATTTCTCCCAGGCTATCCCTCCCCAGCTCCCCC
>CM052662.1:6975077-6989521 GCA_028533165.1 Leontopithecus rosalia
GTCTTTTGATTGGTGCATTTAGCCCATTTACATTTAGGGTTAATATTGTTATATGTGAACTTGATACTGCCATTTTGATGCTAGCTGACTGTTTTGCCTGTTAGTTGATGCAGATTCTTCATTTTGTTGATGCTTTTTAGCATTTGGTATGTTTTTGGAATGGCTGGTGCTGGTTATTCCTTTCTGTGTGTAGTGCCTCTTTCAGGATCTCTTGTAAAGCAGACCTGGTGGTGACAAAATATCTGAGTACTTGATTGTTTGCAAAGGATTTTATTTTTCCTTCACTTATGAAGCTCAGTTTGGCTGGATATGAAGTTCTGGGTTGAAAGTCCTTTTCTTTAAGGATGTTGAATATTGGTCCCCAGTCTCTTCTGGCTTGTTCAGTTTCTGCCAAGAGATCTGCTGTGAGTCTGATGGGCTTCCCTTTGTGGGTGACCCGAGCTTTCTTTCTGGCTGCCCTTAATATTTTCTCCTTCATTTCAACCCTGGTGAATCTGACAATTATGTGCCTTGGGGTTGCTCTTCTTGCAGAATATCTTTGTGGTGTTCTCTGTATTTCCTAGACTTGAATATTGGCCTGCCTTGCTAGGTTGGGGAAGTTTTCCTAGATAATATCCTGAAGAGTATTTTCCAGCTTGGATTCATTCTCTTTGTCACATTCTGGTACACCTGTCAAACGTAGGTTAGGTCTCTTCCCATAGTCCCACATTTCTTGGAGACTTTGTTCATTCCTTTTTGCACTTTTTTCTCTAATGTTGGTTTTTCATTTTATTTCATTGAGTTAATCTTCGACTTCTTATATTTTTTCTTCTGCTTGGTCAATTCGGCTGTTGAAACTTGTGTATGCTTCGGGAGGTTCTCCTGTGGTGTTTTTCAGCTCCTTCAATTCATTCATATTCCTAAGTTGTCCATTCTTGTAATCATTTCCTTGAATCTTTTTTCAAATCTTTTTTCAAGGTTCTTAGTTTGTTTGCTTTGATTTAGAACATGTTCTTTTAGCTCACGGAAGTTTCTCATTACCCACCTTCTGAGAAGTCTGATTTTGTCATTTCATCACACTCGTTCTCCGTCCAGCTTTGTTCCTTGCTGTTGAGGAGTTTTGGTCCTTTGTAGGAGGTGAGGTGTTTTGGTTTCGGGTGTTTTCCTCCTTTTTGCGTTGGTTTTTTCCCATCTTTGTGGGTTTATCCACCTGTCGTCTGAGTAGTTGCTGACTTTTCGATTGGGTCTCTGAGTGGACGCTCAGCCTGTTGATGATGAAGTATTTCTGTTTCTTCGTTTTCCTTCTAACAGTCTAGCCCCTCTGCTGTACGACTGCTGAGGTGCACTCCAGGCCCTGCTTGTCTGGGGTACACCTGTAGCAGCTGTGGAACAGTGAGGGATGCTACCAGTTTCTTCTTCTGCTATCTTTGTCCCAGAATGATGCCCGCCAAATGTCAGTCTGATCAGTCCTTTTTGAGGTGACTGTTTGGACATACAGGGATCAGGGAGCTGCTTGAGGAGACGGTCTGTATTTTATAGGAGCTCAATTGCGGAGCTGTGAGCTCCGTTGTTCATTCAGGGCTGTTAGGCATGTACGTTTAAGTCTGCTGCAGCGGAACTCATAAAACCCCTTTTTTTCCTCAGATGCTCTGTCTCGGGGAGTTAGGGCTTTCTTTATGAGTATCCGTTGCACTGTCCTGACCAGCTAGGAGGCAGTCTAGTCACTATTTGCCTGCCAAGGCTCCGCCCTGCTGCTGTTGGGTCCGCCCTGCTGCCATGGGCTCTGCCCTGCTGCCATGGGCTCCGCCCTGTTGCTGTGGGCTCCGCTCTGCTGCCAAGTGTAATTCCCTGTAGTCCTGTGGCCCACCTCTGTATTGGTGGAGTCTCTCTGTTATGGTGGGTTGCCTCGGCAACGGTAGGCTGCGTCAGCAATGGGAGTGTACCTCAGTAGGGTCGGAATGCCTCAGTAATGGCGGATGACCCTCACCCACCAAGCTGCACTGTCCTGGGTTCAGCTGTTCCCGCCGTGAAACTCTCAACCCTGAGCGTTTCAAATCACCGTTTTGTTTGTCCCTGTGGGGGTGGGACCCGCCAAGCCTGATCACCTGGCTCCCTGCCTCAGAGCCCTTTTTTTTAAAGTTGAATGGTTGACTCTCTCCCAGGTGTTTCAGTCGTCTGCTGAAAGGGCACTGGGATCTGTGTGATTTCCCGTGCAGCGACCCAGTGCGCTGGCTCAAACGTCGCTTCCTGGGAATCTCCTGGCCTGGCTCACTGTCCAAGTCCCATTTAATCAGATGAATGTGCTAATCTGCCCTCCCAAATCTGAAATTGCCAGTTTAACAGGGCACCCAGACCAGTGTGTTTTGTGCGAAGTGCTGCTGCGCTGCGGTGCTAGCCAAAACGGCCGCACCAGCCGAAACAGCTGCGTTGGCATCCCGTGTCTCTCCTACCCCTGGGCATTTCCCTGTTCTGTGGGCAACAAAGATCCATCTGGAAATGCGGTGTGCACTCACCCTCTGTGCCTTCACTGAGAGCTGCAATCCTGAGTTGCTCCTACAGCGCCATCTTCTCCCCCAAGATTCTTCCCTATCATTTTCCAAGGCCCTGTATGGTCTGTGCTTGCCTAAGTGCCTCTGACTTTCTCTGTTCCTATTGTACTAGAGTTCTTTTCAGCTTCTTAACGCCCCTGTTCTCTCTTAACCCAGAGTCTTTGTCCACATTGTTCTCTCTGTATAAAAAGTCCTGTCTCATTTCTTTGTAGCTCACCTAGCTCCTGCTTATTTTCAGGTCTCAGTGTAACTGTCCCCCAGATTAACTTGGATCCATTTCTTTCTAAAATACTATGCACTGAAGTTATTCATTCAGTGTCAGTCTTCTGCAGCTAGCCTATGTATATTTAGGGACCTGGGTAAGTTTAGGAGCATGTCTGATTTTTGCCATTGCCATATTCCCAGCATCTGGTTTAGTGTTCTTGATAAATAGTTATTGAGGGAATTTGAAAAAAATATATGAATTTATGTTGTATACAGTGCTTTCCTTGAAGGTATGTTTTTAATCTAACTCTAAGAGGTTTGAACTAAGAACCAAATGTAGAACTTAGTATTTGCAACACGAATGCCGTAATCATGGCTCATGCTGTTGTGTGCTATGGCTCATGGCTGTCTTATTTAATCCTCGTAACATACTTGAGGAGCACTTACTACTTACCTCCATTCCACAGAGTAAGTAGACACACAAGAGGTTGAGGAACTTGCTCAGTATCATTGAATCAGTAAATAGAACCACCATAGATATACACCCGCTGTCTGGCTCAGGAGCCCCTACCCTGTACCATACTGTTTCCTCCCTCAGTTTATTCCTCCATAATCTCAGACCAATGTGTTGTTATGTAACTCACTTCGAAATAGAGAGGACTCAGTAATTTACAAGTTTTTGGAAGATACCGAAATGTTTGAAAAAGAAAATACAAATGAATTTTAGCATAACCATGGCAAACAAACCTGAGTGATTGACTGATTTGAGTTGCCAGCAGTGTTTTCAAACTAAGAAACTTATCGGTTAACTGTGGAAGCAGTATTTTGAGTTATTTTGTTTTGCTACACAATATATATGTATTTGTTTTTGAAACAAGGTAGAAGTATAAATATGAAACATTTTAATGATGTAATGTGAATCAAGCTTAAAGGATTTGAAAAATAAAATTTTAAAAGATCTTTTTTTTTTGGAGACAGAATCTCGAACTCTTGACTGGGCTGGAGTGCAGTAGTGTGATCTCAGCTCACTGTAACTTCGGCCTCCTAGGTTTGGGTGATTCTCCTGCCTTAGCCTTCCAAGTAGCTGGGATTACAGGTGCCCACCACCATACTCCGCTAATTTTTCACTTTGTTGACGGGGTTTCACTATGTTGGCCAGGCTGCTCTCAAACTCCTGATCTCGTCATCCACTTGCCTCGGCCTCCCAAAATGCTGGGATTATAGGCAGGAGCCACTGTGCCCGGCAGATCTTTTTTTTTTTTTTTTGTGAGAAGAGTCTTGCTCTTGTCACCCAGGCTGGAGTACAGTGGCATGATCTCGGCTCACCACAACCTTGGCCTCCTGTGTTCAAGCTGTTCTCCTGCCTCAGCCTCCTGAGTAGCTGGGATTACAGGTGCCTGTCTCCATGCCTGGCTAATTTTTGTACTTTTAGTAGAGACGGGGTTTGGTCTCGAACTCCTGACCTCGGGTGATTCACCCACCTCGGCCTCCCAAAGTGCTGGGATTACAGATGTGAACCACCATGCTCGGCTTAAAAGATCTTAATGAAGCCTTATGTTAATCATTACTAAGCTTTCCTCCCAGCTTCATGTAACATTTCTATAAGGGTTAATAATTCAAGGCTATTTTTATAGCAGCTATAGGCATATATTTTTGCGTTAAGAGGTAATGTCAAAGAGTGGACAGTGACTAAAAGCCAAACACAGAGAGAGACAGTGGAAACTTCCCTTATCTAGCCCATGCTTCCTCTGAGAAGATTTGAGGAAAGGAAAACTAGCACATTGCCCTATCCCTGAGGCTTGACTAAGTGCTGCTTCTGAGGAGTCAGTCTTTCCTGGATTATTTTACCATCATACATGAGAAAAGACAAGAAAAATACACACACGCATATCCATACAGAGAGATCATCTGTATTACTGCTTGGGATGTTTGTACACCAATTGTGGGAATACCAGCTGCCTAGCTCTGATAGCCCATGGAGATTTATCTGTATGTGCATATGTGTGTAGATAGATATGTTGATCTGTTTTGGGGTGTGTGTGTGTACATATATATGTATTTATAATTTTGAATCTTTTTTTTCACACAATGAAGTTTTCATTATCTGGTAGAATTTTAGAATATAAATTAAGAGAATTAGTACCATCGCTCCAAAAAGCAAAGGAATCTGCATCTGTTATTTCTTTTCAAAGCATCCCATGACATAGGGAAAACCAGAGATAATATCTTTACTTCACAGATGGTAAGATAGTCACAGTGCAATCAAATGACCTATTCAGTCACTCAGACCATTGACAGGCTTAAATTCAGGTTATCTGGCAGCTCAGTTTTTTATTTGCATACCCACATTGCCTTCTTTAATAAATCTTAATTATACACGAATGACAGACAAGAGAAGCAATCTTTTTTGGCCAATTTTAGGGTCATACACTGAAGAAGAGATTAGAGAAATAGTTACTTGTTTTCCTTTTTTAGATTTTGGAGATCCCAAATTCAGTGATTTCTTGCATCCTGCAAGCTTTTGAGACTGAGTGGAATATTCTTAATATTCTTTTTTTTTTTTTTCAGACGGAGTTTTGCTCTTGTTACCCAGGCTGGAGTGCAATGGCGCAATCTCGGCTCACCACAACCTCCGCCTCCTGGGTTCAGGCAATTCTCCTGCCTCAGCCTCCTGAGTAGCTGGGATTACAGGCATGCGCCACTGTGCCCAGCCAATTTTTTTGTGTTTTCAGTAGAGACGGGGTTTCACCATGTTGACCAGGATGGTCTCGATCTCTTGACCTCGTGATCCACCCACCTCGGCCTCCCAAAGTGCTGGGATTACAGGCGTGAGCCACCGCACCCGGCCCTATTCTTAACATTCTCAAAGCAGGCATTGCTCACAGTGTCTATCTCAAAAGCCCTTGATCTCTCAGCATCCCTTAGAAAGGCATGTGTAGACTACTGGATCTGGGTGATGGACTGAGGGCTTTGCTTCTGCTTTCTTTCAGGGCTCTAATGAGAAGAGCCTTCCAAATGAGTTTAGAGGGATACTATCTGAGCTTGGGCACCAGCTACTCAAGGTGGTTGGTTGTATACTAGTCCTGGAAATGCCAGCTGCCAGCTCTGTGGATCAAGGCCACTCTGTGAAGATTCTGTAGGAAGTTGAGTCTGTGTAGCCCTTGCCAGTGGGGACATGGAGAGCTACTGATCCCATTTAGCTCATTTTCAGGCATCCAAGAGATTGCCATCAGGGATTACCCACTGGACAATACGGTTTGTCTCTCTGTAATCTGATTCCGGGAAGGGAAGCTTATAATAATGGAAATAGATTTGGCTTTAACTAATACACTGTTTTACTTATGGTTTTAAATGTTCAAAATTGATAAAAGACCTGGTTTAAGAAGCCAGATTGAAAGTGTTAATTTGGATGGTTTTGCCTTAATTGAGTTAGGAACCGTCAGTGGCATCCATAAGGATTATGTGTATTTTGTTTTCTTTTTGTGATATTTGTAGATTCATATTCAGTTGTAAGAAATAATGCAAAGAGATCCCATACCCTGAAACCAGTTTTCTCCAATAAGAGACTATTTTGTAAAACTATAGTTCAGTCACATAACCAGGTTATTGATGTTGATAAGGTGAAGATACAGAACATTGTCATCACCACGTGGATTCCTCCTTTTACCCTTTTATAGCTATGTTTCACGTGCTTATTTGCCACATGTATATCTTTTTTATTTTTTTGAGATAGAGTTTCGCTCTTATTGCCCAGGCTGGAGTGCAATGGTGTGATCTTGGCTCACTACAACCTCCACCTCCTGGGTTCAAGGATTCTTCTGCCTCAGCCTCCAAGTTAGCTGGGATTACTGGCATGCGCCACCACGCCCAGCTAATTTTTTGTATTTTTAGGAGAGATGGGGTATCTCCATGTTGGTCAGGCTGGTGTCGAACTTCTGACCTCAGGTGATCTGCCTGCGTCAGCCTCCCAAAGTTCTGGGATTACAAGTGTGAGCCGCCGTGCCTGGTGCCACAGGTATATCTTCTTTTCTGAAATGCTTATGCATGGATTTTGCCTCCCTTCTAGCTGGATTGTTTCTCATTGCACTGTTGAATTTTGGGAGTTTTAACATATTCAAGGCACTAATCCTTTATTGGACATAGTTGTCCTAGTTCTTAGCTTTCTGTTTATCCTCGTAACAGGATCTTTTGCAAAGCAAAGGTTTTAATTTTGATGAAGTCCAATTTATCAACTTTTCCTTGTATAGATTGTGCTTTTGAAATCAAGTCTCAGAAACTGTTGCCTAGCCTGAGATCCTGAAGATTTTCTTTTTTTTTTTTTTTGGAAGGTTTTTAGTTTTTTGTGTCACTTAAATGTGTGATCCATTTTGAGTTAATTTTGACATAAGCTATGACGCTGAGGTTGAAGTTCCTTTTTGTGTGTGTATGGATATCTCTCTATATTTTTTTCTAATTTCCTTTCACTGAGGACGCAGCTTTTTAAGAATCTCAGTTTTAGGAAGTCCTCTACTCCAGCATTATTTGTTGAAAAGGCAATTTTTCCTTCTTTCCCCCACTCAGTTGCTTTACCAGCTTTGTCAAAAATCCGCAGGGCTTTCTACGTTCTTTGTTCTGTTCCACTGATCTCTGCGCCCATCCCACTGCCAGTACCATATAGTCTTGATAACTGTAGCTGCGTTAAGTCTTGAAATTGGGTAGACTGATTCCTCCTCCTTTATGGAAATTGTTTCAACTATTCTAATTTCTTTGCCTCTCCATATAAATTTTGAAATAATCTTGTCTGTATCTACACAAAATCTTGTGGCAATTTTGATATAAATTACATTAAACATATCAGTTTGAGGAGAATTGATGCTTTTACTGTGCTGAGTCTCCTAGTTTTACCATTTATTTCATTTTTTTGTAGTTTTTAGTATGCAGGTGCTACACATGGTTTTTTAGATTTACACTGAATGTTTCTCTTTTTTTTAGCAGTTATAAATGGTACTGAAATTCTAATTTTGGATTTATATGTTCAGTAATGGCATATAGAATCTTTATCTTACATTCTGCAATCTTGCAGAACTCATTTATTCTGGAAGGCTTTTTGTAGGTTCCTTGGGATATTCTATGTGGACAATCATGTCATCTGCCAGCAGAGACAGTTTCATTTTCTCCTTCCCAACCTGTATGCTCTTTTTTCCTTTGCTTGCCTGTTGCAGAAGCTAAAACTTTAGCATTGTATTGAAGAGAGGTAAGAGCAGACATCCTTGCTTTGTTCCCAGTCTTAAGGTAAAAACACTCACATTTTCACCATGAAGTATAATATTAGCTGTAGGTTTTTTGTAGTTACTGTTTATCAAGTTGAGGAAGTTCCCCCTCTATTACGGTTTTTCTAAGAGGGTTTTCATGAATGGATACTGGATTTTGTCAGATGCTTTTTTAATGTAATTGACATGATCATGTGATTTTTTTTTTGTAGGCTATTGATATGGTACATTATAACTGGTCTTTGAATATTGAACCAGTCTTGCATTCTGGAATAAACTTCACTTGGTCATGAAGTATAATACCTTTTATGTAATTGTGAATTTTTTTTTTGAGATGGTGTTTTGCTCTCGTTGCCCAGGCTGGAATGCAGTGGCGCAATCTTGGCTCACTGCAACGTCTGCCTCCCAGGTTCAAGTGATTCTCCTGCCTCAGTCTCCCGAGTAGCTGGGATTACAGGCATGCACCACCATGCCTGGCTAATTTTGTATTTTTAGTGGATACAGGGATTCTCCATGTTGGTCAGGCTGGTCTCAAACTCCTGACCTCAAGTGATCTGGCCACCTTGGACTTCCAAGGTGCTGGTATTACAGGCATGAGCCACCACGTGTGGTCAGTCTGAAACATCTAGGTTAGAATTTAAGATTTCTGAGTTATCAGAGGAAGCAATAAATAGAAATAAAATTGTCCAAGGACAATAGAGATGAAAGCAGTTGACAATGGACTGAATCTTTAGGAAGACCGATATTTATGAAATGGTCGGAGGACAGAAACAGACAGATTCAGGAAAAGTCACTGAAGTTTAAAATCAGAAGGGCACACAGTCACAGACATCTACACGATACAGACTTTCAAGAAGGAAGAACTAAATAATTGCTCAGATGACTATACTCAATTTCTTGTTACTCAACATCAAGGTAAAGGTGCTCCTCAAATCTGCTATGCACCAGATTGTACTTAGCCTCCTCCTTCTAGCACCTCCTCCCACATTGCTTATCTCATTTTGTGACCTCTTCATTCAACTATCACTTAAAACAGAAACCTACGAGTTAACAGACTTCTCTCAATGCCTTCCAAACCATGATCGACGTTAACAAAGCCTGCCGTTATAAATAATTCTGTCCACTGTCTTTATGCCTGCTGTCACTACCCTCGTGTAGTCCATCATTTTTTTTCTTTGATGACTGTAACAGCCTTCATTTCCAGTCGGGTTTTTCAGATGCCCCTACCATGCAGTCACCATAGTGATCTGAGTGTATGAATCTGATGATTTCACACCATTAAACTCTATTCTATTTACAGTACTTAGTACCGGCATTTAGTTCCTTATTTTACGCCCTTTATTATTTTACATATACCTAAAAAGTAGCTTCTACCTGATAATTACATAATTTGAAGTTTTGGAGTATACCACTGCCCTTCGTAGTTCCTCCAGACGTTCATGTATGGTGCATTATTTAACAAGGTGTTTTCAACTTTTTTATTTTGAGCACATCTTTAATAGAACTTTATCGGTAGTTATTTTACCTGTGTTTGGGGGTGATCTCTGGGGAGTTTTTGAACTTGTTTCTTTCATGTCTCTGAGGAATATCCTTTTTCAGGATCACTTTTTATGTGAACCTCTTGGCTCAGTTGTTCCTATGCTAAGGAGATTGAATAAATTCAAATCCCAGCTCTGCCGTAGACAGGGTCTTTGTGAGACAGGGTCTTACAGATTCTTGGTGAGTATAAATTTGCCCTCTCTGAGCCCCAGCTGAGATGGACAGACTTCCTTGTCATCTCCTATCTCAACAGGCAGATTTTTTTTTTCTAATTTCCTTTCCTTGAGGATGCAGCTTTTTAAGAATCCCAGTTTTAGGAAGGTCTTCTGCTTCAGTTCCCTTTGTTTAAAAGGGTTTAAGGTATCAGCTGCTTTCTGGCATTAAAACCCAAGCTCTTCTGTGACCAACAAACCTGTGGGATAAGATCAATAACAGCTTGGAACTTCCTGTTTTGGTTTTCAGTTCCCTTTTTACTTTTAGACCTGGGTATTGCCCTTACTGGCTTAGGAGCTCAGCTGTGTATTTTAGAGGATGTTTATTTTCTCTGGCATTTCTAGGGAAGTCCTGTGGCCAACTCCCTGTTACCTAGCCCACTGTATTCTCATTCAGGATTGAGATTTGATATAGCTCTAACACTTTCCAAATCTAGAATTTTCCTTCCTGTTTTTGAAGAATCAAATCTAAATGTAGTCATGAGTCATATTCAAAATTAAAGGAAGTAGGATGGGTCAGGGGTAGCCCTATAATCCTTTCAGGATTGTAGGTCCTTCTTTAGTCACCTCTCGAATAATAAGAGTTCCTTAGTTTTGACCTTTTTATCAGACGGGTGTTAGTATGTACAGCTCTTCTCCCATAGTGCCTTCTCCCTCGTGATGAGATTTCTGCCTAGAAATAACCCTCCAGGGTTTTTAAAAGGAAACCATTTCCCGGTAGCCAGCAGAAAAGGAAAGAATGCTGCTGAAGTTTGATGCTTGCTTGCTTGACAGTTTCAAGTCATACATAATAAGCTACTGTGTTTCCCGCAGACTCTTTCCTTTGAAAAGGGCCAAAATCATGGGTTGCCATTTACTTGATATGAATCTGTACGTGATGAATTTAAAGCAATAAAAATATTATGAAACTGAGAAGTTAAATCAGTGTTAAAATAGCAAGTTTGGAGGATTGTGACAAAATATGGGTAACCGTAATCACCTGAGCCACCAGCAGGACCAGCTGGATCCCATTATCATTTGATCTATTCTGCTTTTCTTTTTTCTTTGCAAGTTTTCTTTACAAATCTGTGAGACAAATAACATATTTTCACCTAGTATTTGTTTGAATGATACTGTAAACTCTTTATAAGCTTGTAAGATATATCTAGTATTTTAAATAACAAAATTCACTTAATATTTTCCCATGTTGTTGAATTTAATTCATTTTTTTATTTCCCATTTCCCTTCCCCTCCTTCTTCTGCTCCCTCTGTTATAAAGATGCAGTGAACACCTTAATGCATTAAAGTAATTTTTATTTTTAAACACATTTAGGGTACACTTCCAGAAATAGAATTACTAGGTCAAAATGTTTTGTTTTTCAGACTTTGTCACGTAATGCCAAATTGCTTACCAAAAGCATGATGTAAAATTCTATCCTCCTTACACTCTAATAGCGTCTTAAGCAGACTGCTGTCATTATCAGTGAGCCATTGGCCAGGGTTGTGGGGCTGATGCTTTCTTTATGGTTCCTCTGCAGGATATGGTACCTGTCATAGTTGATTATTGCCTTCTGCTACAGCGAAAGTGAGTATGCATTTCCTATCAGATTCAATTATTTTGAACCCAGGTAGCCTCTTGTTTATATATAAACCATTGCTATGAATTCTGTGAATTTGACTGAATAGGTTTAAAAATATTAATTTATAGAAATTTGATTCTTTAACAGTTTTTACTTCATTTACCTGATAAAATTAACTTTTCCAAGACAGATGCTAAGGATATATCATTTATTTGTCTGCGTGGCAGAATAGTGGAGGTAAAGAACATAACTAACAAAAGAGCAACACTACTTATGGGTTTTAAAGGCAAAAAGTGTGTTATTTATATATATATACACACGCACACATACACACACATACGGGTTTTAAAAGCAAAAAAGCATGTTATTTATATATCTGTATACACACACAAACACACACACATACGGGTTTTAAAAGCGAAAAGTGTGTTATTTATATATATGTATATACACACGCACACATACACACACAGGTTTTCAAAGCAAAAAGCGTGTTATTTATATATCTGTATACACACACATACAAACACACATATGGGTTTTAAAAGCAAAAAGTGTGTTATTTATATATATGTATATACCCCCCACAAAACACACACACACTCCCTTTCTCTCTCTCTCTCTCTCTCCTTTTTTTGGTATATATACTTTTTTTTTTGAGATGGAGTTTTGCCCTGACACCCAGGCTGGAGTGCAGTGGCACAATCTGATCTCTGCTTACTGCAACCCCCGCCTCTTGGCTTCAAACAATTCTACCTCAGCCTCCCAAGTAGCTGCGATTATAGATGTGTGCCACCATGCCCGGCTAATTTTTTGTATCTTTAGTAGAGATGGGGCTTCATGTTAGCCAGGCTGGTTTCCGACTCCTGACCTTGTGATCTGCCCACTTTGGCCTCCCACAGTGCTGAGATTACAGGCGTGAGCCACCATGCCTGGCCTGGTGTATACTTTCATTCACCATCACTGGATGAACAATTATACTACTCAAAAAAGGCTAGAGACATTGTGCCTATGCGGTACTGTTTTTGTTTGTTTAAAATAGATCAGTATGAATAAACTCTTGATTAGGTTTTGTTAGTTTAAATCATAACTATATAAACTAGCCAATCTGGCTGGACACGGTGGCTTACCCCTGTAATCCCAGCATTGTGGGAGGCTGAGGTGGGAGGATCCCTGGAACCCAGGAGTTTGAGACCAGCCTGGGTAATATAGGCATAGCTTGTGTCTAAAAAAAAAATTTGTAAAAACTTAGCTGGGCATAGTGGCATGTGCTTGTGGTCTCAGCCACTCAGGAGGCTGAGGTAGGAGAATCTTTTGAGCCCCAGAAGTCAAGGCTGACTTGACTTGAAGTCAAAACCATGATTGCACCACTGCACTCCAGCCTGGGTGACAGAACAAGACCCCGTCTCAAAAGTAAATAAAATAGAAAATAAACTAACCAACCTGTACCACCTTGTAAGTGACAGAGAACAAATCTAAGTGATAGAGAAGAAATGTGAAGATTTAACGTAGAAACTCCAAAATCCTATGCAACACGGCTTGGCTCATTAATTTATATATATTCTAGTAGCCTGATTCAGAAAAGGTTGGGTCATACTTTGAAGTATCAGTAAAGGTTATCAAGAGGACAGTAATTTGCTATGTCAGACCTTTGATTAAGTCATAGAGAGCTATAGTAAGTTCTGCTTACTTGGGGCTCAAATTTATTCCAGTATTTTAACTCTAGTTAGCAAAACACATTGTGCTTAGAGTACAGATGTTGTTGAGAACGTTGCTTTATGTTACACGTTGTCTCATTGTCTTCTTTATGCCTGGGGCCTACGGGAGAAATCTCTTTCGGGTGTTAGGGCCAGAAATACCTTTGTGTCTCTTGAATAGCTAGTTTACTTTTAGTTGATGGACAGTGATGTGTAGTTAAATCATGGTTTCCTAGAAAGCAAAATACCATGATTTATCTGCTAACCTTGCCCTATCGTTTTTCGAATTAGTTTTCTCTTTACCTCCCTTTTACACTCCATTTCTTGTTGCATGTCTTGTATTTTTAAAGTAGCCTTAATAGTTAATGAATCAGTTTTACATATTTTACTTAACCCTCATAAATACAGTGTAAAGAGAGAGAACGTTATCCTTTTTTTCAGATGAGGAAGTGGAGGGATAGAGGTATTTCTGATACTAATAAGTACTGGAATCAACTCTGATCTTCAAATTGAGCTAATTTAGAAATGAGATGAAGTGAAGTACCTGAACACTACATTTTATTTAGAGTAAAAAGGCTTATTTTTATAAAATGGACTGTTTCTACCTAGAATGGTACCTGGCACAAAGTAGCTGTTCAGTGCCTGAGGGTTGAACTGTGAAGAGTCCTGCCTCCTGGTTTGCAGGGTGACTTGTGACCGTTATCTTGAATACTGGAATGCTGTCATAGTGGCATGTAGTTGAAGTGGGCCTAACAGTTGTAAGATGAAAGATTATAGAGGGAAAAAGAAAAAAATGGATTACGTTCTTCCAAAATATTTTGTTATTCCCTAAAATATTCTGAAGATAAGCTTTTCTTTTTTATATGATTTGAAAAGGGATTATTCTCTATGGATTATGTTCTTCCCAAATATTTTGTTATTCCCTAAAATTTTCTTTTTTATATAATTTGAAAAGGGATTATTCTCTAACTTTATTTCACCTGTTGACTGGCTGAGAATGCAGTGATTTCTGTATTAAATCTCAGCATGTAATGTAGAAGATAAAATCTGGTTTAGATTTTCATCAATTGGGATCTATTTATTATTTCTTTGTTTTTGTCAACTTCTTTCCTTTAATTTTTCCTGATTTCTTGGCATGTTTTCTTTCTGTTGTGTCAGAAACAAATAGAATATTCGCTGTTGGAGATCTCAGAGAGGAATAATAGCAAGAGCAGTCATAGTATATCTTCCTCACCTCCAAGAGAAAGAGAATGCTTCCTGGGCCGGGCGCGGTGGCTCAAGCCTGTAATCCCAGCACTTTGGGAGGCCGAGGCGGGTGGATCACGAGGTCAAGAGATCGAGACCATCCTGGTCAACATGGTGAAACCCCGTCTCTACTAAAGATACAAAAAATTAGCTGGGCATGGTGGTGCGTGCCTGTAATCCCAGCTACTCAGGAGGCTGAGGCAGGAGAATT
>CM052662.1:6989621-7040129 GCA_028533165.1 Leontopithecus rosalia
TAGATTGTACTAGATCCTGCCTCTGCTTAGGAGAAGCTCCAGCATATGTGTTCGTATTCACTCTTTCTTTCCCTCCTTGTTTCTTTCCCTACTTCTGGTCTTCAGGTTCTAATAGGAGAAAAAGGGGGAGGGCAGCATTCCCAAGAGATGTGAGAAAGGTCAGGGTTGTGAAGCTGGGCATTGGGTCAGATGTTCCCTTTTGTTCTAGATCTGAGTTGTGCTTGCTTGCTTCTCACCATACTGGCTTTTCTTTTTCATCAGAATGTTAAGATTCTTCTGTATGTGGTCCTGAGCTTAGAAGGAAAGGTTGAATAAGCCATTTGATAGACAGTTTCCATCTAGACCAGCTTTCCGTTCCCTTCCATTTCAAACATGCAATGACCAAAGATTTATTAGATGTAAGAATTCTGTGTTAAATTAAACAGTTCAGTGTAACCACTTAAATGGTAGAGTTTTAAAATATTTTTTCTGCCGGGCGTGGTGGCTCACACCTGTAATCCCAGCACTTTGGGAGGCCGAGGCAGACGGATCATGAGGTCAGGGGATCAAGACCATCATGGCTAACATGGTGAAACCCCATCTCTACTAAAAATACAAAAATTAACTGGATGTGGTGGCACATGCCTGTAATCCCAGCTTTTTGGGAGGCTGAGGCAGGAGAATCCCTTGAACCAGGGAGTCGGAGGTTGCAGTGAGCCGAGATCACACCATTGCCATCTAGCCTGGCAACAGAGTGTGAGACTCCATCTCAAAAAAAAAAAAAAATTTTTTTTTTTTCTTAGAGTTGCCATAGATAATAAGGTTAAAAATGATCAGGTCCCTGTGCTACATTGTAGCAGAGGATCGTCAGATAGAAGTAGCTTCATTCCAGTACAGTATTTTTCTCCTTAAACTCTTAAACTGGACACTCTCTTTATACTATCCTTTGTGACATTTGGTCCTATGTATGTTTAGGGTCTTCCCTTCTACATTTGCATATTTGCAAAGTATCTGTGACATTAACATTAACATTGCTTTAAGAAATGCTCAGATTTTGCGTAATACAAATACAGTCTTAGAAAATGTAATCTAGTACTCAGCCAGCCAATTTCAGTTAACTTCTTCCATTTCCAGGGTCATTACTCAGACACTCAATCCTGTTCCCCAGGTTTCTTTTATGTTGTGTCTTTTGATTGAGTACATTGTTTTTCTAGGCAGTCCTTTTATTTTCACATACTGTGTTGTTTCTTATGTGGGTGAAATTATAAACATAATACATGCTCTGAAATTAATTTTAACTTAGTGCTACCACCATTATTACACTATAATCACTGTTACCTCATAGTTTCATAACTCAGAGAATTCAGTACCCTTCAGTGATATTAATTAAACTAGTATACGTGTGTATTCCTGTTTATATTTAATAATTCTTTTATAATGTAAAATCATTTTTACGATGTGGCAGTAATTACATTTGTTTTTCTCTGTAGAGCTAAATATATTATGACATCTTTTGGCTACAATTTGGCTTTAGAGTCTTTTGTAAATTACTTAATATCAGACATGACAGGAAGTGCGTTTTTGAAGACTTATACTTTATTTTCATAATTTGGTCTCTGTTCCACAATTTCACTTCAATTTGTTTTTTTGTATTTGTTTTTTCAGTATTAGACAAAAGACACAGAATGTCTTAAGGCTTTTTGTAGGATACTTCTGATTTGTCATTTTACCTATACAAAAGATAGGCTCTATATTAGCATATATATGATAGCCCTAATATCAATCAGTTTTACTTTGAAAATAGATGCAGAGTTTATGTAAACCATAATTATAATTTTGAATGTTGTTTAAAAATAGGTGTTATGTAATTATATGTGAATTATATAGCAAAAAAGAAGTTATTTAAAAAGCCAAATTGGTGCTCTTCATAGATGATACTGCCCACTTTGAGTTTATATCACTGTAAGCAATATCGACAGTTGATAAGAAGCCATCATTACAATGGCTGGTGTTATGTCTGCATCTGAACCAAAAATGTTTCTGTTAAATCCAAAGAGAACAAATGTTGTTCAACATCAGGACTATTGTTTGAGAAGCAGAAAGATCTTAAATATCAAGACTTGTTGAGGAACTGAATGTTTAAAATTTTATTAGGGTGGTACAAAAGTAATTGAGAATTTTGTCATTAGACAAAAACTACAATTACTTTTGCTCCAAGCTAATATCAAAGCCAGGGGAAAAAAGGTCGTTTTAATTTTATTATAGCTATACTGAGATATAATTCACATACCATAAAATTCACCCTTTTAAAGTATACAGTCCAGTAGTTTATAGTGTATTCAGTTTGTGCAGCTAACACCATATGCCTTTTTAAGGTAGTACTTGTATCCGAAAATAGAGCATTTTGAACTTAATTTCTTAAAATTCATTTGAATTTTGCTTTTACTTTTATAAATAAGGAAACCAGCCCAAATCAAGTTTAGATTTATTAAATACCGCTTGTATTTAGTGGGAATTTACTTACTTGGTTCTGGTTATATATTTAGTATAGGCTGGCAAGTGTTAGAATTGATGCCCTTGTTCCCCATCAGATAGTTCTTTTCTTTGAGACAGAGTTTCACTCTTGTAACCCAGGCTGGAGTGCAATGGCACGATATTGGCTCACCGCAACCTCCGCCTCCTGGGTTCAGGCAATTCTCCCGCCTCAGCCTCCTGAGTAGCTGGGATTACAGGTGCGCACCACCATGCCCAGCTAATTTTTTGTATTTTGAGTAGAGACGGGGTTTCACCATGTTGACCAGGATGGTCTCGATCTCTTGACCTCATGATCCACCCGCCTCGACCTCCCAAAGTGCTGGGATTACAGGCTTGAGCCACCCAGGCCCAGATAGTTCTAAATTTGTAATTATCTCATAACCAAAGCAGTTCTTCACATTAAAAAAAGTATGAAATTGATAATGTACAAAGCAAATTTAATAGCTGTCCTCCCTTTGAAGTTATAAATTATAAACTTCAAAAGTATCTTTAACCCGAGCACTATTATAAAGTGAAGTTTATAGAAAGATCTCTTTGGTCCTCTGTTACTCACGATGGAGTTTCTGTTACACTGGCCATAGCAAGGCTGAGCTTGAAGCAATAACAGCAGTTCTGAAGTCAGCCCTTCTTGTAATCCAAGTCAGCACCCTGGAGAATAATGCCCATATGAGAGCTAAACATTTTTGTATGTACTTTTCTTTTTTTTTTTTGTTTTCGAGATAGTGGTTCGCTCAGCTGCAGTGCAGTGGTGCGATCTCCACTCACTGCAATCTTCGTCTCCCAGGATCAAGCAGTTCTCCTGCCTCAGCGTCCCAGTAGCTGGGACTACAGGCCTGTGCCTCCACACCCAGCTAATTTTTGTATTTTTAGTAGAGACAGAGTTTCACCATGTTAGCCCGGGTGGTCTCCAACTCCTGACCTCAAGTGATCCACCTGCCTTGGCCTCCCAAAGTGCTGGGATTACAGGTGCGAACCACCCTGTCTGGCCTGTATGTACTTTTCTATCTCCCTTCTTTCCTGATGCACTAATAAATTTTTTCCCAGAATGATGAAAATCTGTCATTGAATTTAAAGGTTTTTTTTATTTTAAGGTAGAGATGCAAATAGGAATTGTTGAGCCTTATTTTTCTTGCTTCTTTATATTACAGCCTCTGATTGGTTGAGAAATGTGTGTTTTTGCCATTAATCTTACCAGCATTACATGCCATTCGTCACAGGAGTGCCTTGTTTAACTTGTGTAGCCTTTATTGAATTTTTAGCTCTCTTTAATTCTCTCCCTAAGGTGTTTTGTGCTGAACTACAGTGTGTAATTATCTTTGTTAGCATGTTCCTTTTAACAGCACAGTACGGAGCACAAGGGCTAGCAAATCTGACATTTTCTTTGAATCATTAGTTATCTTGTTACTCCTACTTTCTCTTTCTTATAGTAAAACTCCATTAATCTCCATTTCTTTTGCTTGGCTAGTAATTGGTCATCAGAAAAATACGATGAATTATTATTATATTTTGAGACGGAGTCTCGCTCTGTCGCCTAAGCTGGAGTGCAATGGTGCAATCTGGGCTGGCCGCAACCTGCCTCCTAGGTTCAAGCAATTCTCCTGCCTCAGCCTCCTGAGTAGCTGGGATTATAGGCGTGTGTCACCATGCCTGGCTAATTTTTGTATTTTTAGTAGAGATGGGGTTTCACCATATTGGTCAGGCTGCTCTTGAACTCCTGACCTCCTGATCCACCCACTTCAGACTCCCAAAGTGCTGGCGTTACAGGCCTGTGCTGCTGCGCCCAGCCAATGAATTACTGATTCAAATGAAACTGACATGAAAATATTTTGATAAATATGAAATGAAGGGGAAAAATTATGTAAAATTACATTTGTGCATTTGAGAAAGAAAGAAATGGCTATGGATTTTCCCTCTAATATTGCAAGTGCTGTTAATTGAAGGGAGGTGTGTAGTTCTGGTGCAATTGTGGCCAGTGTCTTTTCCACGACTTCAAGATGAGGCAAAACTCAACCCTAGTCCTTTCAGGAGCTTCCTTGACGTTTTTGTGGAACTTGTCATTAAAGACCACACCTGTGAATAAAGAAACCATTGACCACTTTCCACAACTGACATGACATACATATAAAGGAATACACATTTAGAAAAGAGTAAATCATCTCAACAGGTAAATAAAATTCGCACAGTTTTTGTATATTTTTGAAAATGGAATGAACAAATAAGTGAATGATAGAAGGCAATACAATTTATAAATGAAAACGTGGAAAATACTCAATTTGACCATCCATAAAAGAATTGTTAAACTGTCAGGGGAGAAAAACCAAAATTACTGTTGTCTAGTGAAACTGGCATGATTATATATTGCAGGTGGCAGCGTCAATTGATGCTGTGATGTTTTTTGACGATAATTTAATAGCACATTTCAAGTGCCACAGATTTTTTCTTATCTTTTCACTTCAGATAAATTTTTAAAGTTGAATGATTTTCAGGAGTTAAGCCCTCAAATGGGAAAGACTTTATATGTAGATGTTCATTGTAGTATCACTCAAAATACTGGAAATAAGTAATATATCTAATAGTACAGCAATACTTAAGTAAATTCTGATTTTTCAACATATTGAAGCGTTGTGAGTTAGACAAAATGGTAATTTCAAAGAATAAATAGCAACTTAGAATAATGCTTATGTAACGTATGAAAACAGAATTCAGAATTCTGTCTATGCTCAGTATAACTCAAATTATTTATTGGTTATTCACAGAAATATGGAATAAACATTGTGTATGGTGTTGAGATTTAAAGTAATTTAAAACAGTTTTTGCCTGGTGTGGGGCTCATGCCTATAATCCCAGCACTTTGGCAGGCCAAGGCAGGCAGATCACAAGCTCAGAAGTTTGGGATCAGCCTGGCCAACATAGTGAAACCCTGTCTCTACTAAAAATACAAAAATTAGCTGGGTGTGGTGGCATGTGCCTGTAGTCCCAGCTACTCGGGAGGCCAAGGTGGGAGAATTGCTTGAACCCGGGAGGCGGAGGTTGCAGTGAGCTGAGACTGCGTCATTGCACTCCAGCCTGGGCGACAGAGTGAGCTTCTGTCTCAAAACAAAACAAAACAATTTTTGTTTCTGCAATAAAATTGTTTCTAGGTTTATATTTTAAGTATTAAACTTTTTTTTTCTTCTTCCGTGAATAATCACTAGCCAAACATTTTGGGGTACAAAGAATCATAGCTAGACAGAGAAGCCTATTGGCTCTGCAGGTCAGCTAGGACTATTTAAATAGCAGGAAGGAGGGAAGGAGAAAGCATGAGTAGTCCTTTTATGTTTTTTTCCTGCTTTATTATGTCTACCCAGTTATCTGTTCCCATGTCAGTGTTGTCTTCAAGAAGCAATACGTCACAATAGACTGAACACAGGATTTAGGCCTGAAGGCTGGGTTCAAATTCTGACTCTCTTGTTTGTTAGATATGTCACTGTTAACAAACAATGTATCTTACCTTTTCTTATTTGTTGAAGAATTGTTGGGAGGATTAATTGAGATTATATAAAGTTTTTGCAATATAGAGCTCTGTGAATGTTATTACCATCTTAAATAAACTCATGAGTAAGTTGACACAGGGAAAAGAGATATACTTGGGAGGCTAAATTTAATGGGTATCTGGCGTGTTTCTAAAAGTTTTTTTCCCTCTTTCTGTTACAGGGATCTTTTATTTAGTCAAATGTATGACAGATTAAGTGAGAATTCAGTGGCCAAAGGAGTATTTTTGGAGTGCCTTGAGCCATATATTTTAAGTGACAAATTGGTGGGAATCACGCCCCAAGTAATGAAAGACTTGATTGTTCATTTCCAAGATAAAAAATTAATGGAGAATGTGGAAGCTCTCATTGTGCATATGGATATCACCAGCCTAGATATTCAGCAGGTGAGTTTATGGACAGTCTACTAACTTATGAAATAAGCTTCGTTCCTTTATTGATTATATTGACTTCACTGATCAGGCCTGACCCTGCCTTCTAAAAACCTAATTATTTTTTGAGCACTTTTGGTAAAATGTATTATAAACTTACATTTGTCAGTACTTTCCTAGGACTGTATTTAAGGAAAGCTAGATTATAAGTGCCTTGCAAGCCAGGGATTCTGTCGTCTTCTGTTTCTTTGACATCCCCCAGAGCACGTGGTGTAGAGTTTAGATTTAGAAGCTGCTCTATGAATGCTTGTTAACTGATCCTTCTTCATCAGTTTGTTTGTTCACTGATATAGTTTTCACTGAGCAAGTGAATTTCAACTATGGCTGCTTTCTCATGAATAACAATATTTTTACCTTGAAAAATATGATGCCATTTCAAAAAAGAGCTAGTATGTAAGCCCAGAGTTTTGAAGTATAGAGCATGGGATAAGAGGCAAGATATAGAACTTCTTAGTTTGAACAGCCAGCCATTGTTTGATAAAGACTTCCACTGTATCTGAGGTTCCACAATAAGTTATCTTAATTGAGTTTCTTGAAATAAGTTTCTTAATTGAGGAGCCGTATTTATTCTAGCCTAAGACATTTCACAATTTAATTATTTTTCTTTTTTTCTTCTTTTTTTTTTGAGACAGAGTCTCGCTAGTACAGTGGCGTGATCTTGGCTCACTGCAACGTCCGCCTCCTGGGTTGAAGCGATTTTTGGGCCTCAGCCTCAGCCTCCAGAGTAGCTGGGATTAAAGGTGCATGCCATTATGCCCAGCTAATTTTTGTATTTTTAGTAGCGATGGGGTTTCACCATGTTGGCCAGGTGGTCTTGAATGTTTGACTTCAAGTGATCCGCCTGCCTTGGCCTCCCAAGGTGCTGGGATTACAGGTGTGAGCCACTGAGCCTGGCCCACAATTTAATTGTTTATTTCCACATTAGTCCTAAAAATGAGCATTTTATTCCTGCAAAGGTGCTAAGCCCTCTTGAGCTTGAATTTGGAAGACGAACAAAAGTCTTAGACCAACAGTTTTTTGAAAGTGTGCAAAATCACATAGAAATTAAGGGTTTGGTCAAATGATTATTTTATTTCTGGGAACGCTTTATGAATGACTGTGAATTTGCAAAGTAAAGCCAGATCTTCTTTTATACCTGCCTTTCTATCATTTGGGTAATTTGGCGTACTCTTCATAGTCTGACAGTAGGTCTGATTTGAGAGCATGCTGTCATGCCTACCTGTCACAGAAAAGGAAAAAATTTAATTTCTTCTTTGTATAGTATTTTCAGCTTTACCCCAATACCATGTAAATATACTAGTCTTTTTAGTGAAACAACAATTTCAAAATCTTCCCCTCAGTTTCTTATGTCTCCATTTCAAACCTTCTCCCCTTCTTCCTCCTAGGTTACTGCCCCACCCTCCAATGATCTCGAAAGCATTGTCTGGGTTGCTGTTTTCATTTCTTCCCCCCACATCCTAATAACTCTTCAATCTGACTTTTACTTTTTCAGTCCTTTTTTTAGGTACTCTTTTAACAGCATCTGTCCATTAATTTAAGAAGCATTGGCTGAACGTCAGGCTCAGAGAATGCTTCAGTATCCCCGTGAACAAGGCTTGCCCTCTCATAAAGCCTACATGTTAGCAGAAAGGTTTGGCAGTGAACAGATCAGTGTAAAACAAATCCAGAAAACATTTAAATACAAGTATTATGTTAAAAATCAAACTGGGAAATACGGTGGAGAGAGAATGAGAGACCACCTTAGATTCGCTAATTATAGATAGTCTTCTTCGGGAGGCAGTATTGAGTCTTGGAAGCTGAATGGTAAGAAGGAATCAGTAATGCAAATATCTTGGACGAGAAGATTGTTATAGGTAAAAGCTACAGCTAATGTGAAAAAAAGAGAATTTTTGTCTTGGGTGTTCAAGTAACAAAACAGGAAGCATATCTGGAGCTTGGTATAGAGGTAGATCTTGCAGGGCAAGGTTTAGATCTTTCAGTTTTATTCTAAGTGCTACAAAAATCCTTCGAAAGTTTTAAGCAAGAGCACCCTGTGCTTTAGAGGTAACAGAATGCGGGGTGGGGGCCAAGTGCAGAGGAAGCAGAGAGACTAGTCAGGAGGCTGGTGCAGGAGGTGATTCTGGCCAGAGGTGGTAACAGTGAGATGAAGAGAGATGGCCTGATTTTGGATGTTTTAGAGATAGAATTGATTTGCTAATTAATTGGGATGTGGGGGTGTGAGAGTGTGAGAATGAGAGAATTCAAGGAGGATGCCTGGTTTTTGGTTTGAGAAACAGGGTGAATAGTGATTCCTTTGAGAAGATTGCAAGACTAGGGCAGGTCTACGTTTGAGAGACAAATCAGGAGCTCCGGTTGGCCATTTTATTTTGAGATAGCTACTAGACATTCAGGTGAAGATACCAAATGAAGTAGGTGGACATATGTATGGGTTAGAGGGGACGTTAAGGCTGAAGCAGTAAATGTGTTGGTCATCAGTAAAGAGATGTACGATGATGGTACTGGCTGAGAGGGGGAGAGAGCGTAGTAGAGGTCCCAGAACAGGCCTCTGGAAAGACTCTCCGAGCACATCTCACTTCCATTTTCCCTCTTATCTCTCCGGCTCCCCCTTGCCAACTTCTGCCCTTCTTCTCTTGCCAATGTTTGTAGCATTGTGTAGCTGTCATAGGGACAGAATACAGCGTACTGTATACTCAAACTCATAGCTAGTCATCTTCCTAAATATTTTCTCACCTTGATTTCTCTCCATCCTTCAAGGTCACTTCCACATTAGGTCCTTCATCCTTACTCTTGCTTCTTCCCACAGAATTTCTAGTTTGCACTTCTGCTTGTGGGTCACATGTATCCATTCTTTAGGTCCTAGCTTAAATGTTGCTCCTTCAGGGGTGACTTTTTGAATACTGCAGACCAGCTCAGGTTAATAGCACTTACCGCGTTTGTAAATGATGCATTATTTGTGTAATTGCATTTCTTCGACAAGTCTTAACTCACACGTCATTTTGTACCCCTGCCTCCTTTTGGTGAGTGTCCAAGATGAATGTGAGCTCTATAAGGGTAGAGACTAGGTCTGGATCTATCTTATCTAACACTTTATTACCAATCCCTAAGAGAGGATCTGAACATGTGTTCAATAAGTATTTGTAGAACTATTGACCAAAGGTAAAATGAATATGGAATGGGGAAGGATAAAGAAGAAACAAAATTAGATGCTCTGAAGATCTTAAAGTAAGCATTGTGCTATTAAAAGTAATTTCACCCAGAGCAGCTCTTCCCTTGCGATGTGTTTGAGTACTTCCTTTCAGTTTTTATCCGAGAAGAAGCAAGAAACGAGAAAAATTAGGGAAGAGAATTCAAGACCTTTTCCATTCTTAAAGCTTTAAGGAAAATAATTGGTGACTCTGAATTGTATGGACCGAGTGGCTTTTCCTTTTCACAGGTAGTTCTCATGTGTTGGGAAAATCGTTTATATGATGCTATGATCTATGTCTACAACAGAGGCATGAATGAATTTATTAGTCCAATGGAGGTAAGATACTTCCTAACTTGTATACATAATTAATCTTGTTTACTAACTTTTTTCTCTGGTTCTCCATTTGCTTTTAATAGTTTCTAGTTTTATCAGTTATTTAAAAATTCTTACAGCTTTATTGAACTTGAACCCATTTTAGCTTGGGACGTTTCAGTAGTCTTCAGTTTTAGACCTTCTGCCATTGCCTGCTTATGTACGTAAGTGGGTATTTAAACACCAGGGAGCAATAGATAAAATGTAAATTAATGCTTGCTTGTTAGGCTTTACATAGTTTTCTCCTAAGAATTTTTGATACTATAGTAACTTTTCCTAAAGATATGAAAAATTTATTTGGTGTAATTATTTTAGATAATAAATGTACTATTGAGTAATGCTATTTGTAGATATATTCTGCTGGAGAAGACTCCTGAAAATGGTAAGAGACTATTATTTGTTCATTGATAATTTTTCACTTTTCCCAACTCAGAATTTTATAGGATTCACTCTATTCTTACAAGAGACTCTACAAAACATTTGGACTTACTTTTAGAAGAATGAAACCCCTTATCTGTCTTGTTATTTGTCTCAAGTTTGATGGCAGAATAGTGGAGAAAGAGTTGTAGACACATGCAGTGCTGTTCTAGCCCAGTGCTTTATTACGGTAACTATGTCCCTCAAAAAAAGCAGGCATCTGCTGAAGGCATCGGTCACCCTTTTTTCTGATTTATTGCCATCCAAAGCTATCTTCAGTGTTAAGAAGTCAGCAGTCATTCTGTAGTCGTGCACATTGAGTTTACTAGGGCGAGTGCCCTCTGATTCATAACCCTTCAGCTTTGGTTGCACCTCTCTTCCTTTGGCTAGTTTCTGAAATTAGTCTACCACCCTCTTCCCCCGGTTTTCGGGATTTTTGTCCCTGATTGTCTGTAATGTCAAGTAATTTTTTTTTTTTGGTCTTCAACACCTCTGAGCTGCTGCTCCATTGAGTCCAGTATTCCCTGAAAAAGACTCGTCAGCTGCCTCCTCAGTGAGGTCCAGTGCCTCCCTGCATGCCACAATGAAGTCACAATTTGGAAGAATTAATGCAGTTTCTAGTTTTGCTCAAAATAATCCCTCAAAGCTGATTCTGTTTTGGTGCATTCTACATTGACAAGATGATTGCTATGTTTTTGTTACGTTGCTTTTTAAATTTTTGTTTTGCGTGGGTTTTGTATTCCTCATATTAATAAAATCTGGTTTGCATTTATACTGATACATCTCAAATGGGACACTAGGCTATTGAGGTTACCTTGTTTTGTGTTCAGAGTAGTTTTCAAGTTTAATGGCTTTCAGCAGAAGCCTGGTATTTGTTATTACAAAGTCATTTGGAGATTTTAGCTGTAGGAGGTTGGGTATGTCCTATGATTACTGTTTTATAATTCTGTGCCTGTAAGGAAATCACTTTTTAGTGTTTAAAGTTTAGCTGTTTTAGTACTTAAAGAGGTATAAATTAAAGGAGGTGTCCTGTCATTTCAAAGTTCTAGATGTTTTTAGAATGAAAGACAGTGTCATAACATTTGAGATGACACTGTAGTGTCTGAAATCTTTCCTTTTTTTCTTGTTTTGGCTGAGGTGAGAGTAGTGCCTTGAGTTTGGAAGAAAAACATTTTCTTTACCAATTTAGGTCCCAGTGATGGGAAGTACAGGGAAAGGATTGAAGGCTTTGAATTAACTGACAATATGCAGAGTAACAGGAGAAAAGATAAGGATTATTCACATGTGTGTGTGTAACACTCAGTGATAAACATCTCTGCTGAGTAGCCGGAGGCAAAGGCTTATATACCAGCTTAACAGAAATGGGGGAAGTAGGAGTAGAGTTAGGTCTTCAGTGGAAAAGTATGGAAAGTACTTTTGGGCTTTTCGATGCTAACGGACAGCTGAATTTGCATTTTCTGGTGCTAAATCAGTTTTTTCCCAAATAGGACTCTCCCCTTGAAGAGGGGGGAGGTCCATGGCAGCTATATTTTTGTGAGACTGCTTAAGTTTAGATGATATTTCTTTCTGTGGTTGCTGATTCTTTATTTTCAGTTTAAAATCATGTCTGTTACCACTTTGATGGGAAGTCCTTTTACTTGCTTACTAGTTTTTAAAAGAATAAAGCTTTTAAGAACCAAGGGATACTCTATATCAAAATTATCATCTCAGCTAAGCTCTTATGTAACTGGTATTGAATGGTTTTTCTCGGTGAGGAATATGACAACAGTGATTGTTTCTCAGTGACCCTTCTAAACATTTCATGTACAAATTAAAGGTTTTCATATTTACTCCTAATGGTAAATAACTTTCCGTCAGATAATGGTGATTAATAGCATACGATTCTTGATTATTTTAAAAATAATATCATTTGAGATGATGCTGATTGTTTTTCTAATAATTTTAATACAGAAACTTTTCAGAGTCATTGCTCCACCTCTGAATGCAGGAAAAACGCTAACAGGTACATTTTCTAATCCTTAATTTTTTGCTTTCCTGTATTTACGGTATTATTTAAATGTTATAAAATTCACCAGTTATATGTGTGTAGTGTGAATGTTGGTAATCATGTACAACCATGTGACACCACCATAATCAAGCTGTAGAAGGAGCCGTCGCTTCTCATACTAAAAAGTTTCCTCCTTCCCCTTTGTACTTGATCCTTTCCTCTCAGCCCCGCTCTGGGCAGTCACTGATGTACTTTCTGTCACTACACTTCATGTAAATGGAATTCTGTACTATGTAATCTTTGGTGTTTTCTTTCACTTACCATGGATGAAGCATAATATTTTTTAGAGTCATCCATGCTGTTTTATGTATCATAATGTTTTGTTCCCCTTTACCACTGAATGACATTCCATGGATTGAATATACCATAAGCTGTTTAATCATTCACCACTTCATAGATATTTGACTTGCTTTCAGTTTGGGACTGCTGTGAATAGTATAATGCTGCTTCAACATTTGTGGACAAGTTTTTTGTTTTTTGCCTTTTTAATTAAACTTTCTGAGATAATTGCATGTAGTTGTAAGAAATGGCACATAGAGATCCTATTTGATCTTTACATAGTTTCCCCAGTGATAATATCTTGCAAAAATAAAGTATAATATCACAACTGGATATTCATATTGAATTCATATTGATAAAGTCAAGATACAGAAAACTTTCGTTACCTCAAGTATTCCCCTTATTCTCTTAGCCCCCATTCCTGACCCCTAGCTATAAGTTTCTGTGTGGACAAATGTGTTCATTTTTCTTGGGCAAATACCTAAGGTTGGAATGGCTGGATTGTATGGTAAATATATGTTTTACTTTCTAAGGTACTGCTCTATGGTTTTCCCAAATGCTGTACCATTTCTCATCAATATTTTAGGGTTCCAGTTGCTCCACATCCTTGGAAGCACTTGATACTATTAGTGTTTTAAAAATCTTCTTAAAACTTTAGCCATTCTAATGAGTAAGTAGTGGTATTTCATTGTGATTTTGATTTTTATTCTCTGATTATTAGTGATGTTAATCATTTTTTCATGTGCTTGCTAATCGTTCACATATCTTCTTTTGTGAATTGTCTGTTTAAATATTTAGCCCCCTTTTTTTTAATTGGTAGAGATGATCTGGGGTTCTCTTCATATTACTGAATTGTTAAGAGTTGCAAGCTGGTGAGCTTGCCATCAGAGCCTGGAAGAGTTTTTTTTTAATGTAGTCTGGATATAAGCCCTTTTCCAGTATGTTTGGCAAAAATTTTATTATCATCCATAGGTTGCTTTTTTGTTTTCTTTACCATGTTTTTCAAAGAGCAAAAGTTTTTAATTTTCATGAGGTTCATCTTATTAATTTTTTTTATCATTTAGGCTTTTGGTATTCTGTTTAAGAAATCTTGGTTCAATCCAGTGTCATAAATATCTTCTCTTACATTTTCTTGTAGGAATTTAATAGTTTTAGTGCTTGTATTTAGATCTGTAATTCATTTTGAGTTAATTCTTATAAATGATGCAAGGTAAAGTTCAGCGATTTTTTTTCTTTGCAGCTGTCAGTTGTTCCTGTCTTACCATTTATTAATAAGATTATCTTATTTTCACTGAATTACCTTGACACCTTTGTGAAAAGTCAAGTGACCATATCACTGTGGGTCTGTTTCTGTGCTCTCTGTTCTGTTATACTGAGCTATATGTGTGTCATCTAGTAGTGTGCGTCTTGATTATTGTGACTGCATAGTAAGCCTCAAAATCGCACATTTTAAATCCTACAATGTTGTTTTTCTGTTTCAAAATTGGTTTATCTAGTCCATGTTCTTTGCCTTTCTATATAAACGTTAAAATCAGCTCATCAGTTTTTTTTTTTTGAAAAGCGTATTTGAATTTTCTTTACAGGTGTGTATTGAAGCCATAGATTAATTTGGAGAGAGAACTGCTATCTTAACACTGTAGAATTTTCTAATCTATGAATATGATATGTTTTTTATTTTTATCCTTTAAAATTAATTAATTTTCTTTTAGAGACAAAGTCTTACTTTGTTAGTCAGGCTGGAGTACAATGGTGTGATCATAGTTCATTGCAACTTCAAACATGTGGGATCAAGTCATCCTCCTGCCTCAGCCTCCCAGGTAGATGGGACTATAGGCCACCGTGTCCTGATGAGTTAAAAAAAAATTCTTAAGATAGGGTCTTGCTATCCTATCTTGGCTCACTGCACCCTCTGCCTCCCAGATTCAAGCAAGTCTCTTGCATCAGCCTCCTTAGTAGGTGGGACTACAGGTGCCTGCCACCATACCCAGCTAATTTTTTATATTTTTAGTAGAGATGGAGCTTACCATATTGGCCAGGCTGGTCTCGAACTCCTGACCTCATGATCTGCCCACTTTGGCCTCCCAAAGTGCAGGGATTACATGTGTCAGCAACTGTGCCTGACCCTTATTTTGGTCTTGAAGTCACTCTGCTTTCCCCTTTTCTGCAGAAAAGGCATCTGGGATTTTGATAAGGATTGCTTTGAATCTGTAGTTCAATTTTATTACTATCTTTATATTACCAAATCTTTCAATTCATGAATACAGCACATTTTAAAATTTTATTTAGGTCTTCATTAATTTTTTTCAATGATATTTTGCAGTTTTTAATGTATCGGTCATATACTTCATTTCCTCTTCCTTAGTATTTTATTCACCTTGATGCTGTTATAAATGGATTGTTTTCTTAATTTTATTTTCAGGATGTTAATTGATGGTGTGAAATAGGTTGACTTTTGTATATTGACCTTGTATCCTACATCCTTGCTGTATTCATTTGTTAATGCTAATTTTTAAAGTTAATTCCTTAGAATTTTCTAAGGAAAATTCAGATCATGTCATCTGCAAATAAAAATAATTATACCTTTTTCTTTCTAATCTAGATGCCTTTCTTTTTATTTCCTAATTGGCCTGGCTACACCCACTAATATGATGTTGAACAAAAGTGGCAAGAATGGACGTCTTTTTGTTTTCTTGATATTAGCAGAAAGCACTCAGTATTTAATCACTGAATTTGTTGTAGATGGTCTTACCCATTTGATGACATTTTCCTTACCCAGTTTGAGTGTTTCTAACATGAAAGACTCTTGGATTTTATCAGATACTTTTTCTGCATCTATTAAGATTATTTTGTGGGTTTTGTCCTTTATTTTATTGATATGATATATTTGATTGAGTCTGTATATCAAGCCAACCTTGCATTCTTGGGATAAATCTCACTTGGTATATAATCTCTGAAATGTTGCTGGCCTCAGTTTGCTGGTATTTCTCAAGGATTTCTGTGTCTATCTATAGTCATAAAAGATATTGTTCTATAGTTTTGTTTTCATTTGATATCTTGTTACCAAAAGAATACCAGTCTTGTTATGAGTGTGTCTTGGTATGTTTGCCTCATAACATGAGTTGGGAAGTGTTCTCACTTTTATTTTTTGGAAGAGTTTGTGAAGGGTCAGTGTTAATTTTTTAAATGTTTGATAGAATTCAATATGAAGCCATGTGTGCCTGGGCTTTTCTTTATTGGACGTTTTAAAATTATTAGTTGTTTTGGTCTGTTTTGTGCTACTGTAACAGAATACCTAAGACAGGGTAATTTATAAAGAACACGAACTTGTGTCTTAAAATTCTGGTGGCTGAGAAGTCCAAAATCAAGCTACTGGTACCTCATGTCTAGTGAAGGCCTTCTTGCTGTGTCCTCACATGGCAGAATTTGGAAGGACAAGTGGGAACAACCATTGTGTCCTCAGTTGGCAGAAGAGTGAAAAAAGACTCAGCCCAGTCCATCAAGCCCTTTTTTACTAGCGCATTAATCCATTCATGAGGGTGGAACCCTCATGACTTAAACACCTCCCCAAATGCCCCCTCCTCTCAGCATTGATGCACTGGGGATTAAGTTTGCAACACATGAATTTTGGGTGCCACATTCAGACCATAGCACTAGTTTAGTTTCTTTGTTTGTTGCAACAATTTTTTCAGATTATCTGTTTCTTTTTGAGTGTTTGTTTCAGTAGTTTTGGAATTTCTAGACATTTGACCATTTCATCTGCAGTATCTAGTATGTAGGTATATAGTTGTTCATAGTATTCCTTCATAATTTCTTTTATTCCTGTAAGATCAGTAGTGATGTCTCTTTCATTACTAATTGTTGTAACTTGACTTTTTTTTTTTGGTCTGTCTAAAGGTTTGTCTGTTTTGTTGATCTTTTCATAAAACCAGTTTTGATTTTTTTTCTTTTTCTCTTTTTCTTTTTCTTTTTGTTTGAGAAAGAGTCTTGCTCTGTCACCCAGGCTGGAGTGCGGTGGCGTGATCTCGGCTTACTGCAACCTCTGCCTCCTGGGTTCAAGCAGTTCTTCTGCTTCAGCCTCCAAAATAGCTTGGATTACAGGTGTGTGCCACCACGTCTGGCTCACTTTTTGCATTTTTAGCGGAGAGGGGTTTTCACCGAGTTAGCCAGGATGGTCTCAATCTCCTGACCTCCTGATTTGTCCTCCTTAGTCTTCCAAAGTGGTGGGATTACAGTGTTGAGCCACCTCACCTGGCCTGATTTCATTTATTCAGCTTTAGTCTATTATTTGCTTTCTTCAACTCTTTGGGTTATTTTGCTTGTTTTCTAGTTTCTTGAGGTAGAAGCTCATATTGTTGATTTGAGATCTTTTTTTAGATTAGGTGTTTACAGCTACACATATTCCTCTAAGCAATACATTTTGGTGTGTTGTCTTCATTTTCATTCATATATTCATATATTTGTATTGAATAAAGTATTATATAATTTCTCTTGTGATGCTGGTGATTTAGAAGTGTGTTGTCTAATTTCTACCTATGTGCGAATGTCTCATTTCCTTCTCATGTTGATTTCTACTTTCTTCGTGGTTAGAAAATGTACTTTCTATGATTTCTATCTTTTAAAAATTTGTCGGGACTTTTTTTATGACCTCACGTAAGGTCTGTTCTGGAGCTATTCTACGTGTACTTGAGCATAGTCATGCGTGGAATGTCTTCTGTTGTTGGGTGAGTGTTATACAGGTGTCTGCCTAGGCAGATTTAAACTTTCCCTCTGAAACTTTGAGTCTAATTCTGTCTAAATGAATTAATAATAGACTAATGGGTAGAAAAAGGCATGTAGTTTTATTAACATGCACAAACATGGGGTAATTGCAGGACCACGGTTACTCAAAAACCCAATGAGGTACAGTGCTTATGTACCCTTTCTTATGGGATAGAAGGGAGAAATCGGCAGTTCTTTTAAGGGGTCGTAAATGATTATTAGAGGAATGAATGGACCTGGGAGACAGAAGTTAACTTGTAAAAGATTGTCTTTGGAGTTTGAATGATCCAACAATATTTAGATCATTGTTGAGAGGCAGACATTATCTTGTGAAAGAGTTTGCGGAGGTTCGGTTGTATTCATTAGGCTCCTCAGTAGATAATGAGATTTCAGGAAAGGGATGGAAGGCAATTAATTGTGTTTTCTTTGGAGGGTCCAGTCTTAAGATAGATCACATAATATCAAAGTAGAGTCTGTTAACTCCAAATATCTTTAACCAGTTAACCCAGGCCTCAGTCTATTTAGAAAGTTTATTTTGCCAGGGTTAAGGATGCACCCATGATACAGCCTCAGGAGGTCCTAACAACATGTGCCCAAGATGGTCGGGGTACAGCTTGCTTTTATACGTTTTAGGAAGTCATGAGACATCGATCAGTATGTGTAAGAGGTATATTGGTTCACTCCAGTAAGACACGACAACTTGAAGTGAGGGCTTCCAGGTTAGAAGTAGGTAGGTAAGAGACAAAAGATTGCATTCTTTCGAGTCCTTGATCAGCGGTCCATTGAATGAATACACAATTTAGTCTGTTCAGTGAATCTGCATTTTTACATAAACATAGGGCAGAGGAAGCAACTAGATACACATTCGTTTCACTTGAGCCTGAGAGGGATAACTTTGAGTTCTTTCTGTCCTTTGTCCACAAGGAATTTCCTTGTGAGTAAATTGTGAGGGTGGCATGTAGCTTTTTATCTTTGTAGCTGTCTCATTTAGGAATAGATGGGAACGGGTTCGCCTAACCTTAGCTCCGAGCTTGACTTTCCCTTTGGCATAGTGATTTGGGGTCCTGAGCTGTATTTTCCTTTCACAGGTCTCCCCCAGCTTATGCTGACCTTCAAGGACCCTTAATTTAAAATAATCTGCATACCATGGTGCCATATTTTGGGGTGAAATTCCCTGGGCTTCTTCATCTGATAGGTCTAGTTTGCTTATAGTTTTAAGTCTTGTTAAGTTTTGTTTGCTTATAGTTTTGTCTGTTTCCATTTCATCTTCTAATTGTTCTGTCTGTTTTCGAAAGTGGGATATTGAAGTCTCCAAATATTGTTGAATTGTGTCTCTCTCACTTTATCAGTTCTTGCTTCGTTTTATTTTGGAATTTTCAGTTCTTTGGCAGACAGTTTAGAATTCTGCTGTAGCCTTCCCTTCCTGCTTGCACAGAGCTGGAGTCAGCCATGGGTTATAAATTAGGGCCTTTGGGAATTTCCCTGGGTAGCAAAGCCCTTTATATGCATACAACCTTTTAGAATTCCAGGAATATGTTAGAACTTGTCAAAAGCCCCCGCAGAGCTCCCATTCTCCAGTTTTTCCTTTTAAGGCTTTTGGTGAACCACTTATTAGTCCCAGCTGCTAACACTGTCTCAGCCTACCGTAATATCGAACAATGGCACTGACGGTTTTCACAAAGGTCCTGGGGATAGTGCTGTTCCCACAGAGTGAGTTCTGAGTCAGGACAAAAAAGGATAAGGCCTGAAAATGGAGCTTTTAAGTAAGCTGCCAGATAGGTCAAATGGTGACAACTCTCTGAGGATGGGGCATTTGAGGGGATACAAGACTGACACAGGAATTTTCTCGGCGCTTTGCTGGACTTGCAGCAGGGCGCCCTGTCTCTCGGCCACTGCGCTCAGACCCTTGCAGGAGGGAGCACATGAGCAAGCAAGTGAGGGTTCCGGCTGGCCACTCCAAACACCAGCACAGGAGCAAGCTCTGTGTGAGGCCCAGGGACAGACCAGGCGTGTTGCCTTGAGGGGAACGCAGCAGCACCCAGGCCAGGGTACCCTCGACCCTGAAGCCCCAGACAGGGTGTTAGTGTGCTAATTAGCTCTTTTAGTTTTACCATCCACAGCCCGATGGATGGCAGCATGTTAGCAGCTCAGTTGGCCTCTGGCCCCATTGTGTGGGATGACTGCCCTCTGCCAGCGAAGGTAAAAGGCCAGTGTGACAGACTTTCTGCGTCCCCAGCTCTTTTCCAGCGTCCAGGAAGAATGAGGATACACTGACAGTTGAAGAGAGAGCAAGGTGGGGAGTTTTATTGAGTGATGAAACGGCTTTCTGCAGAGACGGGATGTGGGGGTGGTCTCCCTACCCAAAGGCAGAAAAGTCCCCTCAATGTGGCTGAGTCTGGGGCTACTATGGGATCAGAATAGGGGAGGGGCAGGCCATAGGCAGTATTGGAAAAGGCAACATTCGATTAGTTAAAAGGCATTCTTCAGAAAAAAACAACTGGGAAATGGTGGGCAAACAGGAACAGAAGTGCTCACCCCAGGTTGCAGGTTTCATTGGGGATCAACAGTCTGGTCTTTTCACTTCAGGCTGTTTTGCGGTTTGAAGGTGGGGTTTCACCAGGGACCTGCCCGCATCTGCCCAGGCATTTGGCTGCCTCCTGGCACTATCAAACGCACTTTGCTTCACTGGTTTTCACAGCTGCCCAAGTTGTAAGGCAATATGGGTTTTCAAAACTACAGTAGAGCTGCAGAAAGGGAGATGGCAGTACATAAAATTAAAAAGATTCTGTATTTTTCTGAATACACATTCCTCAGATTATGGCAGGTTTTTCATTAATTCCAAGAGTTCTGAAAGAGTGGATTTGACAGTTTTTACCAGTATTTGTATTGCTTTATGGAGGAGATTTTGCAGGCCCTTACTCCAGCGTTTCCGAGGTCTGCCGCTTTGGGTTCTGTTCTTTTCCTCTCTGCTTTTCACCTCGGGTGATTTCTGTTGCTCTTCCTTCAGCTTCATTTGCTCTTCTAGCTGTTAAATCTGCTTGGTGATTTTTTGTTTTCAACAGTTATATTTTCCAGTCTAACTTGCATTAAGTTCTTGTTTCTGTTTTCTCTCCTGCAGCTCTTCATTTATCTGTTGAAATTATCATGCGCTGAAACTGTTTCTTTTGCTTAAGGATAATTATAATAGTGCTTTAAAATCTTTGCTCGTTCTCACACTTTGTTCATTTCAGGATTGGACTTGATTCACTTTCTTTTAAGAAGAGTATGTTTTCTTGGTTTTTCATGAGTAATTTTGGACTGTTTCTGGATATTCTGAATGTTCTATTGTGTGGAGAGTGGGTTCTCCAGTGAATATTTTTCTCCATTGTTTTTCAGGTATTTTTCGCCACTGAGTATTTTTTCCATTGTTTTATTAGATAATTTTCTTGGTGGACTTGAATTGCAAACTCTTTCTCTCATGCAGCTCCAGTCTCTCCTCGGGTCATTTCTGGGTAACTGATCTGCTTTGATTCTGATCCACACGCATGGTTTGGGGATCAGGCAGTAATGAGGGTAGACACAGTTTGGGATCCTTCCTCTTTCTCTTTCCTTTGCAAGATTCCCCTAATTTTTAATCTGTTTATGTTCGTTAACTTCACATTTCCCTTGCCAGAAAGATTGTTGCTTTTTCCGTGATGGCCTCCAGCTCTGCTGTGCTTGCTACACGTACAGCACCTAAACCCAGGCTAGAAACCATAGAGGTGGTAATTTACTTGTAC
This sequence comes from Leontopithecus rosalia, assembly GCA_028533165.1. Taxonomy (NCBI): domain Eukaryota; kingdom Metazoa; phylum Chordata; class Mammalia; order Primates; family Cebidae; genus Leontopithecus; species Leontopithecus rosalia. Next base: position 7,010,915 of record CM052662.1, read on the forward strand.
AGCGAACTTCCTACCTCCGCTTCTCCAAGTGAAAGAACTCCCCACCAGAGCCTGTGTGCCTCTCTCCGTACTCCAGAACCTTCAGAGAGGGAACTCCATTCTTGATCCTGGTTTTTTGTCTTTGACAAAGCTGCTTTGAGTCTTTTTCCTGCATGGTGGTTTAGTAAACGGATCCACCACACATGTGGGCAGACGATCGGGGGAATCTCCTCTCTGATTCTTTCCCTTTTGGGATTCCCCGCCTCCCTTCCACATTCATGATTTCCTGACCTCACTTTTCTGATCCCCCCCACCCCGCTGTGCCAGGCAGCCTTTCCATGCCTCCCTATGTGTACAGTTCAGAGTGCACTTACTCAGGGACAGCCAGAAGGGAGAACAGTGTGGCTGCCTGTCTCTCCTCCCCCAAATGGGGCTGCAGTCCCCACCAGCTCATGCTTCTATTCACTCCTCAGTAAGGCTTTAGTAACTTCAGGTAGTTACTTCTTGTATTATGTCTAGGTCTCGTCATTTTTTTCCTCTAAGGGTAGGGAGGGGGAGTCATTTTATAGTCTTAACTCCTCATACCTAATAGTAGCCCTGAACCTAATCTTTTTGAGGGAAAGTTGAAAATTGCCTTTCACATCTATATCTGCCAAAAATGAAAGTGGAGAATTAAAACATCTGAATGGAATTGATGATCTTTTATAACAAAAAGTTGTCTAAAAGAAGCTATTGAGAAGAGAAAGGTTGTAGATAGTTAAGTACTATGTCAGTTCAGTTCAGCATACAATTTACTAATTACCTGCTTATGTGCCAGACACGATACTGGATGCTAGAAATACAGAAATATCACAGACGTTGCTCATAAGAAGCTCATAGTAGTGGAATAATGGAGATGGGTAGATTAAATAAATACATTTAACTCTATCTAGGAATATTATGAGCTAGATATATTCTACCTAAGATTTCCAGCACAAAGGTATGTAAATGAAAAAAATGTCTGAAACAAGTCTCACCAGGAGAAGGAGACACAAGCTACGGTAGGCTCTTCTGCCTGCGCTTTTTCCGCAGAGGGTTTTGAGAACTTCAGTATTTAAAGGGTAGAGAGTGGACAAGAGGGAGAAGAGGAACAGTCAGTTGTGCATTCGTCTCAGGCTCAGTAAATCTGCATTTTACATAAGGTAAAGTAAACAGAAGAGAGGAAGAAGCCAAATACGTATTTGTCTTGGGAGGGACTGAGGCATCATTTCTGGTCTTGTCTGTGGTGCCTGTGAAGATCACCTATTAATTGACATTGTCAGTGTGAGGGAGGCCACCTGGGTAGACATGGCCTTCTGTCTGCAGCAATCTGTTTAGTAACAAAAGGGAGGCATGTTTTTCGTTTGTTTGGTTTTGGTTTTTACGTGACTCAGCTCCCAAGCTTAACTTTTCCTTTTGGCATAGTGAGTTTGGGGTCCTGAGACTTTATTTTTCTTTCACAGGCGTCTTTCTAGTTAGCCAATAGACATTACATTGTTATGCCTTGAAGGTGATGATCACCATGTGTCAGTTGATTTGGATCAAATAACGTTTGGAACAGAAGCAAAATGTCATTGTTCATACATTTGGAGCAGTTCAAGTTTACATGCTTTAACATCACAGATTTTGAGTATTCATGAAGGATCACTGATAAAGGCATACACTTGCTTATGTTATGGCCAGTATTCATCTACCAAAAACAGGAACTCCAGCTCTTCATTACTGCCATCATCTGCATGGCCTAGGTGTTCCCAGTCACTCCACCCTGTTGATGCTTCTGCTCCATTCTGAGTTGAGCTTGACCCCATGGCTTCAGACTTTGTCACATTATCCTTCTGATTTCTTTAGTCAGAGAACAGGCTCATGTCACCAGATGGCGGAGTCTTAATGTTTTTTATATAACTTAGCATAGGAACGGTCCTAAAGATCGTTTAGTTCAGTTCTGTTACTTTAAACATTTGGGAACAACGACCTTTTCAGCCCTAGAGCATTGTGGGTGATAAAAGTCCATATTACAGATAAGAAAACAGTATATTATGCCTTAACATTAATGAATTGGTTCTGATCTGCAGTTCATCAACTCATTGCCTGCCCCACACCTTCCCTTGGTTCCAAGTTAGTGGTTAGGCCAACAATACGTAGATCTCTACCCTCAGATCTATTTTTTCTGCATGTATCCTTGAATAACTTACATTGCTCTTGTGTCTGTAGAAAGAATCTAGTGAAAATTAAAAAAAAATAATAATGTAGTCTTACCTCAACTCTCTGTTATTTAGGAATATATTTACCTCACCTTAATTGTCAAGGTTTATTTTTTTGTTTCTACATAAAGATTATATTTCTGAAAAGGTTTTGAGAGAAAATTGCTGAAGAAACTTCTCTTTCTATTTTAGATGAACACGTTGTTATGGGCAATAAGCTTCTTGTATATATTAGGTAAGATCGTTTTATGTATTCATCTGCATGTATGTTCTTTCCATATTTTTCCTATATTTTTAGAGATACCGTGACCTCTTATCTATATAGTACTTTTTATTTTTCAAAATTCTTCTATGTAGAGCAGTGGTTCTCAACCATGGATAATTTTGTCCCCTGCTTCCTAGAGATGTTTGGCAACATCTAGAGACATTTTTGGTTGTTACAACTGGGGCTGGAGAAGGGATGCTGCTGGTATCTAGTGGGCAGAGGCCACAGGTGCTGCTAAGTGTCCTACAATGCAGAGTAGTCCCCACGACAGAGAAGGATCTGGCCTGAAACACCAGTAAGGCTGAGGTTGAGAAACACTGGTGCCGAAACCCGGCCTTTTTTTGTTTGCTACTGACGACTCTGTGGAGAGTGTGTTGTCTCTATTTTATATATGAGGGCAAGAGACTTGTTCAGATTATGAAAAAGTTAGTGACAGAGGTAAAACTAGAATGTTTATCTCCTGGCTCCTGGAGCAGGGTTCATTCCAGTAGACTGCGCAAGCTCAGAATTGAGTCCTGAGAGAACTTTTAAGTAGGTGGCTATTTGACAGGAAGGTGGGAAGGTGGCAGAACCTAGCGGTACATCATTTTCGCTCGTATGTAATGTCACGTTAACCACGAAACCTGTTTCACGCTTGTTACATCAATTCTTTAGTGCAAAAGAAATAAGCATTTACTTAGTGCTTTATCATCTGTACTTCAAACTCTTCAGGATGTCTGGTGTCCAGTTGTCTCCAGTCTAACACTGAAAATTGTAGTTCAAAAAGGTTTAAAATGTGCCCCCTCCAAAAAAAAAAGGAAAAAAGGTAGACATGTTCAGATAACATCTGTAATTCAGCTCACAAGGCAAGTCATTAGCCATGAAGAAGGTCTGATTTGGAGGTAAAACTATAGGGTGAATTTCTCCTCAGAGTCTAACTCCCCCTGGTATGTCCTGTAGCAGGCATTTTCCAGATATTTAGCCTAGCTCTTTTCCCGTCTTTAATCACCATTCTTAGAGCCCCTGGTTTAAAAGTATCTGAGAACACCAGGCTTCTAACAGGTTAATCATAGTATAATGGTGGCACGAGGTACCATCTTTGCAGATGCTGAGTGTGAGGCCTTTCGCAGTCTGTCCTCATTCCTTCTTGCCCCTTTATTAGAGCACTGGTTTTTCTTAGGAAACATGAAGAAATGAAAGCTCCCACGCAGTCACAGGATGCATTATTTCACCGCCGTGTCTGTCGTCCACGTTTCCTAAACTGGGTGTCATCCTGATCTGCTTTGGAACTTAGCTGACAAAAGCTGAGCCTACTTAAAAATTGAATAGTATCTCAAGTTTGAGAAACAGTGTTGCTGCTCACTTGGAAGTTATCCCTTTACAAGACACTGGATCTGTTCTCATTCTTTTCTTCTAGCTGTTGTCTGGCAGGTCGTGCCTATCCCCTTGGTGACATCCCTGAAGATCTTGTTCCCTTGGTCAAAAACCAGGTTGGTACTATTTTCATAGCTTTTTAGTGTTCTGTGTCTCTTGTTAAGATGCACTGAAGACAAACTGCAGTTGAGGATTACACATGGGTCAGGAGCTATCACCTGTTACAAGTGAGGGCTTATACACTGTTACTAAAGTCAATAATTACAGCTGAGAGAGAATTTAAGAGAGAACTTATAATGTAGTAGCAATTTAAACTGAATTCAGCCTATCTTTAGTTTATCCAAATGGGAATCGCTGCTTCAGCAAGATACTCTGAAAAGTGAGAAAAAAATCAACATTTTTTTCCCCCAACTTACAGGTTTTTGAATTTCTAATTCGCCTGCATTCAGCAGAGGCTTCTCCTGAGGAAGAAATCTATCCTTATATTCGGACTTTGCTACATTTTGACACAAGAGAATTTCTAAATGTATTGGCACTGGTAAGAGACTATTATTTTAATGTGTTTTCAAAGAAGACAGAGCAATAGTGTTTTGGCCAGGCGCAGTGGCTCACACCTGTAATCCCAGCCCTTTGGCAGGCCAAGGCAGGCAGATAACCTGAGGTTAGGAGTGCCAAACCAGCCTGGCCAACATGTGAAACCTCGTCTCTACTAAAAATATAAAACTTAGCTGGGCGTGGTGGCAGGTGACTGTAATCACAGGTACTTGGGAGGCTGAGGCGTAAGAATTGCTTGAACCTGGGAGGCAGAGGTTGCAGTGAGCCAAGATTGTGTCACTGCGCTCCAGCCTGGGCTACAGAGAGAGACTGTCTCAGAAAAAGAAAAAAGCAATGTTTTTTATAGAAAAATAATAATTCTTATGCTGGTACAGTTTTTATGCACTAGCAGTAAGGACTTCAAATGTTTAATTTTGTTGTGCGCTTTATTTTCTTCTGGTTCCTTACTCTCCTCCCTCCCTTACTCTCTTTCTCCCTCTCTGTCTAAAACACACTCATCAGAAAGTTAAGTATAGCTGAGTTAGATGTGGTGCATCTTTGACTTCATAAATTATATTGCCTGGCATACTAAATACGGAAGGGAGATGCTGAAGGAGGGTGGTAGTGATGATAGTAAAAGTAGCTGGAGTTGAAATGGAAAATGGAAGCTTTTTGCTCAAAAAAAACCCAAAAACCAAAAACCCCTTATACATGTTCAATTAGTACAATTTGGGTGAGCCAGGTTTTCTGTGAAAATACCCCTATGGGAATAATTAGATAAAACATAATGTATCTTCTGAATTAAATAGTATTGTAGTTGTTTTTTGAAAAGCTTTTGATGTTACGGAAAATACTTACAGTGTTTAGTGAAAGCAGCAGACACACAAATATGCAAAACACACATCTACACAGTATTTGGAGAAAAAAAGGACAGAAGTACACCTCAGTGTTAATAGTGATTAACTCTGTGAGATGAAGCAAATTTCCCTAATAAGCATATACTACTTTTATAAATTGAATTGTATAAATAAAATAAACTTAAATTATTTTAAAAAGGTAAGTGCTCATGAGAAGGTTATTATAATTTGAATTGGTTTAATTTGAAAATCTGCCATCAGAAGCGGTAACTCTAATTGCATAGAAAGAAGGGAAGGAGAACTTAGAAGTCAGATCTAGTTGGCTTAGGAAATTTTAGATGTCCAGAGGAAAGCATAAGGGCAGTTGGTGACTGGCACATAGGAAAAAAAGAAACAAGAAGTGATGGGGGAGGAGGTTTGGTGAAGAGTGTTGGAGAAAACAGAGAATTTCGTGTAATTTTTATTTCTTTAAGGGCTATGACAGCACCAGAACAGATCTGGAATTATGCTGGTGTCTGAATGATGATACTGGGATTTATAGTAAGGCTGCAGGACAGTCTCTGATTTGGTTGAGAAATATGTGAGTGCATGGCATATCTTACTTATTATCCTAATTAGGGGATGCAGCATTGGCCAACAAGATATACGCTCTGCCTTTGTGGACGAAAAGGATCCAGGCTTGTAGGTAAATAATTATAGCACAGTGTAATACATGCCTTAGGGGAAGTACAGGATGCTAGAGGAGCGCTTAATGAGGGGCACCTAATGGAGCATTAGGGAAGGTTTTTTGGATTAAGTAGGTGTCTACACTGAGTCTCGAAAGATGAACAGAAGTTAGTCAGGTGAAGGGTGGGAAAAAATATTGTAGGCAGAGGGCTGAATATGTAAAAAGGCCTGGAAATGAGACAGAGCAATGTGTGTTCAAGTAATTGAAAAAAATTCAGTATAGCTGCATCTTTCAAGTGTAAGGAGAAGTGCAGAGAAAAGCCAAATCCAGAGAGATAGGCAGATACTGCGTGTTGCAATCCATAGTAAAAAATTTGGGGCTGGGCGCGGTGGCTCACACCTATAATCCCGGCACTTTGGGAGGCTTAGGCGGGTGGATCACGAGGTCAAGAGATCAAGACCATCCTGGTCAACATGGTGAAACCCTGTCTCTACTAAAAAAAAATACAAAAATTAGCTGGGCGTGGTGGCGCGTGCCTGTAGTCTCAGCTACTCGGGAGGCTGAGGCAGGAGAATTGCTTGAACCCAGGAGGCGGAGGTTGTGGTGAGCTGAGATCGCGCCATTGCACTCCAGCCTGGGTAAGAAGAGTGAAACTCCATCTCAAAAAAAAAAGTGGTCTTTATTTATTTGTTTATTTTTGAGACAGAGCTTCACTCTTGTCTCCCAGGCTGGAGGGCAGTGGTACTATCTCTGCTCACTGCAACCTCCACCTCTCGGGTTCAAGTGATTCTCCTGCCTCAGCCTCCCCAGTAGCTAGGATTACAGGTGCTCATCACTATGCTTGGCTAATTATTGTATTTTTAGTAGAGATGGGTTTTCGCCATGTTGGCCAGGCTGGTCTTGAACTCCTGACCTCAGGTGATCTGTCTGCCTCAGCTTCCCAAAGTGCTGGGATTACAGGCATAAGCCACAGCTCCTGGCCAAAATTTGGACCTTGTATTACAGCAGTGAGTAGCCTTTGAAGCCTTTTTGGAAGGAAACTATATTGATTCCGTGCTTTAAAAAAGATTCCCTCTGACTCTTGTGCCTTAGTCAGTTTGGGGGGCTATAACAAAGTGCCGTAGATTGGGTGACTCATAAACAACAGAAATGTATTTCTCACAGTTCTAGAGGCTGGGAGGTCCAAGACCAAGGTGCTGGCAGATTCTCTTGGTTTAGGCACACCTCTCAGAGGCTTACCTCCAAATACCATCCCATCGCTGATCAGGTTTTCTACCTGAATTTGGGAGCATACAAATGGATTGAAATGAGGTAGCATGGAGGCAGGGAGATCTGTTAGCAAATTTTGTAGTAATCTAAATAGAAGATAATAGTGGCTTGAATTAGGGCATTGACAGTGGGGATACCAAGATGTAAAGGATTTGAAAGGTATTTTAAGAGGCAAGTCAGCCTCATAAAGAGGAAGAATCTGTGATAGAGACCACATGTTGCCCCAAAAGCCAGAAATACTTACTGTCTGGCTCTTTACAGAGAATGTTGACCCCTGGATTAGGAGGTAGCTCGCTATCATTATTTTACAGAAACCCCATAATAATTTTTGAAGTACTACAGAAAGAAGTTTTTATGCCGAAATTCACAGATAACTCTGAACTTGAGTTTTGATCTACCTTTGTACAGAAACTGTAATTCTCCATCAGGACCTCTTTGCATATTATTCCTCTAGTAAGCATCCATAATTAGAAGCATCTTTGTGGGACGATAATGGTTTAACAATGTGCCATTTTGGTGGCAGATGTTAACTACCGCCGGGATAGTCATTAAGCATATCATAATATTCACACTGTACTATATCACCACTTAATTATGTTCACAGAATCCAACTATCAGTATCTGTTTCAAAGGAGTGACTACATACTGCCGAAAGGAAAATGGTTAAGGAAATTCTTTTTGACTGGCTGTCACTGCTCTAGTTTTTAAAAGCATGTGCTAATTCTCCATGGTTTTGTATTTTAGTTGAATGTAGTACTTGTATTAGCAGATGGTGCCTTCCCTTTACCTGCAGAGTGACATCTCACTTTAGCAGGCGGAGATGGGTGTGTATGTTACTTGCCTGTTTGCTGTTCTCATGAATCCGAAGATAGAACTGAGAGAGACTTTGTAGTCTGTCTTCCCATCTTCAGTCAGGGTCGTATCTAACCTTCACATATACATCAAAATAACTTCTATTTGAGCCCTTCACAGTAACGGTTCCTACAGTCTCCTTGGTAACTTGTTTCAGCGTTCCCCAACTACCTGGCAGTAAAGCAGGCTAGTTGAAAAAAAGTCAAGAATATTTTATTTTTTGTACATCAAACAGAAGGAAGGGAAGGACATGCTAATAAGAGGACAGCATGAACAAAGGTGCTTTGGAGAAATGGGGGGAAGTTCAGGCCCATTTGAAGAACAGTAACTACTCTTGCTCTTGAAAGTTCATGGCCATGAAATTTCTTTTTATTTTTAATCTATGGTGACAATGTGTAGTTCATTTTCTTGTTACAAGAAAATAGCAATAAATTAGTGCTGTGTGCATCTTAAACATTTCTTAGAATTGAATGAACTAAGTGAAAACCATAGGAAAGATCATTAGGTCTTTCATCATTCTTATTGTTCAGTAAAAATTTTCATTTTAATTTTTTGATAGTGGACACCGTCTCAGTTTCCTCGTATATACTGTATGTACTAGGTTTTTTTATGACATGCTGTTATCATGTACTGACAAACAGAATCTGATATTGTAATTGATTTTGATGCATGTTATGTTCAAAGTATTTTGGCTCTGGTTGGTCAGGTACATAAAATAAAACTTGCTGTAGCTGGCAGTGTTTTGAGAATAGTAAGTAGGCTTGAGAATTTTAACTTTTTTTTAAGCATAATCATGTTTAAAAAATGCCTATCTTTGGAAATCATTTTTCTTAATTGTCATGGAAATTATGAAAGTTATTCTTCATGACAGTTAATAAACTGTGTCTTAGTTATTTCCAAATAACATAGACTGAATGATGGCTGAACATGTAGTATTTTATCCTTCTGTTCTCAAACTTTTGTTCCCAAATTATGTTTCCATTACTGTTCTCTCTCTCTCTCTCTCTCTCTCTCTCTTTTAGCTTATGGACTTTGCCTTCCTTTCTCAAATTTTTATACTTATTTGTGATTTTTTAAAGTCTCAGAATACTGTGCATTATTAAATGACATAGCTTTCTATTTGACTCACTAAAAATAATGTAAGAACAAATCTGATGAGGAATAGTTACCTTATTTGGGAAATTACCTGGATTTTATTAACAAGAATTTAATAGCTTGTTTTCTTTTACAACGTGCAAACAATAATTACTTTTAAAATTTTACTTCTCCCTTTTAGACTTTCGAAGATTTTAAAAATGACAAGCAAGCTGTGGAGTATCAACAGCGAATTGTGGATATTTTGTTGAAAGTGAGTAGATAGTTGAGTTGTTTTATAGCAGGTTATAAAATAATTTTGTTAAGTGCCATGTTGGAATCATATCTTAAAATTTTATTATGGTGTCTTTGCCCTCAAGAGCTGAATTAAGTACTAATCATTTATTGTTAAAAAATGTTCGGTGTATGTTGGCTTTAGACTGGGTGCCAGAATAGAGGGCACTATGTGAGAGAGGCATATGGTGAAATTGCTCTGTTAGTGTGAGTACGTGTAATAGTAGAGACTAACCCAGAGCGCTTTGAGAAAACAATTAATGTGAAGGATCTTCCTGTGTCTCATGCCAGCTTCACTTTGTGCTAAGGTAGTGCCATATTCTATCACGGCACTGAGATGCCAGGTGACATCTCAGAATAATTTGAGGCACACGGAAGTGATCATCCCCTTACCAATCTAATTAGATTCAGCAGAAAGCTATTTTGAGATGTATGCTGCTGCTACTGAATGGATGCAGGGAAAGGGTCTTTTCTTTTCCATCTGTGTGACTTCAGGCAGGCCAGGTTCCTCTTGGAGCTGAAAGCTTAGAGTTTTCATTTTGTTAATTTGGCTGTAAAATGGCGCTTGCTTTCTTTTAATCTTAAATTATTTTGGACAAGAGACTAGAATTAACGTGTTTTCTGGTTGTGCATAACATCAATATCTTACATTTATAATAGTCCTTTATAATTTCCAAAGCATGTTTATATACATTATTTCTTTTGAGCTATCAATTAGTATTGTAACCTTGTAAGGCAGGCAGTGATGAGTATGAGTGTAGGCTTGTTAATCTGTCAGATAATGCCAGTTCGATTCAGGTGGCTAGTATGGAGAACTTTCACCTAGATTTCCAAAACACCTTTCTAAGTGGTCTCCTTATTCTCAGTCTTGTCCTCCTTTAATTTGTGATCTTGCCTCTCTTCTGTGGCTTCCTGTTGGTCATTTGGAATTAAGTTCTGCTGTGTGAGAAAACTCAAAACAGCAGTAGTTTCATTGTGATGGGAATTAATTTTTCTAGTAGAAGTCTGAAAGTAGGCAATCTGGTCTAGTAGAGTGACTTCGTAAACTTACCAGGGATATAGATTCCTTCTGTCTTAGCATTACACTTAGTACATGATTTCTGTCTTTCCATCCAAAATGGCTGCTCAGGCTCCTGCCATTACCTCTGCATTCTAGCCAGCCTGAATGTAGAAAGAGAGGAGGAAAATATTCCCTTTCCTTAAGGACACTCCTTAAAAGCTGTGTAATACAATTCTTATGGTATATACCATATTGCTTATACCATATTGCCAAGAACTTAGATATAAGGCTCCTTAGTTGCTGGGGGAGACTGAGAAACAGAGTCTGTGTTCTTGGTAACCATGTGCTTACTAAGCATAAGGAGTTTGTTTTCTTTCTTCCTTTCTCGTTCCTTCTTCCCTCCCTCCCTCCATCCTTCTCTCCCTCCCTTACATCCGTCATCTCTCCGTCTTGCTCTGTTGTCCAGGCTAGAGTACAGTGGCACGATCTCAGCTCACTGCAACCTCCACCTCTGTGTTCAAGTGCTTCTCCTGCCTCAGCCTCCCGAGTAGATGGGATTATAGGCACCTGCCACCACACCTGGCTAATTTTCGTATTTTTAGTAGAGACAGGGTTTCACTATGTTGGCCAGGCTGGTCTCAAACTCCTGACCTCAGGTAACCTGCCCGCCTCAGCCTCACAAAGTGCTGGATTATAGGTGTGAGCCACCACGCCCAGCCTTGAGGAGTTCTGTTTCTAAGTTAGGAGGGAAGACTAGATGTTGGAATGTAAGTAATAATTTCTGCCAGACCCATTTACACTGTGGAACATCCCTGATCCCGCTGTGTTTTCTGGTCCTGACTGGGTCTCTGTAACTGCTCCCCTCTCTCATCCGCGTCGTCATCCCACCCCGCACACCTTGTGTTAGGTACCCTCCACCATATTAAGTTATTAGAATTCACTAGACTCTCTGTGGCGTGTTCATGGTTTACGTTCTTTGCAAGGGTTTTCTTTCAGTCTGTCATGCCTTTTCCTTTCTTTTCGCTCACTGGCAAGTTCCTCATCATTTTTCAAGGCGTAACTGAAACATCATCTCCCACTCATCTAGGTTGATTAGTTGCTCCTTGTCTGTACTCAGGCAACACTTTCCATTCAGTTAGCACACTGGTGTCATGTTTACATATTTTCTTATCTATCTTAGCGAGACTTGAGCTTCCTGAAGGTAGAGAGTGTGAGGATTATTCTAATTACGATTTTTATTACCACTATTTTGGTCATTGTTTCTCATGCCTAGAGCAGATACAGCTCAGGGCCTGTAACCCCGTAGATGTCAGGTCAGTGGAAGTTGGTTAAATCGCAATTTCAATTGAAAACTAGACTAAGTTGGAAGAATGATCCAAATGAAGAGAAAGCTCCATGAGTACTTGACTCTTCCTGTGGTGACTTGCCATTCTTGTCTGCTGTCTTGATAGTGTTTACGTTGGGTCAGTGAAGAATGAGCTTTTGGGATTATTTGTCGCATTCCTAGTGCTAGAGATGTGCTCACTGGTTAAAGTGTGCTTGTGAGGGAGCAGGGAGAAGGGGGTATAGGCAGTGACCTGAGAACAGGCCGGTGGGCATTCCCATGTGTGCCGAATGGCTGCCGACCGAAGGGGAAGCATCTGTTAATTTGTGACTTTTTACAGGATTGCCCAGAAAATTTGTAAGCATGGTCTCGGAAATAGGCTAAAGAGAAGTAGAAAGGAAAGGGCCTTTTGTAGGATAATAACCAATTACACACTTGCTGAGGTGATGAGGGAATGCTCCTGTATGTAAGCATATGTATATGTGAAATACCCACATATTCTTATGATGAGTACATACTTGACACCTGGTGATTACTGGACTAAGAGCAGAAAGGGCAAAATAAAGAGATGTAAGAAGAAAGAGGTCAAAAGCTAGGGAATGTTGTCTAATGGGAGAAACCTGGTACTTTATGTTTGAATGGAGGATGGAAGGAGGGCACTTGAAACACGTGTCAGGGTACTATACCCTGTTTGTTGTAGACGAGTTGCCCCCATGAATTCAGCTCACCCAAAGCAGTACATGGTCTCCCCTCCCGCACTCTGCGTTCTCTCTGTTAATGGCATCATCCCCGCCTGCCAATCAGGCTCAAAATCTGTCCTTTTAACTGCTCCTTTAACCACGTTTCCACACGTAGGAATACTTGTCCTGCCCCTCCTCTCTCTGCCTTCTGTTTTCACGGCCACTGCCTCGTTCAGAGCCCTTGGGTCTCTCCCTTAGACGCCCGCAGTCACTTGTATCTTGCCCTCCATGCCTTCTGTTTCCTTCTTCTGTTAACTTTGTCCCACGCGCTGCTGACAGGATGGTTTTCCCAAGCACAGCTGGTCATGACCAGCTCCCCTGGTGGAACACATTTAGTAGCTCCCCAGTGTTTGGTATAATACATGCCGGACTCCTTAGGGTGAGCTCTGAGACCCGAGCTTCCCATTTAATCGAATGTTTCCCTTTCCTGGATGCCGCTGCATTCTGATGAATATTGTGGCTCCCCTGACAAACGTGTTTTTCTGTGTCCAAGGTTTTGCTCTCACTCTTCTCTTTGCCAGGTTTGCCTTCTCTGTTGACATTTCCCTTTGTCACAATTTCTGCATGGGCTTCAAAACTTAGCCTGAAAGCTGTTTTTCTCATTTCTTTTCAAATTCCCTCTCGAACCGGTTGAATTAACATTTTCCACTGTGCTTCTTTAATCATTTGTGCCTTTATAATAGCAGTCATTATGTTGTGCCTTTTATTTAAGATGTGTCTGTCTTTTCCTTCTTGTTCCTAATTGAAGACACTTATGGCGTCTTACACATAGTGAATACTTAGGAAATGAGAGCTGAATTAAAGCCAGAGGAATGACTGTGATTTGTTAACTGTGTGTGATTATAAAGACTGTTGAGGTCGGGCGCGGTGGCTCACGCCTGTAATCCCAGCACTTTGGGAGGCTGAGGCAGGCAGATCACAAAGTCAAGAGATTGAGACCATCCTGGCCAACATGGTGAAACTCTTGTCTCTAAAAAAAAAAAAAATCCTGTTATACAAAACCATGTGTTCAAGGAACTGCTTGATACAGGGCAGAAGCCATTCACTTCATTGATCTGTGTATCTGTGTGATAGCTGACTTCTCTGGGATGCCTTCATTCTCAGTTATCTCACACTCAAACCTCAAAGCAACTCTCTTCTTCGCTTGTTGATCGACAGATTTTTAGTAGGACTATTTAAATTTAATTGTACAATGCCAGCCTGGCCAATGTGGTGAAGCTCCGTCTCTACTAAAAATACAAAAATTAGCAAGGCGTGGTGGCGCATGCCTGCAGTTCCAGCTACTCGGGAAGCTGACGCGGGAGGATCACTTGAACTCAAGAGGCAGCGGTTGCAGTGAGCCAAAATCGCGCCATTGCACTCCAGCTTGGGCAACAGAGCGAGACTCTGTCTCAAAAATAATAATAATTGTAGAATGATTCTTGAAGAATTCCTGAGGGAACCATGATTAATATTTCTTTGAAATATTATAATTTATATCTCTACCTCCTTATCAATTCAGTTCTCATTCAGATTGTGCTAGAAATATGCCAAAAATCACTGAAATCTTTTCAGAGTGTGTGAATAGTTGTGCTTCTTCTAAATGGTGTTAAATTCAATGGTTGCACAGTCAATAGAAGAATCTTTTTACAAGTCTTCAGTAATGAGGCTGTCCCCTCTTCTAATTGTATGCTTTTGCATCAAACCAGATGGTGTATTGAATACATGGTCTCCCTTGCTTCTCAGGTTATGGTGGAAAATTCAGACTTCACTCCCTCACAAGTAGGTTGTCTCTTTACCTTCCTTGCTCGGCAGCTTGCAAAGCCTGACAACACCTTGTTTGTAAACAGAACACTTTTTGATCAGGTAAGTGTCTAGCAGTGAAAACTAAAAGCTTTTTTTCTGTCTATTGTGCACAGTTCCCTGGATTACACTGTTTCTTGATGTGACAGACTGTTGGGTAAATGTCTTATCAAGGAGAGGCCTGTTCAGGTTTTGGATCTAAATTAGGGGTGTGTGTGTGTATATGGGTATATGGGTGTGTTTGTGGAGATTGGTTTATAGAGCTTGGAGATTGGTTTATTTCTTGTGTTCTTTGAATTATTCTGTTGTCCTGAATTGCCTGGAATTCTTTGCTCAGGAGTTTTCCAATTTAAGAATCTTCCCCATCTCTCTGGTAGTAAGACTGTTAGGACCATCATCTGGAGAAGAGATTATTTTTATAAAATCTCAACTTACCTACAAATGACTTGCAGGCATCTTGTAAGCCCACTTAAATAGCTCCTGTGTTTCCACAGGTGGCAAAGAAGACACTTTTTGTCTGGAGAAAGTATCTAAAGATGACTAGCATTTTCTGAGCACTTCAGAATGGCAGATGTGGTTCCAAAGCTTTATGTGTGTGTGTTACCTTAGTCCTCTCAACAGCTCAAAAACAGGGGCAGTTATCTCCTTTTATAGATGAGGAAGGGAAGGCCTGGAGAGATTGAGTCATTCATCTAAGGTCATACTTAGTAAGTGTTGTTATTAGCAGCAAATACTAAGTCTTAATAGGGTTAGTATCCAAATTCAGGTGGCCTGACTCTTAAGTCCATGCTTTGCTGGGTCCGTGGTATCTTATCAGGAAACTTAAGGGGGTGTGTCTGTGCGCGCATGCGCGCGTGTGTATGTATGGACAACACTGCCTTATATCTGTGTTTCTTATAGCTATGTTTCTTTTGTCTCTCTCTTTTTTTTTTTTTTTTTTTTGGTCACACAGGCTGGAGTACAGTGGCACAATCTCAGCTCACTGCAACCTCTGCCTCCCAGGTTCAAGTGGTTCTTCTGCCTCAGCCTCCAGAGTAGCTGGGATTACAGGTGCACGCCACCACACCCGGCTAATTTCTTGTATTTTTAGTAGAGACGTGGTTTCACCATTTTGGCCAGGTTGGTCTTGAACTCCTGACCTCAAGTGATCTGCCCTCCTCAGCCTCCAGAAGTGCTGGGATTGCAGGTGTGAACTAGTGCGCCCAGCCTCTTACAATTATGTTTCTAAAGAGTAAAGAAATACGTATGTAAGGCACATATGAAATCGTTGGCATATGGGAGCCTGATGTTACATGTACTAGGCTAATCAGCTGGGAAGGTACTCTGCACCTGTGGTCTTTGGCTGAGTGTGAATGGGTTGGTTATTTGAAAGGGTGGTTATTATTTTTATTATGAGAGTACTAATGTCTGCATGCTTTACTCTTTCTTCGGCCAGGTCCTTGAATTCCTTTGTAGTCCTGACGATGACTCCCGACACTCTGAAAGACAGCAGGTATGAACCACTGGAATTCTTTTTGCTCTAAATAGGAAACAAGAGTAAACCAGAAGGAACTCTTCTGTGCTAGACCTCACTACACGTAAGGGGCAGTGTCTTGCCAAACTCGAATACGAAGGTAAAGTCAGTGGGGACCGGATAATAGAGTGGTTGGTTGGTAGAGGTACATGTATAAGGAGCTTATATCAAGCTAAATTCCTAGGTAGGCCAGATCTGTCTTGCACCTACTGTGACATCAAAGAAACGGCTTCATCTTTCCTTATTACATAGCAACAGTTAGGACTTCTAGGACCCTGCATTCCATTGGCTGCTGCAGTCCGGACACAAAAAAGCTGCAGGCTCCTGAGTATTGACATACCTAACTCTTGAGAGTGCCCTAAAACCCCACCTCGTTAGAGCTGGCCGTTCTGGACACTGGAATCCATCTGTCCCTCCACTCATTATTGCGAGATGGCGACTGTTTGATGACCACTTCTTTCTATCCATGCCACTTTCTTGAGGTTCCCTTCAGGAGTAGGGTTCTTTAAAAAGCATACCCACCATAATTGTGGGTACTGAGAGAGTCAACCCATTTTGTATTGATAGCCAGATTTTGTCAGGTGAATAAACTGACCGTAAAATCCGTAAATTTAAGTACTATGGGAGCCGTGCTGAAGGAGTGCTGAAGCACTATGGTAATTGTACACAGCTGGGAAGTTGAGGCTCTCAGATAGCAACGGTGAGCCCTTTGTCTGCACAGCTGTGGCCCGGTGGCGGCTGCAGAGTATCCTAGGAAGAAGAACAGCTGGTAAAGTTTTGGTTCTCTCTTAAATGACATTGAATACAAATAGTAATGTGGGCCCCCTCATTTCAGCTGATTAGTGTGGTAAAAATTTTATGAGCCACAGTATTTGTGTTTACTTTTTACTGTGGCCAAGTAGACATAACACATAATTTACCATCTTAACCATTTCTAAGTGTATTCACCAGTGATATTCACATTGTTGTCCGGTCATCATCACCATCCATCCCAGATCTTCCCAAACTGAACTGCATCCCAGTTAAATCATAACTCCCGCTCCCTATTTTCTCCTCCCCAGCCCTTAGTAACTGCCAGTCTCTCTGAATTTTACAACTTTAGGCACCTCACATAAGTGCACTCAGACAGTATTTGTTCTTTTGTGTTTAGCTTATTTCACTGAGCATGACGTGTTCAAAGTTAGTCCATGCCACAGCGTGCGTGTGTCAGATTTTCTTCCTCCTGAAGAGTACTCCGTGGTCTGCGTATCCCTCATTTTGTTTAGCCATTCATCCACTGACGGACAAGTAGATTGTCTCCACCTTTTGGCTATTTTGCTAGTGCTGCTATGAAAAGCACCAATATTTAATTTTTAAAAATTAACATATAAACATGGATACCATCTGTGGATAAACAGGTTGTAAAGAAACATAAGCCATAAAAGTGAGACAAAAGTTCACTTTTTGAAAGGAAATGTACAGACATTTTAGCTTAGCAGAGACTCAGTTCAGTGTTTAGTAGGGCTTTATTCACAAACACTGGCGTTCTTTCCAGGTTTGAAAAGCAGAGCCATTCATCTTTTTATAGGACTTAAATGCAGTATGATCACGTTTATAATGTCAGTCTAACCCCTTCCATATGTGACAGCGAGCCAAAATATCAACTAAAAAGAAAAAAATAGAAGTTACAGTCTGCATGGCTGAATGCCCTCTTAAAGAGCTAGTAAATTCTCAAGTGTTTTTACTCATTTGTTTTAAATGTTCAGGTCCTTTTAGAATTGCTGCAGGCTGGAGGCATAGTTCAATTTGAAGAGAGTCGACTCATCCGTATGGCAGAAAAAGCTGAGTTGTAAGTTGTTTTGAACTTTATATTAGTTTTCCATAGAAATATTAAATTACATTTCTCTGACTTAAAGCCCGGTTTACTGATGCATTGCTGCTTTTTTAATTAGGAAAGACTATACAAATAACAAGCTAAGTGTGAACATTTTTGCCTTTTAATTGAATTCTAGAAATCAGTAAAATTTGCAGAAATTGATAGGGCATATTTGAAGTGTTTGTACAATTGTTTAAACGTAAAAGAATAGCAGTCTTATGGTGTTTTATTATTTTAGTTTTTAAATATTTCCATGTTTCATAAATTTTTTATGGTTATCTTAGATTTATTAGAGACAGTACAATATTTGGCATAACAAATTAGATATATCGCACTGCTACTTACCTAGTATGTTGTAGGTTTTATTCAACATGTAATTCTGAACAGAGGAACTTTATGTAAAATTTTTGTAAATTATCAATATCTAACATGTTGACTGTTTCTTATGTGATACATTATGGCTTTAGCATTTCCTTTGTATTCAGCATCGAAATTTCTTTTAAACATAGTATTTAGCAGGCTCTTAAACCTAAGTTAAAGAAATAGCAGATACTCATCTCTCTTAGACATTTAATGTAACTTTATCTGACAGTAGAAATCACATCTACTATACTAATTTTTCTTTTTTTTTGAGACAAGGTCTCCCTCTGTTGACCAGGCTGGAATGCAGTGGTACAATCATAGCTCACTGCAGCGTTACCTCTAGGGCTCAAGCAATCAACTTCTGTAGTAGCTGGGATGACAGACACATGCTACCATGCCTGGTTAACTTTTCACTCTTTTGCAGAGACGGGGTCTTGCTATGGTGTCCAGTCTGGTCTGAAACTCCTGGTCTCCAGCAATTCTCATGCCTCAGCCTCCCAAAGCGCTCAGATTATAGGCATGAGCTGGGACACCTGGCCCACTTTTCCTAATACTAACCTGTGTGCTTGAGCAAGTGTCTCAAAATAATAAGCTAATAACCACCTGCCTGTTTGGTGCACTGAAGTTTTCCCCTTTATGTTCTAGCTATCAGATTTGTGAATTTATGTATGAACGAGAACACCAATATGACAAAATTATTGATTGCTACTTACATGACCCTCTGAGAGAGGTGAGTCAAGACACTGATTACCCTTTTTTCTTATTCAGCTTTCTACTTATTGAATACAAATAACTGCTCAGTAGCAATATTTGTGCATGTGTATGAGCCAAATATACATTGATAATTAAAACAGAGTTCTTGCAGTTTCGGAATGTATAATTTAGTGATGGAAACTGACAGTAAATAAAACCAATTATGATTACAAATTTTGATAAATGCTAGGAAAGAGAAACTGAGTGCAACTTTAAAGGATAATGGGGAACTGCCTTACAGAGTAGTCAAGGAAGGGATCTCAGAGAAAGTGACATGTAAACTGAGTTTTGGAATTTGAGAAGCCAGTGACGGAAAGAGCCAAGAAGAGCGTTCCAGGATGGGGAACTATATGCAAAGGAGTGAGGTGGGGGAAGCTGACATGTTCAAGGAGCTGCGTAGAGATCTTACAGATAAAGTGAGAATCAGTTCAGGTGGAGCGTAATAGAAAAGGGCAGGAGTGTTTTGAGCTGAAATTGGGAATGTGGACAGGGATCCCCAGAGGCCAAAGTGTGATACTCCCTCACTAGGCCACTGAAGATTAGTACATTGAAACCAAAATTAATTGGAACAGATTCGTTGCTTCTATGAGTCTATCCTAAATTTTAAACAATTACTCTTTATTTTCTGGGGGCAGTGTTTTCCATCAGTTGACTATCTCCAAGTGATTTTTCATCTTCAAATAATAGCCGTTTACCAAGACTGGTTCAGTTGGTAGTGACTAAATCTTGAGTGAGTGGATGAGTACATGATGTTGTCTTGTGCTCTTCAGGAAGAAGTCTTCAATTACATTCACAATATCTTATCCATTCCTGGACACAGTGCCGAGGAGAAGCAGTCTGTGTGGCAGAAAGCAATGGATCATATTGAGGTACCGATTTGCCAAACTTTTCACGCTTCACTACCTGAATGGTCATTTAACCCAAGTTAACTTTATGCCAGCTAAGCAATGGCATCTGTCATATGAAGCTGATTTAATGTAGGGTTGCAGTCTTTTTCACGTAATTATTCTACTTCCTATTTGTTTTCATAAAGTCTGTGTCACATGCGATCTATTACATCATGACTTCGGAAACTGGCGCATGTTCAATCGGCTGGTGACAACTATTACTAGTGGGTTTCTACAAAGTGCTTACAATGATCCTGAGAGGACTGCTTGTCTCTTTTTCCCAATATGTGCTGGGTGCCATTCCCTCCAATTATCTAATGGACTTTTAGAAAAATTACTGCAGTGAGTTTTTTCTCTGATGTATTTGTCTTCCTTATTATAACAGGATGATGATTCTGACCTAGCTATGGTCAACTAATTCACTGATTTTGTTGCTGCATGCTATTTTACAGAGGTTCAAGTGTTCACTTCTGTTGAAACAAAAGTTCTTATTAAGGAACAATGCTTCTAGTTGTACAAATAGACTGCTTGTGTGGTGCGGGCTGTGATCAGAATGTGTTCTGAAATGGGACCCCAAAATCACTTCTTACTTCAGTTTCCTTTTGTTCGTAACATACTCCTTACCCCAGAATCCAACAAAACCAGCAGTTTGGTGGAAATCTATTCTTTTTATGTTTTTTTTTCTTTTTTTGAGACAGAGTCGCTCAGGCTGGAGTGCAGTGGTGTGATCTCTGGTCACTGCAACCTCCACCTCCTGGGTTCAAGCAACTCTCCTGCCTCAGTCTCCCAAGTAGCTGGGATTACAGGCGCCTGCCACCACACCCAGCTAATTTTTGTATTTTTAGTAGAGACAGGGTTTCACCATGTTAGTCAGGCTGATCTTGAACTCCTGACCCCAGGTGATCCACCCGCCTTGGCCTCCCAAAGTGCTGGATTACAGGTGTGAGCCACTGCACCCAGCCTCTTTTTATGTTTTGATGTTATTTTATCTATTCTATTATGTTTATTTCTGATTATCGAAAAAAATTAGTAAGAAAAGGGGTAATTCTCTTTGGGAAATGGCATTTAAACTGAGGTAATCCTAATGTTGGAAATAACATAAAACTACAGTGTTGCCCTCGTTCCTCTCATAGCAAGAGTCGGGTGATGGATTTAGAAATGTAGTAAAGACACAGTTAGTAAGTATAGTTAGTGCAGTAAGTATAGTTATTCAACATGTTCGAATTTTTTTTTTTCCTTTTTTTTTTTTTGAGACGGAGTTTCGCTCTTGTTGCCCGGGCTGGAATGCAATGGTGCGATCTCAGCTCACTGCAACCTCCGCCTCCTGGGTTCAAGCAATTCTCCTGCCTCGGCCTCCTGAGTAGCTGGGACTACAGGCACGCGCCACCATGCCCAGCTAATTTTTGTATTTTTAGTAGAGACGGGTTTCACCTTGTTGACCAGGATGGTCTCGATCTCTTGACCTCGTGATCCACCCGCCTCAGCCTCCCAAAGTGCTGGGATTATAGGTGTGAGCCACCGTGCCTGGATGAACATTTTTTATAGATAAGAAAAATTATAAGAAAGGATGTGATGTGGATACTTTTAGTTCCTGAAGGTTGTAAAGTTTAGAAAGATCAGAGGTATGAATAGCATGTTCTTGTGAAATATCTGACATGAAAGGTGGTGTAGCCATGAGATATGTGGTCTGAAGTAGCTTCCACACTGCTGTATATAGGATTGAGAACATGGAATACATTATTTAATGTTGTTATAACCCTGCTAACAACAAGATGAATGTATCTTGGCAAAATAACCCAACAAGTTATCCTCTGATTTTGTGTTTCATATTTTTTCCCTTTAAACGTGTAGAATTCTTTTTCATCCTCCTCTTCAAGTCTCCATGGCTATATTGTGGTTCAGTTTTCATTTCACCTCGTCTGTGTTATACGGTGGTTTGAGACATGGATTCCAGACATGAAAAATGAAGCCACACCTCTGCATTATGTGAAATACGATAAATCAATCAATGAGCAGACAGATTACTCAGCAAAAAAACTCACACTGGGGAAGCCAGAAGTATTTTTGCTACGCCATGATTATTTTTTGCTGAGTACCTTTTTCTCACATCTGCATATTTTTTCACCTTGAACTTTTACTATCTCTTAAGTCCACAGTTACAGGTGTATAAACTTTTGTTGAAGAACTTCCGTGTCTTCAATAATGTAAACATAATCAACATTAAATACGTAGGACAAAAAGTCGTAATGAAGTTTTCTGACGGGATACACTTAGTTGATAGCTTCACGGTTCTTAACACATTTGGGGTTCTACACTGTTTTTTGAAAACCGAATGAAAGATTGAGACTTACGCCTCATAGTGTTGCACATGTACATAAATATGTGATTCTGTTTACAGTTTTGGGCATCTACAGATCCCTAAGTCTTTCTTAGATGAAGAATCACTGGTTCAAATGTTTTTTTCAGTGTGAAAGGTTTCATTAGATTGTATTGACATTTTATATTTTTAAATTTATAAAGCATTCAAAAAAGGACATAAACAAATGTACTATCTAATAAAAAAAAAGTTAAAAGGCAAACATCATAGGTCCTGAGCAAGAAATATTTTATTTACATACCTCAGACTTTTCCCGCATCTTCTTTTCTTTTCTTTTTTTTTTTTTCCTTTTTTTGAAATGGAGTTTTTCGCTCTTGTTACCCAGGCTGGAGTGCAATGGCGCGATCTCTGCTCACCGCAACCTCCGCCTCCAGGGTTCAGGCAATTCTCCTGCCTCAGCCTCCCGAGTAGCTGGGATTACAGGCACGTGCCACCATGCCCAGCTAATTTTTTGTATTTTTAGTAGAGACGGGGTTTCGCCATGTTGACCAGGATGGTCTCGATCGCTTGACCTCGTGATCCACCCGCCTCGACCTCCCAAAGTGCTGGGATTACAGGTGTGAGCCACCGTGCCCGGCCGTCTTCTTTTCAAATCACAGTCTTTCCTCCCCTCTTCCCCATATAGCCGTTTCCCTGGTTTGTGACAGTTCCTTGCCTTTTTGGACACTGTTACTGCATATGCATGCATTCCTAAGTATATGTTTTTGTTTTGCCTATTTTCAAACTTTATGAAAATGAAATCACACTTTCTTTTCTTTTTTTATTTTCATTTTTATTTATTATTTTCTTTTGCCTGTCTTTCACTGAGTTATCTTTTTTTTTTAAATTATACTTTAGGTTCTGGGGTACATGTGCAGATCATACGAGACTGTTGCATAGGTACACATGGCAATGTGGTTTGCTGCCTCCATCCCCCCGTCACCTAAATCTGACATTTCTCCCCGTGTTGTCCCTCCCTGACCTCCCCACCTGCCCCTCCACTGTCCCTCCCTTGGCAGCCCCCCCCAACAGTGTGATGCTCCCCTCCAATGTGTGATGCTCCCCTCCCTGTGTCCATGTGTTCTCATTGTTCAACACCTGCCTATGAGTGAGAATATGTGGTGGTTGATTTTCTGTTCTTGTGTCAGTTTGCTGAGTATAATAGTTTCCAGATTCATCTATGTCCCTACAAAGGACACAAACTCATTGTTTTTTATGGCTACATAGTATTCCATGGTGTATATGTGCCACGTTTTCCTTGTCCAATCTGTCGTCGAAGGGCATTTTCTTGGTTCAAGGTCTTTGCTATTGTAAACAGTGCCACTATGAACATATGTGTCATGTGTCTTTATAATAGAATGATTTATAATCCTTTGGATATATACTCAGTAATGGGATTGCTGGGTCAAATGGAATTTCTATTTCTAGGTCCTTGAGGAATCGCCACACTGTCTTCCACAATGGTTGAACTAGTTTACAGTCCCACCAGCAGTGTAAAAGTGTTCCTATTTCTCTGCATCCTCTCCAGCATCTGTTGTCTCTGGATTTTTTAATGATCACCATTCTAACTGGCATGAGATGGTATCTTAATGTGGTTTTTATTTGCATTTCTCTAATGACCAGTGATGATGATTTTTTCATATGTTTGTTGGCCTCATATATGTCTTCTTTTGAAAAGTGTCTGTTCATGTCCTTCACCCACTTTTGAATGGGGTTGTTTGGTTTTTTTCTTGTAAATCTGTTTTAGATTCTGGATATTAGCCCTTTATCAGATGGGTAGATTGCAAAAATTTTTTCCCATTCTGTTGATTTCCTGTTCACTCTAATGATTGTTTCTTTTGCTGTGCAGAAGCTCTGGAGTTTAATTAGATCCCATTTGTCTATTTGGCTTTTGTTGCCAATGCTTTTGGTGTTTTAGTCATGAAGTCCTTGCCTGTGCATATGTCCTGAATGGCTTTGCCTAGATTTTCTTCTAGGGTTTTTATGGTGTTAGGTCTTATGTTTAAGTCTTTAATCCATGAGGAGTTAATTTTAGTGTAAGGTGTCAGGAAGGGGTTCAGTTTCTGCTTTCTGCACACTGCTAGCCAGTTTTTCCAACACCATTTATTTAACAGGTAATCCTTTCCCCATTGCTTGTTTTTGTGAGATTTGTGAAAGATCAGATGGTTGTAGATGTGTGGCGTTGCCTCCAAGGCCTCTGTTCTGTTGCATTGGTCTGTATCTCTGTTTTGTTACCAGTGCCAAGCTGTTTTGATGACTGTAGCTTTGTCATATAGTTTGAAATCAGGTAGTGAATCACACTTTATTTTCTTATTTGTGCCCAGTATTTTGTTTGAGAACATTTTGTTTTATTTAGCTACAGTTAATTTTTATTGTATAATATTCCATTTTACAGGTATATCACAATTTATTCATTCTACTTCTGGTAAATATTTAATTGTTTCTAGTTTTAACCATTAAGAATAGTCTGTTCATAATCATTCTTATATGCATATCTTGAGGACAGCCACATTAGTTTCTCTAAGGCAGTGATTCTCAGTTTTATTCACAAACCAACATCATGGTATCAGCTAAGAATTTGATAGAAATGCAAAATTTGGACCTCCTTCTCAGGCCTACTGAATCAGAAACTCGGGGTGAGGCCCAGCAATCCTTTAAGTTATTCTGATGCATGCTAATTCATAATCTCTGCTCTAGAGTATATAATTGCTAATTAACTGAGATTAATATTTTAAATTTTGCTGGATGCCCACGCTGTATGAGAGATCTCATGAACTCTGTATCCTTGGCAAACTTTAAATCTTTGCCCATCTAGTGGATGTGTAACGATATATAATTATGTTTTACGTTTACACTTCCTTAATTGCTAATAAGATTGACAACGTTTTCATATGTTTATTGGCCATTTAAATTTTCTCTTTTGTGAAGTGCCTGCTGAAGTCTTTTGCCCACTTTTCTGTTTGAATGTCTCATACTTATTGCTTTGTAAGATTTTTTTTTATGTATTGTGGATATTAGTCTTTTATCAGCAATATATTCTCCCACTCTGTGGCTTTTTCTTTCAATCTGTTTTTGTTTTGTTTTGTTTTTTGAGATAGAGTCTTGCTCTGTCACCCAGGCTGGAGTGCAGTGGTGTGATCTTGGCTCACTGCAGCCTCTGCCTCCCGGGTTCAAGCAATTCTCCTGCCTCCGCCTCCCAAGTAGCTGAAACTATATGTGGGTGACACCATGGCCAACTAATTTTTTGTATTTTTAGTAGAGATGGGGTTTCACCATGGTAGCCAGGATGGTCTTGATCTTCTAACCTTGTGATCCATCCGCCTTGGCCTCCCAAAGTGCTGGGATTATAGGCGTAAGCCACCTCGTCTGGCCCTTTTTAAATCTTTTTTGTTTTTTTTTTTAAAAGTGGTCAAAATAATCATCCCCTCTCCCCCCATACGTCCTGCTTTCTTTCTTATTTTAGTCTTTGGCTCTGAGTTCCACCTGAAAGCAATTTTTATACATAGTATGAGATAGAAGTCCAGTTAATTTTTTAGAATACTGATGCCCAGTTGTCCCAGCATCAGTTATTTTTAAAGGTTACCTTTTTCTGTTGCTCAGAATTGATGCCTTTATGATGAGTATATCAAGGATCTGTGTGCTTGGTCTGTTTCTCTGCGCCTTGTGTTTCACTGGTCTGTTTGTCTGTCTCTGCATCAGTACCACACTTTTTAATATTGTTGCTGTATAGTGAGTCTTGATATCTTTAAGAAAATCTTGGCTATTACTGACTTTTGATACTTCCAAATACATTTTAGAATCAGCTTATCTAGTTCCACCAAAAAGTTTTTTAACTTTGTGATTATGACAGGCATTGCACTGAATCTGTCAATAATTTTGAAGATAATTTGCAATGTTTACAATTATTGAGACTTCCTATCCATGACTGTATGGTATGATCCTTTATTTAATGTCTCCTATAATGTTTTATAATGTTCTCTATGGAGATTTTCCATCCTTTGTTTTTGTTTTGTTTCTGAGATGGAGTCTCACTCACTGTGTGAGTCTAACTCACTGAGTGCAGTGGCACCATCTCGGCTCACTGCAAACCTCTGCCTCCTGGGTTCAAGTGACTCTCCTGCCTCATCCTCCCTAAGTAGCAGGGACTACAGATGTGGTTACCATGCACAGTTTATTTCTGTATTTTTAGTAAAGACAGGGTTTCGGCATGTTGGCCAGGCTGGTCTCCAACTTCTGACCTGATTCACCTGCCTCAGCCTCCCAAAGTGCTGGGATTACAAGCATGAGCCACCACGCCTAGCCCCATCCTTTGTTATACTTACTGTCACAACTTCATATTTTAATGCTGTTATTAACAGCATTTTAAAAAATTTAATTTCCGACATAAGTATGCTTAGTATAAGGATTTTTATGGAAGTTTTCTTCTACTTCTAGTATGCCAAGAGATTCCTCATGAATGGATTTTGAATTTTATCATGCTTTCTTCCTTATTCTGTTTCTGTGTTAAATTTTATTAGTTTTAAACCAACCTTGATATCTGCAGCTAAGTGCAACTTGATCCTGATGTTTTTTATATATTGCTGAATTTCATTTTTATTTGACGTGTTTGTATCAGTATTCATGGTTCAGATTGATCTGTCATTTTGCCATATTGTGTTTAGGTGTCAGAATGTTACTAGCCGCATACAATGAGCTGAAGAGTTTTTCATTCTGCTGTTCTCTGTTGTAAGAGGTTTAGTTAATGTTAATTATTTCTTCTTTAAATGGTTGCTGGAACTTATTAGTGAAGCTCTTTGGGCCTAAGTTTTTCATATGGGAAGTTTTTAAACTACTCATTCAGTTATTTTAGTGGTTAAAGATCAAGTCAGTACCAGACACAGTGACTCATGCCTGTAATCCCAGCACTTTGTGGGGCCGAGGCAGGAGGATTACCTGAGCCCAGGGGTTCCAGACCAGCCTGGGCAAGATGGTGAGACCCCGTCTCTACCAAAAAAAAAAAAATCAATGCAGATTCTTTCTTCTCAAGTTGGTTTATTAAATTGCACTTTTAAGGAATTTATTTTGTCTAAATTTCCAAATTCTTGGAATAAATTCATTCTCTGTAGTTTATTTTTGAGTATGTACAGATCAGTAAGTGTCTACTTTGTAATACTGATTAGCTATACCTTCTCTCTTATCAAGAGTATTGCATTAAAGTTATGAAAACTACCGTTATGTGTGGCAGCTAATTATTACGAATCTCCAAGTACTACCCAACACGATAATGACTAGATCTGTGGTGTGCGCTGCAGTCACAGTGGCGTGTCTGAGTTGTATTTAATAGCACGCTGTTTGGGTCTACATTTGGTCTTTGCGTTTTAGCTGTGTATTGTGGTTGTGTTTGATCACGGTGTTCCCACAGAGAAGGTACAACTGGAAAGATAAAATATTAGGTGACAGAAACCAAGTAAGGAGAGAGTTTGAAAAAGGAAAGTAGTGTCCAGGAAAGTCAAAGGGAGGACAAATTCCAAGTCTTATATTTGACAAATAGCTTTTATTAACAGTGTTTAATTGAAAGTGGTCAACATTTTACTCTCATTTAAAATTTAAGACCTTAAATTTATTTCTTAAAGTATTTACAGTTCCAACATGCACTAGGCACCAGAACTTTGAAAATTCTTAGCCAGATAAATTACAAGTACACTTTCTCAATTCTTCAAGTTATTACTTGAAGCTCAAGGTGAAATGCAGTGACAGGGAATTTGGGAAGCTTTTTGTTCCTTCTGTTTCTCCTGCAGATACCATGGCTGAAATCCAGAACTCTATAGTGCTTTCATTTTCAAAGAATTCTGAATTACCTTTCTTTAAATTAAATTTCGATTTTTTTTTTAACATGGCACATTTCTTATTTTGCTCATTCGCAAGTGCCGTTTAAATTAAGGCCATGTATCAAGCTCTGCTGAGATGCGCGGTGGAAGCTTGTGGCAGTGCGGAGGTGGGTAGCTGTGCCTCTCATCTGTGGATATGCTGTGTAAATGAACCGTTAAAGATGACTTTGTCTTTTCCTTTAACTCCAGGAACTGGTGGCCCTGAAGCCTTGTAAAGCTGCGGAGCTGGTTGCTACCCACTTTTCTGGACATATTGAAACGGTCATTAAAAAACTTCAGGTAAATATTGCAGATATATATTGGGAAAAAATATCTAATGGAGAGATGGTTATTAAATCTTCATCTGAGAAGTTTTGATTGTAGTGATTTCTTCAGTTGATATTTATTAGCAGTTTCTATTAGGTTGCTGCAAAAGTGACTGTGGTTTTTGCCATTTCTTTAATGAACACCAACTTAATACACTGTGTGTGTGTGTGTGTGTGTGTGTGTGTGTGTGTGTGCACGCACGCGCACACGCATGCATTATATGATCTCTTAGTTTGGAAATGAGGGAGTTCATCTTTGTGCATAACAAATATGAGCATCAAGAAGCATTTCTGAAACTATTATGTACTTATTCTAGAAATCCTAATCCACAGGTCTCTCTTCCCTATTTTCTTTTGCTGTAGGATCCACAACCCTATTTTCTTTGAGATTCAGATTTATTCAAAACTTTGTCATCCTGAAATTGTGCCGTTTAGAATTTTTCTTGGAGAATCCTAACTAGAGTACAGCTATATGCATGGCAAATGTTGAGAAGCTCAGTTAGACGTACTGTTAGTGGACTGTTTCAGGTGTTCCACTTACTACTTACCACTTACCATGGCAGTGCCAATGTCGAGTTTGCTCACTGTCATTGTAGCCACAGTGATAGAGGTAGGGAATGGGACAATGACAGGGACATGAAGCACCACCCAGAGTCCTCAAGTGAAAATAATGGTGGCTGGGAATCGCTGTGCAAGATGGAAGTCAGAGCAGTGAGTAGGAGGCAGCTGGCATGAGAGACAAAAATACAGAATTCATTCATTTGAACACTTTTTTTTTTCTTTTTTTTTGGCGGGGGGAGGGAGGAAGGCAGGAAGGGAGGGAAGAAGGAAGGGAGGGAGGAAGGAAGGGATGAAGGAAGGAAAGGAGGGAGGGAAGGGAAGGAAGGAAATCAAGCAATGAGAGAAATATTGCTGACCTGGATCTAGAGGTTTACAAGTTGATTTCTTTCTTTTTTTGAGAGAGGGAAAGGAAGAAAAAAAAATGAGTAAAGGAGAGGAAGAAAGAGGAAGAGAGAGAGGGAGGGTGAACGAAAATATTGCTTTATTCTGAAAAAAAATGGGTATTAATAATGACCAATCAATGTTTCATTTAAACCTATGAGTAGA
>CM052662.1:7040629-7058108 GCA_028533165.1 Leontopithecus rosalia
TGCCCCGCGTGGCTCCTCCACTGGGAATCTTCTGCTCCTGAGCGACCAGAATTTGTCTGAAAGTGTGGCGTCCTCTAGTTCTGTGAGCTTTAACTGCGAGCTGCAATCCCGAGATGTTAGTGATCGGCCATCTTGATCTCTCTCCTAACAGCTCTCTCATTCAGACCCTTATTGCAGCCCCATTCTCTACCAGTGTGCTGGGCCCTGGGGACACAAATAAGAATACAACCCTTTCTTAAGTGTTCCTATAGAACAGAGAAGCACTTGCATAATTACAGTCCAGTGTTAGAAGAGCTGTACTAGAGATATGGGAAAAGTACTATAGGAACAAGGGAAGGAGAGATTGGTGGATGGTGAGAAAGACAAGAATGCCCAGAGAGCCCGAATCTGGTCTTGCATGCTTAATGTCAGATTTCCACGCCGAGACTTGGGCAGGGCTTTCTCGATAAAAAGGTTCTGGGCACGTAAAGCCTTGAAGGCATGAAGCAGCATGCATGCTTAGAGAACCTTCAGGCTGTATGAAGCATGGCCGTTGGGAGGGTGATGGTGGAAGTGGCATTAGATTAAGCGACTAGGGATAGGTGGAGGGGAGGGGCTAAGCTAGAGGAGTTGGAATATATAGCTTGCAGACAAATACGGAACGGTTTCATATGTGAGGCTATGAAATGTAAACTGTCTTCTGTGTACTGAGAATCACTGAAGCTGTTTTAAGCTAAAGAGCAGTATCGTTAGATCCATTTTATAGAGTTAACTCTGGATAGCAGTGGAGAGAATGGACTGGAAAGGAGAGCAAATGGAGGTCTTGGCAAAAGATGGAGAGGACTAGCACTAAGTCAGTGGCAGTTGGAGCGGACAGATTTAGGATATTTTTGTGAAGTAAAATGTATAGGATCTGGAAATTAGTTGAATGTGATAGGAAGAGTTAAAAACAACTCCCAGAGGCCGGGCACAGTGGCTCACACCTGTAATCCCAGCCCTTAAGGAGGCTGAGGTGGGTGGATCATGAGGTCAGGAGTTTTAGACCATCCTGGCCAAGATGGTGAAACCCCGTCTTTACTAAAAATACAAAAATTAGCCGGGTGCAGTGGCGGGCACCTGTAATCCTAGCTACTTGGGAGGTTGAGGCAGGAGAACTGCCTGAACCCAGGAGCGGTGAGCTGAGATCACGCTGTTGCACTCCAGCCTGGGTAATGAGTGAAACTCCGTCTCAAAAAAGAAAAAAAGAAAAGAAAAAATTCCCAGGTATCAAGCTTGGATGTGTAGCATGTTAATGATAAGGTTCATTAACTCAAGAAAAAGACTCATCCATTAATTTGATAAATACTCCTATACCTGCTCTGGGCAAAAGCATTGAGTGCTGAGGGTACAAAAGCATGTAGGTTTGATCCTGCTCTCTAAGAAGAAGACAAGCCAAAAGGCAATTTCAGACTAGTTTGATTGGAATGATGGTGGAGCCCGGGATGCCAGAGTAGCACACAGAAGGACATGAAACCCAGGCTAGTGGGTTTCACCCAGGCCAAAACTACTCTGTCTCCAGAGCTGCTCTCTGATTTCAAAGTCAGCAGTTCTGGTAAATTTTGCCTGTGGCGGTGGCTGTGTTGTCATTGTCCTTTAAGATTTAAAATGATCACTTACAGGATTTTCTTTTCTTTTTCTTTTTTTGTAGTCTCTAAGGCTACTAAGAGACGGGCCCAGTAGATGAGTAGAATGTCATTCATCAGACAAATACATCAAAGTAAAGCATGGGCTGGGCACAGTGCCTCACACCTACAATCCTAGCACTTCACAAGGCCCAGCCGGGCAGATTGCCTGAGCTCAGGAGCTCAAGACCAGTTGAGGGAACATGGTGAAACCCCATCTCTACAAAAAAAAAAATCTAGAAAATTAGCTGGGCGTGGTGATGCATGCCTTTCTTCCCAGCTATCTGGGAAGATCACCTGAACCCGGGAGGTGGAGGCTGCAGTGAGCTGTGATCATGCCGCTGCACTCCAGCCTGGGTGACAGTGACATTGTGTTTCAAAAAGAAAAAAAAAAAATTAAAGTATGATGGATAAGAAAACGGTGTCTATTTGTGGTCTGTTTGTGGAGTCTTAGAAATTTTTTTAAAGAAATGAAGTATTTACTTTATTGCATACCTTTTTAAATTGTGCAAGAATCTCACATAGTACCTTTACTTACAAAGTAAACAATCTTACAAAGTACCTTTACTTTTGATGGCAAGAAATATGCCACTGACCAATTGTTTTCAGAATTCTTAAAATGAAAAATATGCCAGAATGTTAAGTTATAACCAAGAAGAAAGACATGTAAAATGACGCAAAGTGATAGGGAAAAAGTAGAAAATCAAAGACTGATAAAAATAAATGTATTTTTAAATCATTTTTTATACTAATCTTTTTCATCTTTAAGAGTCACCCATTTTTTACAGGTAAAGTGTGAATGTGTCAAAAAAATAAAAAACAAAAACCTAAACAATAACAATTTTTGCGTAGGTTTCCCAAGAACTTAGAAATATTATTCATACTTTTGTACCATTTGAAGGTTTATCTCATTTAACCCTTCTACCCTGTGTGGAAGGCAGAGAAGATAGTACCGTATTCTTTTTTTTCCCCACATAAGGAAATTGAATTGCTCAGAGGCTAAGTAACTTATAGAAATAGCGAGTAAATGGCAAAGCAGAACCAAGATTTTATGGTGCATTGATTGCTAACATGTTGCAGTTTGGGTTGCAGGCATCTCTCCTGTAGTCGTTTATATTGTTCATGAGCTTTTTTGGTGGTGGCTGTTAACTTGGACCTCAAACTCCCATCCTCCTGGGACGAACTATCTCACAGTAACCCATTGCCACAGGAGGACCAGTTAAGGCAGAGTGAATCCCGTCAGTACAGCCAGAGCTCAGCATCCACAGAGCAGGTCCAAGCACCTGCCGCTCTGAGGGTCCTTGTGTTGGGAACAGCTTGGGGATTTGTCTCAGTAGAGGGCTTTTTTTGGCGCTAATAGGGTATTTGTGTTCCTTTTACACTGAGAATTGAATGTGCAACAGTGATTAGAATTATTGAGAAGACATAAAGAACCTCCAAGTGATCCTTTAGAATTTCTTAGATCTGTACAGAGGGCTTAATGGAAATAGTGAGATATCTGTGCATTTTAAAGGATAGGTTAGAGTAATTCTTTACTATGGAAGAATTTGAAAAATTTGTTTTAATTTTTAATTGCATTTCTTATTGTTTTTCAGAACCAGGTTTTGCTTTTCAAATTTTTGAGGAGTCTTGTTGACCCAAGGTATGTTAATAAACTTTAGTCTTTCATAATATATATTAGAACTAAAAGGAAATAAATTGAGATTAAGTTCCCAGCCCATGGGATCTAAATAGTACAATTAGCTCTGAATTTTTAATATTAGTAGGAGTCACTGTTGCACAGGTAATGTGAAAATACAAGATCTGTATCTTGAGGTAATATTTTTCTTTCCATTTGAACTCAGCATATATGGTGAGTTCTCATCAGTGTAAATAAAATAATGAAGCCACGCCACATGACATGTATCAGAAGAATTGGCTTCCCCTCCTGCCCTGTTTCCTCCTGCCTGCTCCTTACTCCATGCAGGAGACTGATGGTAGCTCTGCTTTCCAATGTTAACACCTGGTTCCCAGCCTACCTCTATAATGTATTACGTTTTAAACTCCGACTTAACATGTTTGGTTTTAAACAACTTCCTGATGGTGGGAAGGAAAGTTTCAATGTGTTTTTTCAACTGCTGCTCTGATGCTTATATCAAATAAAAACAAACTGAAGGAGATGATGAAACTAGTAGTGGATTTGTAGGCAAAGCAGTTCTGCATATGAGGTTTCAAAGTTTTGCTGTAACTACATACATTGGGAGTTGAGGGCAGTAATGTTTAATATCCTTTAAGATGGTTATTCTCGACCAATAGTGTGTGTCAGAGTCGCCTACGAAGCTTTTAAAAATTCAGATGCCTTGGCCCAACCACAGAATCACTGGGAGTTGGATTATTTTGATGCACACCTAGAGTGAAGCATGGAATTTTCCAAGATGGCGTAGCTTTGATATCAGACATACAAACTTTGGGTGTCATTACAACACACCCTGGCCATTGAAAATAACTATTTACTTACTTTAGCAATTGTCATGTTGGCTTTGGTTATTTCAGTGTTCTGTGCTATTTTAAATGCCAGTAACTTGTTGATTGTAAAAATGTTTTGAAAGCTCAACCATTTAAATCTTGAATAGGCTATGATACATTTAAATTTAAGTCAAACAAATGTGTATGTGTAGATGTTTACTAAAAGCAGACTGCCTGCATACCCCCCTCCACTTGTGTTCAAGACCTTTTTGAAGTATCTGTGTTTTAATTCTCTGTCCTTAGATTATTACTGAAGCTAGGCATGCTTTTTAAAAATTATTTTAAAATTCCTATTAATCATTTGTATTTCCCTCAGAGTCAGTTCATGTCCTTTTCTACTCCC
This sequence comes from Leontopithecus rosalia, assembly GCA_028533165.1. NCBI lineage: Eukaryota > Metazoa > Chordata > Mammalia > Primates > Cebidae > Leontopithecus > Leontopithecus rosalia. The sequence continues at coordinate 7,045,118 of CM052662.1, forward strand.
AGATAATTCTGATGGAAATATTTTGGAATTGAGTTGGGAGTAGGAGGGAAGGAAGGAAGGTGGGAAGAGGTGGTGGGGAGAGCTGGGAGCAGGAAACATGGAAATAGGGCGGAGGTGGGAGCTCAGGGGAGGAGGAAGGAAACACCAGCCCCACTTCTCAGCCCTTTCTCCAGAGCCTGTCCACCTCTTTTTCTGTGGCACAGTTCCCTCTTTTCCTCCCCCATACTTTTGCCAGTGTTAGATCCATCCACTCCTCTTCCCTTAGGATAATGTATTTTATCAAGTCCTTTTCCTCTGCCATCCTACCTGTAGAGACTCAAGCGGGAAGGACAGAAGAAGCTCAGCTTTGAACTTGGCATTGTCTCAAATGAACTATGGAAAGTGCTGGTGACCAAATATATTTTTTTTAATTTAAAAAAAGCAGTATTAGGTCATATAAATTTCTGTGTCAAAGACCTAATGTTCTGCTTGGAGAATCCCAGGTCTTGGATTCATCGTAGTTTATCCTCTTACTTTACATCTTACATAGGAGGCAGGCATTGATTTAGATTATGCGCTAAACTTTTTGAATTTGATGTTTGGCATTTCAAGACATTTTTTAATAAAAAGCAAATACGGCCAGGCGCGGTGGCTCACGCCTATAATCCCAGCACTTTGCGAGGCTGAGGCGGGTGGATCACGAGGTCAAGAGATCGAGACCATCCTGATCAACAAGGTGAAACCCCGTCTCTACTAAAAATACAAAAATTAGCTGGGCATGGTGGTGCGGGCCTGTAGTCCCAGCTACTCGGGAGGCTGAGGCAGGAGAATTGCTTGAACCCAGGAGGTGGAGGTAGCGGTGAGCCGAGATCGCACCATTGCACTCCAGCCTGGGTAACAAGAGTGAAACTCCGTCTTTACTAAAAATACAAAAATTAGCTGGGCATGGTGGTACACGCCTGTAGTCCCAGCTACTTGGGAGGCTGAGGCAGGAGAATTGCTTGAACCCAGAAGGTGGAGGTAGCAGTGAGCCGAGATCGCGCCATTGCACTCCAGTCTGGGTAACAAGAGCGAAACTCCGTCTCTACTAAAAATACAAAAATTAGCTGGGCACGGTGGCGTGTGCCTGTAATCCCAGCTACTCAGGAGGCTGAGGCAGGAGAGTTGCTTGAACCCAGAAGGCAGAGGTAGTGGTGAGCTGAGATCGCACCATTGCACTCCAGTTTGGGTAACAAGAGTGAAACTCCGTCTCAAAAAAAATAAAAATAAAATAAAAAGCAAATACAAATAATGTTTCTGCTTTGGCATTGCTGTCACTACTTAAACTAAATAGTACCAAAAGAAAGGCATATTACAGGTATCAAAGGTCTTCAGTGGACAGTCTTGCTCCATTGTTACCTATACCTAGATTTGAAAGATGTTAGTTAGGTAAGACCTTTTATGAATGCTGTGAGAGTTGTTTTGTTCACCAGTAAACCACAGATAATTTTACTTGAGAAACAGACACATTGTATTTCCTTAAGCTAACCCTAACCAGGATGGTCACTTCACACATTACTCCTTTCCTGTCGTGTCCATTCAGGTGCAAGGTCCTTCCTTACCTACCTTGAAAAGAGGCAGCACACTCACAGTCCTTCCTCTCCCCTTCCCCCAAAGAGCGACAGGACCAGGAGTGACCTCACTCTGACAACAGGCAAATTTCCAGCTTTACTTTTGTCTGCCAGAAATTAAGAGGCTTGAAATAACCAGCTGACCTTAGCTCTCCCTTTAAAAAGAGCTCACCTTTGTATTGATCTGCCTCCAAAATATCAAAGACCAAGGATTCTGCGTTGAGAGTCCCAATTCTTGGAGTCATCGTATTGTATCCTCTTACTTTATGTCTTACAGAGAGGCAGGCATTGATTTAGATTATGCTCTTAAGTTTATTTTTGAATTTGTTGTTTGGCATTTCAATCATTTTTATATACAGATCATTTTATACAATAGCATCTCAAGCTAACCCATAAAAACCTCCTTAATCTGTAGTATAAATATGTATATAATACTAGTTGTATATTGAATTCTGGATTGAGGGAGAGAAAGTAGGTTAAGAAGCTTGAGTGCAGAAGGAGTGAGGAAAAAAGAGGAAGTCCTCCCTTTCTTGCTTTCAGAGCTGTTCTTAGACACAGTTTTGAATTGTGTAAAGTTTGTTTTTGGTGTCCTTTGAACCCTACCTCCACCCCATTCTGTCCCCTTCTTTCCACGATGCAGGGTACATGCACTTCTTCAAGCTGTCTGCATTATAAGCACACCCAGGTATAGAGGGTTCTTTATAGATTTACAGAATTGAAATTACCTTCCTCCCTTGTCAAAACTGTTTCTGATTCCTTTGTGGATCTCTGTATTGTATGGCCCGTTTTACAATGAGGAATATATAAATAACATATGAAAACAACGAAGCATTTAAAAGATGGGAAAAAGCCCAAAACCTTTTCCTAATACGGTTGACCTCAAGGGGAAGAAGAAAGCAGAGAGCATGGGTTGTTTTACATTAGTCTCTGATTGACTAACTTCTCATTACATTTTAGCCTTTTTTAGTGACTGTGCTGCTTAACTAACCCAAAGTAAAGGATTTGAGTCTTTTCAGGTACTGGGAAAACGGAAGTGGGAAACGGAGGGAGTACGGAATACGGAAATAGGGTCAAGCATCAAGAATGGGTAGACTGGTCCTGCCTAGCAGTTTACCTGCAGCCAGCTGTGAAATCTTTTACCTTTGTTTCTTCTCTTTTTGTTCTTTTTAAGCAATAGATATTTTTAACCTACAGGTTTTTCCCCCCATGAAACTCCTAAAGCAGCATTATGAAGGCAAACAGTTATTTTGAGATGAGGACTGCTTGTGTGTTCGTATTATCGCAGGGTTGCTTTTTTTGCTCTTGCCCCCAATGCCTGAGTTAATAGGATTCTCATTCCTGTATATCTAGTTTATGCATATTTAATTTATGCATATTTAATTTCACATTTACATGTATGGCCAGGCATGGTGGCTCATGCCTATAATCTCAGCACTTTGGGAGGCCGAGGCAGGCAGATAAACTGAGTTCAAGACCAACCTGACCAACATGGTGAAACCCCGTCTCTACTAAAAATACAAAAATTAACCAGTCATGGTGGCACATGCCTGTAATCCCAACTACTCAGGAGGCTGAGGCAGGAGAAACGCTTGAACCTGGGAGGCAAAGGTTGCACACACACGTACATGCACGTGAATATTTACGTGTATCAAGTTGTTTTTGAGGGTGTAGCTTTTATTTTGTCAACGGCATTTTTAAAGGAGTAGATCATCCGGTTGAATTCATATGTATATTTTGCTGTGTCTTTACCCAGTGGCTTTACATTATCTTTGTTATGTAAATAGTTTCCTCAGTTGAATTAATTGACCTGCAAAGATATTGGTGGCATCTGTACATAGAAAGATTAGTTTAGGGGGAGAGGGGGTTAATCCTCCAGAAGCAAATTACTTGCCTGAATTGAGGCCAACAGCTTAGGAGAGAGGATTTGCATCCTCTTCCAACTCTTTCCTTTGGGACAGCAGCTACATAAAGCCCACTCCACCCCCTCCCCCTGGGTGCCTGGGTGCATTCCTGCTGGCTGCTGGCAATGAATTCTCACAGGAGTTCTCCTGATGTGCTTACATCCAGATGCAGGTTCCTTATGCAGTGGGGATGCTCAACGGATAATACAAAAGGACACGTGTTTTTTGCGAGGCCATGAGCAGAAGGAGTGAAGAGAATGTGCATGTATATTTATATTCAGAATATTTTCCTTAGTATGATTTTCCTTGTAATGTTGATTTAGCCTTTGTTAACAATATTCTGAAGGCTTCTGAAACATATAGTATGATTTTCCTGTAAGAAAAAACACATATTTCACATTGTATTTCAAAGTCCTTAATCTAAGTAAAGTAAAAATTGAACATTGTTAAGAAAATGAGTAACTTTGCCAAGGAGCAAAATATAGATTATGGAAATGGTTATGCATTGGATTTAGTTGAATCTGTCAGTGTTTCTGTTTATATTTTTGAAGGGACATTTTAAGATATTGATAGTATTGAAATAGTATATTTCAGAGTTAAAATACAAAATTAGATTATATATGTTTATGAACTTTGACATATTAAAAAAAAAATACCTGCTTCAGTGAATGCCTACAGTGGCCAAGGTAATGGTTCATTTTGCCTGGCCTACCCTATGTCTTATATGTTTGGGTAGTATTTTGCCAGTAACTCAAATTCAGCCTTTTAAATTGTAACACATCATCACCTCCTAATCACCAATCAGTCAGCTCCTCTCTCTGTCTCTTTCTCTCTCTGTTTCTCTCTGTTTCTCTCTCTCTCTCTCTCTCTCTCTATATATATATATATATATATATATATATGCACACAGACACACACACACAAACACACACACACACACACACATACGTTTATCACATATATATTTCTTTAGTCCTTTAATCAGTACTTACCTATAATGAAATTGTTATTTATACTCACTTTTTCCAACCTAAACCACTTCTCTTTTATTTTCTCTCTTAACAATATTGTAAACTGATTCATTTCATGTAGGAATTTACTGAATAACTACAGCATACCAAGCACTTGACAGGCATGGGAGATAAAATGATGAATGACACAGGACCCTACCCTCAGAGAATTTACATTCTCATGGAGGAAGATAGGGAAAAGCAGGTGATTATGTATAAGTATCATAAATAAAATCCTGAGAGTGATGATCAGGTTTTCACTTTCCTTTATCCATTCCCACTTCATCTTCTCACCATACCACATGGAAACAGTTACCAAAATCTATAAAATCTATCTCTTTTGTACCTCTCTCTCTCTTTTTTTTTTTTTTTTTGAGATGGAGTCTTGCTCTTTTGCCAGGCTGGAGTGCAGTGGCATGATCTCAGCTCACTGCATCCTCCACCTCCCAGGTTCAAGCAATTCTCCTACCTCAGCCTCCCCAGTAGCTGGGACTACAGGCACGCACCACCACACCCAGCTAATTTTTGTAGTTTTAGTAGAGACAGGGTTTCACCATGTTGGCCAGGATGGTCTCGATCTCCTGACCTTGTGATCCACCTGCCTCAGCCTCCCAAAGTGCTGGGATTCCAGGTGTGAGTCACTGTGCCCAGCCTTCTCTATCTCTTATATTATAAGTGATTTTTCCTCTTGTCCATACCTCTGCTGCCCTGGTTTAGGCACTCAGCATCCCTTCTCTGGTTTCTTTTGCTGGTTTCCCAACTGTAATCACCCAGCAGGTTCTTCCTGCTACACAGAAAAACCGATTCACTGACACCACAGTATTGCAGTAGAGAAAGAGATGAATTAACACAGAGCTAGCCACATGGGAGGATTGCAGATATGACTTAAGTCCATCTCCTGGAGAACTCAGAGGCTAGGGCTTTTGTGGATAATTTGGTGGGCAAGGAGCTAGGGAATAGGCACTGCTGACTGACTGGAGATGAAATCACAGTAGTGTGGAAAATGGTCCTTATGTGTCGCGTCAGCCTCTGGGTGGGAGCCAGGACCTGTTTAGTCATGAGTCCCAGGTCTGGTTAGAGTCAGAAGATGGCCAGAATGCACCAAGTCTGAAAAACACCTGCAAAGATTAATCTTAGGTTCTCTGCAGTAGTGGTGTTATCTATAGGAGCAGCTGGGGAGGTCACAAATCAAGTCCCAAATCTTATGACCTCTGTCTGGCCATATGACTCCTTGAGCAGCAAGGGATTATAGAAAGGCAAGCTAGATTACAATGGCTGACTGTCATTTAGCTACACCTGTATTTTAGCAGAATGCGGGCTCCACCCATAATCCTAATCCTGTGGTCTTTCATTAGTCTTACAAAGGTGGCTTTGGTTCCTGAGCAAGGAGGGGGTTAGCTTTAGGGAGAGACTGTTACCGTCCTTGCTTCCAAGTTAAACTGTAGACTAAATTCCTCTCATGGTTAGCTTGGCTTATGGCCAGGAGTGAGCGAGGACAGCCAGCCTGCGAGGCTTGTAGCAAGATGGAGTCGGTCCTGCTGGATTTCTCTCACTGTCATAGTCTTTGCAGCGGCAGCTTCATAACCTGCTTGCCTGCCATAAGGAACAGGCAGATCCTGATAATGTTCTCTGCCACTTTCCTTAAGTTCTTTCACTCCCATTACCTCAGGTGACATCCACTCTTCCTGGCATACAAGGCCTTTCTTGTACAAAAGGATTCAGGCCCATCTGGCCAGCTGCAGTTTCTTCCGTCTTCCTTCCCCTTCTCTCCTTTAGTGCTGAACTTTTTGTTCATACAGTTCACTACACATTGCCCTTCTTCCTTCGCGTACCTGTCCCCTCTTCATCCACATTGCTTTCTTGAGAGCAGTTTACTTATGTGTATTAAGAGCTGTAAACTCATTTTAGGGGAAAAAATTTTTTTTCTTTTTTAGTTCTTAGACACTTTACTGAAAACAAAAGTCAGATTAACAAAAGAAAAGCAAGCAGAAGCTTATTAATGTGTGACATACCAATTATGAGGGGCAGGCCTCAGTTCAGAAGTATTTCTCTCTCAAGGCAGTGGCTTATGGGCTTTGCTGAAACAGTATTTTAACAAAAAGCCTTAAATCTTACATAGTGACGAGACAGCAGAGAGCAGTTCCAGCCTAGTAAAAGGTGGGAACGTGTGTGGGAAGATAGTCAGATCTGCTCCGAGATTCCTCTGGGGCCTGCTGGGGCCTTCACTGGGCAGATAATCAAGTGCTGTCTCCAGGAAAGAAGGATGTGTGTCCTGCCATCAGGCAGATAGAGGCGGGGGCAGAGGGTTCCCTGCATTTTCATTCAATCCTCTGTGTTTTGGGGAGACATTTTGGTTTTGTTCGGTGCTCCCCTTGAAACTTTACTTTCAGAAAGTTTCACATATTAAAAGCTGGGTGGATAGCTCTGGAGAGATTTGGGTTAGAGGTTTTGACATAAAGTTTGGTAGAGGGGAGAAAATCATAGATTAAACCAAGTGGAAAGGAACAAATTCAGGTACATTGCCCCACATCTTATTGAAACAGTCTTTTAGTTCTGAGAAGTGCTCCATTCAGTTGATCAGTTGTATCTTATTTCAGGAGGTGATGTTGTGGGCAGGTTTTTTTTTTTTTTTAATCAAAATTAACTCTCTTGTGGTGTAGACAAACATTTGACAAGACGTATGTCTATGGAGGCAAAAGAAAAACAAAGGTTAACGTTTGGAGCAGTCTGTTAGCTAGTTTAATTCTGGAGCACAGTCAGCGGAGAAGATTTTTATATTTGTTTTCAAAATACATACAGTTGGAGTAAAAGTCAACTGTGATTCTGCCAGATTTTTCTGGATTGCTGTTTGCATCAAAGTTTCAGTGATCTTTTTTCCATGAATAAGTTATTCTATGATTTCTTCGAAGTTTACATCAAGTTGTCTCCCTTTAGCTTGCAGGGCTTCGGGGAAAGCACACTTCAAATTTTTAATGATTTCAAGTCAGAAAGGTAGGAGAAAAATTAGAAATGTTCTATGTGAGTCATAGCCAGATATTGGAGGAAACTAAAAATTCAGGATTTAGTCCAGATAATAAAAAAAAACTCAAAAACACTGGACAGGTCTAGAATCTGACAACAGATATGCCATAGTTTTCTTCTGAAACATAAGTTTTCTCTTTATAATTACCCCTATTTTTACTAAGGATATTTATGGTAATCACACTAATTTAATTATAAAACATGTTTAACCTTATTATACATGGCCTGATTATCTATATAAAGTGCAACAAGAATAGTAATTGGCCTTATAGGCTCTTTTTTTAAATTTTTTGTCTTGGAATTTATTATAAGAAACCTCAGATTATACCTTTGAAAGTCTCTACAGGTCAGGAATTCAAGACCAGCCTGGGCAACATAGTGAGACCCCATCTCTAAAAAAAAAAAAAGAAAGAAAGAAAAATTAGCCAGGCATAGCGGTCACACCTGTAATCCCAGCTACTCGGGAAGCTGAGGCTGAAGGATTACTTGAGCTGAGGAGTTTGAAGTTACTGTGAGCTGCGATTGTACCACTGCTATTACATTGCAGCCTGGATGACAGAGGGAGACCCTGTCTCCCAAATACAGAAAAGCCTCTTGAGGCTAGGAAGCCGAGCTATGGACTTGCCATCAGATTCTACCTCTAGTACTTGGGTGAATTCATTTTTCCTTGGGGTCCCCATAATATTCAGAGGTTCCTGGGCCTGTCAGAAAGTGACATTCTTTACTTACCACAAGGCTGGGAACCATGTAGACATGGCATCATGTCTAAGGAACCTTCTTCTAAGGACTTTAATGGCTCCTTAAAGTTAACCTTACTTTCTTAAAGTGGTCTGGAAATACAGCACCCCAGCCTGTATAGAATTAGAGTGATTCAAGTAACATTTATACCTGATGTGGTTATAGAACTAAATGATTCTTTCTGTCCCCGAAATCATTAGACTCTTATTTCTGTTAGCTTATAAAGTTCATTTTTCCTTCCTTTGTAGGAGAATAATATACACTTTCTTTTCCTGACTATCAGAGAAATGACATTTTATTAAAATTTGAAAGATTAGTCCGGATGAGGTGAGTCATACCTGTAATCTCAGCGCTTTGGGAGACTGAGATGGGCAGATTGCTTGAGCCGAGTAGTTTAAGACCAGTCTGAGCAACACAGTGAAACCCTCTCTTTAAAAACTAGCAGGACATGGTGGTGCACACCTGTAGTCCCAGCTACTTGGGGGCTGAGGTGGGAGAATTGCTTCAGCCAGGGAGGTCAAGGTTGCAGTGAGCCATGATCATGCCACTGTACTTCAGCCTGGCCAACAGAGTGAGATTCTGTCTTAAAAAAAAAAAAGTTTAAAAAGTTTGAAAGATTACATTTTGGCATTTGATTAGTAGTCAAACCAGGAAAGTGGAAGCGTGACCAAATCCCCTAAAGCCAACTGTCTCAGATCTGCTGATGTTACATCATTTCGATGTATCAGAATCATGGCTGTCAGGCAAACTGAGCTCGCCGCTTTGTTCTGTGCCTCACAGAAGTTTATGAGGGATTGTGGCTGTTCCTAGAAGCGGAAACACTGTTAGTTCTGTGGATCGTGGCATCATCATGGGGCGCAAAGAGACCAGGGATGCACTGGATTCCTTCTCACTACAGGAAAGTTTCTGTCTCGGTCAATGCTTGTCACATTTGTAGACACCACCGTGTTTATATGTTACAGTTTCATACAGATTTTACAGGTATCGTCTCGCTGCCTGTAATAATCACAGGTAACGTATTTTTCAGGTAGATTGGTATCAGTTGGCACAGGGTTACACTTGGCATTTTTAACACAGAATGTGTGTGGAAAGCTGAAAGGTCTTGTGATTTGAGTGAAAACTATAGAGAAAATAATGATTTGTTGTTGTTGTTTGTTTTGTTGTTGTTGTTTAATTGAGACAGAGTCTCTCAGTATCTCTCTCTGTTGCCCAGGCTGGAGTGCAGTGGTGTGATTACAGCTCACTGCAACCTCCGTCTCCCGGATTCAAGTAATTCTCCTGCCTTTGCCTCCCAAGTAACTGGGATTACAGGTGTGCGCAACCACGCCTGGCTAATGTTTTGTGTTTTTAGTAGAGATGGGGTTTTACCATGTTGACCAGGCTGGTCTCAAACTCCTGGCCTCAAGTGATCTGCCCACTTCAGCCTCCCAAAGTGCTGGGATTACAGGCGTGAGTGACCATACCCAGCAGTTTTTTGTTTTTTTCACTCTAGCTTGTTGTGAGTGATATATTTGAGTTCTCAGTCTAAAAGGTGCTGGGTAATCAAAAGGGGGCCACCACATCTGAGGACTGGATATATGGGATTGAGCAGAGAATTTAAGCAGACAGGATTTAGGATAAGCCGAAGTGGACCCAAATTATAAAAACAAGATACTGAAGGAGATTGTGAAATCCTCTTCCTTAGAGACAGGGAAGATCAATCTGGACTGGCCTATTTAGATACACATTTTAGAGTGAGGGGGTAGGAATAGAGTAGCCTTTAAAAACTTCCAACACAATGTTAATTTCTTTGTCAAATATTAGGAAGTCAGAATTTGAATTTAATTTAATTTTTATTTTACTTTAAGTTCTGGGATACATTTGTAGAATGTGCAGGTTTGTTACATAAGTATACATGTGCCATGGTGGTCCCTCCCCTCACCCGTCAGCCCCCAGCAGGCCTTGGTGTGTGTTGTTCCCTTCCCTGTGTCTGTGTTTTCATTGTTCAGTGCTCTCATGAGTGAGAACATGCAGTGTTTGGTTTTCTGTTCCTGTGTTAGTTTGTTGAGCATGATGACTTCCAGCTTCATCCATGTCCCTCCAAAGGACATTATCTCATTCCTTTTTATGGCTGCGTAGTATTCCATGGTGTATATGTTACCACATTTTCTTTATCCAGTCTATCATTGATGGGCATTCGGGTTGGTTCCAAGTCATTGCTATTGTAAATGGTGCTGCAGTAAACATACATGGGCATATGTCTTTGGAGCAGAATGATTTATATCCCTTTGGGTATATACCCAGTAATGGGATTGCTGGGTCATATGGTATTTCTGGTTCTAGCTCATTGAGGAATCACCACACTGTCATCCACAATGGTTGAACTGATTTACAGAATTTGAATTTTAGAATAGTGGTAATGTGGGCCAGGCATGGTGGCTCACACATGTAATCACGGCACTTTGGGAGGCTGAGGCAGGTAGATCACTTGAGCCCATGAGTTTGAGACCAGCCTGGAGCAACATGGTGAGACCCTGTCTCTACAAAAAATCGAGAATTAGCCAGGTGTGCTGGTATACACCTGTAGTCCCAGCTACTTAGGAGGCTGAGGTGAGAGGATCACTGGAGCCCAGGAGGTGGAGGTTGCAGTGAATCGAAATTATACCACTGTACTCCAACCATGAATCGAAATTATACCACTGTACTCCAACCAGAGCAACAGAATGAGGCTGTCTCAAAAAAAAATTTTTATATACATTTTTCAAAACTGATATATGTTTTTATTTTTCCCTAGCAATGGTTCCATTTACAGAGTTATAGAGTAAAAGTAGATATATTCTCCAACCTGAATTCTGTGGTAGGCAGGGTTTGTGTGTATATTTCACAAGGCACACACATGCTTTCTTCTAAAACCGACAAAAGAAAGCAGTGGGTATGTTGCAAAGCAGATAGTTAATAGAAGACTAAGAGATAGCTTTGGGAAGTGGATGTAACAAATTTATGTGCAAGACTGATAAGCAACAGTCAGAAATGGATGTAAATTCATTAATGCTACAGCTTATTTATTAAAGTTTTGATGATATTGATATGGCCTGATCGTTTCCCATCAGACACATTATTTCTCTCACAAATGAATCCATCAAAATCTGTTCATCTGGTGATTTGCTTGATTTGATGCATATTCACAACTTTAGTTCTTGTAAATGGTTGTGTCAGTAAATTTTCTGGAAAGAATTAAGTACTGTTCTTCATACTTATGTCTCGTCTTAACTTGCTCCATAGTCTTGCATTTGTAAGACATATTAACAGAAGTCTGATGTAAATGAAATACAGCCAGTTTGGCATAAACATCTGGAAAGTACAGGGAAACGGTGGTGAGCATCCCCATTTTCTTTTACTTAATAGTGTTCTCTTGAGACACAGCCTCGATCCCTCTGATAATAAGGTAAACCAGTCTGCGCTGGTGACCAAAATGTGTGTGGGCATTTTTCCTCACAAACCAATCAAGCAATTGTGTAGTGGGCACAGATGGGTAGCCTACCATTTCACTCATTTCTGACACTGTGTGTCTGGAGTTACTGTCAGATCCTTGTCAACTGAAGAAGTACAAGGTTCATAAATTTTGAAAGGAGAACTTTATTTCACATAAAGGGTTGCAGCCTACAAGGTGACCATTCTTACAGTCTGGGAATCATAGCCTCTGGCAGAAACTGAAGACGAGCAGTTCAAGGGAGGGGTAAACGGAACAGTTGCTTATGCTGAGTGGGGTACCTAAGTACATGTATTCAATAACCTGTAGGAGAAGTCATGAATATTTATGAAAGGAGAAAGATGCACAATAGAGCACATGCACAATAGAGCTTCATGCCTTCTCGGGGGCCCAGTGTTCAAAACGTGGAAGCGTTAGCACAGTCCAAAGGGGCAGTTTTCAGCTCTCTGACATCAAAAGGTGAAGCAGATGACACGAAAACTCTCACTGCATGTCCTCTGCCATCCTGCCAAAACAGTTCTGGAGATGGTGGTTAGTTTTTAGGAAGGGATGTGTTGTGAAACTGGTGAACTGTCACGTTGAGGCAGCAAAGGTGGAGGAAGAGGCTGGCTGCAACCACAATTGGCTAAAGGCAGTGAAACAGTGAGTCATCTGTTTTGTGTTTTCCAGAGCTGGTTTCTGCTTACCACTTAGGAATGAATTCTGGTTAAAGGTGAATAAGGGGCATACCTAGGCATGTCTGACCTCCTATCCTGTAATGGCTGGGAACTCAATTTTTAAGATGAGGTCTGCTACCTGGATCCACTCACTTGGTGCAATAAAGCCAAACACCCACACTGAGGTTTGTAGTTAGAGAATGGAAGGTGTTTCTTTGCAGGGCACCAAGCAAGGAGAATCAGCAGCTCATGCTTAAGACTGGACCTCCATGATGGCTTCCAGGAAGAGTTTTTCAAGGCAGGGGAACATTTCAGGAAGGCAGAAATTACAGGCCCAATTGCAAATCACTACATGGAGGTTATACATTGATTTGGCCCAAAAAGGTGGGGTATCTTGAAGTGGGGGTCTTTTTTTTTTTTTTTTTGAGACGGAGTTTCGCTCTTGTTAACCAGGCTGGAGTGCAATGGTGCGATCTCGGCTCACTGCAACCTCCACCTCCTGGGTTCAGGCAATTCTCCTGCCTCAGCCTCCCGAGTAGCTGGGATTACAGGCACGCGCCACCATGCCCAGCTAATTTTTTGTATCTTTAGTAGAGACGGGGTTTCA
>CM052662.1:7071053-7085139 GCA_028533165.1 Leontopithecus rosalia
TATTAGTTACCTGTGTTTCTGGAGTGAGGTCCTGGGTGACAGGGTCTGTGCTGTTTTATGATCATCAGGTATGATAGTAAATCTTTTTGGAACACCAGTAAACACTGATTGACTTTTTATATTGAAAGTTCAGCTGGACACTTAAGTACTATTTTTGTACTATCAGTATGTATTTAGTCAATTTAGGTATATTTGTTGCATTTTATGGCATTTTTTAAAAATTTAGAGTTATGAGAATAACGTTTCTATTTTTTTTTCTTTTTGAGATGGAGTCTTTCTTTGTCTCCCACGCTGGAATGTAGTGGTGTGATCTCCGCTCACAGCAGCCTCTGCCTCCTGGGTTCAAGTGATCTTCCCATCTCAGCCTCCCGAGTATTTGGGACTACAGGTGCCCACCAGCACATCCAGCTAATCTTTTTTTTTTAATTTTTGAGATGGAGTTTTGCTCTTGTTACCCAGGCTGGAGTGCAATGGTGCGATCTCGGCTCACCGCAACCTCTACCTCCTGGGTTCAGGCAATTCTCCTGCCTCAGCCTCCTGAGTAGCTGGGATTACAGGCACGCGCCACCATGTCCAGCTAATTTTTGTATTTTTAGTAGAGACGGGGTTTCACCATGTTTACAGGATGGTCTCGATCTCTTGACCTTGTGATCCACCCGTCTCGGCCTCCCAAAGTTCTGGTATTACAGGCATGAACCACTACGCCCATCTAAGAGTACCTTTTCAAGATAATACATGAAAGACTGAGGAAAAAAGAAGAGCATTTCCTCAAAATCACTACAGTCATTTGCAGGTGGTATGTCTGCAGAGGCCAGTGTTTTGAATTCCGGTGAAAATAAATTTTCCAAAAATAGTCTCATGCCTGCCATCTACTTTATTTATTTTTTTTTGAGACAGTCTCACTCTGCCCAGGTTAGAGTGCAGTAGTGCCATCTCAGCCCACTGCAACCTCTACCTCCCAGGTTCAAGTAATTCTTCCTGCCTCAGCCTCCTGAGTAGCTGGGATTACAGGCACCTGCCGGCACACCCAGCTAATTTTTGTATTTTTGATAGAGATGGGGTTTCACCATGTTGGCCAGGCTGGTCTTGAACTCCTGACCTTAGGGTGATTCTCCCACCTCGGCTTCCCAAAGTGCTGGGATTACAAGTGTGAGCCACTGCGCCTGGGCACATCTACTTTGATATTCAATTTTGATAGTGTGCTTAAGTATTTGGGAGAATTTGCCAATTGTGAGGCATTGTGCTTAGTTCCTATGGGCTGTAGACACAGACTACTAAAATATAGCTTCTCCTACCCGCCGTACAAAGAATTTTAGTCTCCTGAAGGAGACAGATACATCAATAAAACGGAGTGTCAGCAGGATGGTGTGTCTGTCGTAAAAGGTACATTGAGAATGTCAAGGCTGTGTGGAAAATTGAGGAACTCTTTGTAACCTATAAATCAGTGAGTTTTGTGGACAGCCTTTGAAGAAAGACTGGAAGGGTATATAGGAGTTTGATAGAAGCAGAAGGACCTTCGAGGCTGAGGAAAACATGAACATGGAAGTGCCAGGCTAGTAACCTCAGGGAGTGAGAAATAACCGGTGACACCAGAGCACAGAGGGTGAGATGAGCCCAAGTCTTTACTCTGTTTGCTTAGTGTCAGATGCTTACTTATGTTCTATTTTTCAGAATTAGGACTCTGATGGTTTTTACGGAAGGGAGTGATCTGTTTGAACTTGTGCTTAAGAGAACCCTAGTGACAGTGTAAAAGAGAACGAGGGAGGACGTCACATTTCAACTAAGCGACTGTTGCAGTAGCATGGAAGAGGTGATGAAAAGGTCCACAGGGTAAAAGCTGTGGTCGTATACAAGCATGGAAGTAGAATCAGCAAAACTTAGCAAGTTATCTGAATGTGTGGGGTGACAGAGAGGGAAGCACCAAGATGAACATTTACAAACTGGTTGACTTAGAGATGATGATCCCATTAACTTGGTTTGTAAATGGAGGAGGAGGAGCAGATTTGAAATGAGAAAAGTAAGTTGCACATATAAAGTTTCAAGTGCTTGCGGGGCATCCATGTGGACATAAATGTCTTAGCTTCATTAGAAAATTCAACCTGTAGATTTTGAATGGAAGAATGATCGGAGATGTGTATTTGAAAGTTATTAACAAAGATATGAGAGTTGAAACAAGAATGGCGGAAATCAGTGAGAAAATGAAGAGAGACCCAAACTAGTGTCTTGGGGGAATATCTATGTTTAAGAAATAGGCAGAAGAGATAGTGGACCAGGAAAGGTGAGCGATAATCTCTATTAACTAAGCCTTAGATGACTGGGGACTTTCCGTATTTCCATAGCGTATTGAAATGCTAAGTGTGATGTGCTTTATCTGTCCTAAGAATGGAAAACATTTCTGTGGGAAACTCTTATTTCACAGAATAATCCGTTTGTTAATCTACAAAGCATTAGTAACAGGTTTTTTGAATTATTATATGCTAGTAAATGAAGAAGTGGCAAAGAAAAAAAGTAACTTTTCACAGAAGCTCTGAGGTTATCGGCAGTATATCCTTAAATGATTTTTACACTTTTTCTAAATCTAGATACCAAAGAGGATCCCTCCTTGAAGGATGTTGAAGATACTATGGTAGAGACCATTGCCCTTTGCCAGAGAAATTCACATAATTTGAACCAGCAGCAACGTGAGGTAGGAGAATGACTGTTTAGGCATTTAGAAGCCTGTGCTTCTCTGAAACTAGGCGTCGATTCTATTTCCATTGCCCTGTCAGCCACCTGGGTTTAATTCAAGTGGATTTTAATCACTTCTTAGTGTTCCCAGGAGTAGAAGACTCCTGGAGTTATTATAAAGAATGCCTGGCTTCTTTGTTCTCCCCAGAGGGTTTCTATTCATGCTTTGGCTGTGCTGTAAAGCTTAAGGTGCATGAACGGTAGATGTGCCTGTTCTCTTTGGACTGAAATTTCGTGTATTCCATGTACTGGTACCAGAGATAGGTCATCATTTATCATCGTCTCTATTCCCTGTGGTGAAAGTGAGCATGAAGAACTGGAGGAAAGTCCTCAAGGGCTACAGAGAAAGCCGAAAAAAGGTTAAAGAAGGCCATGGGGTAGTAATTCTCAACCTTGGTTGCACGTGAGAGTCACCTGGGGCGCTTTAAACAATTCCAGTACTCAAGCTGCACCCCAGATCAGTTAAAGTCTCTGGGGATGGGACCCAGTCACTGCTATGTTTTAAAGCTCCCTTCATGATTCCAGTATACAGCCAACGTTGGAACCATTGCTGTCACAGATCCCAGGCAGCACAAAAGAAGAAAACAAAACTGAGGAGGTATCCTTGAGCAGCAGGTGCAGGTGCGAGTTACAGCAGTGAAGCAGAAACTAGGGGGGTGAGATGAGATTTGACAGTTAAATTCTGGAGTAGTTTTAAGAAGTAAAGTTGTATCATGACATGGCTTAACTCTTTGCCTGCCCTTCCAGGGCTCAGGCCTCTAACTTGACACTCTCTGACTTCTTTCCAATGCCTGGGTTTTTGAAATGGGAAACAGATGAACCTCTATATCCATATTTAGCCATACCTGTTACAATGAAAACAACAAATCGTGGCTTGTTTCCTGTTCTTCTGAGATGAGTAAATTTCTCCTTTAAGTTTTTGTCTAGAAGTTTTCAGGGCCATAAATTATGAAAACTCTTTAGAATGTAAATTGTATATAACAAGCACATTTATATATTGTGATTGTTTTTCTTTATTATAAGAAACTTTCTGTGAAATGATACATACTCATCATTTTAAAAATCATGAAATACAGAAAGGTTTGCAGAAGAATGGGTTTTTTTAAAAATTAAAATATATTTATCCCATCACTCAGAAATAACTGTCAGTATCGTTTGTTGAACATCTCTCTAGATATTTTCTGTCTGCCTAGGTTGATATAATTTTAGTAAAATTGCATCAAATAATGCTTCTTTTAAAAATATAGTACTCAGCTTCCCATAGGAACCTTATGTAAAACTAAAGAATGTTCTCAATTGATCCATAATAATTATACATATTCATGGAATTCATGTGATATTTTTATACATGCATACAATGTGTAATAGTCAAATCAGGTTACTTAGGATTATCTGTCACCTCAGACATTTATCATTTCTTTGTGTTGGGAACATTTCCAGTCTTCTAGCTGTTTTGAAATTTGCAGTAAATGATTGCTTACTGTAGTCACCCTACTGTTTTGTTGAACATTAGAACTTATTAAAATTCTATCCAGTTGCATGCTTGTACCCACTGACAAATCTCTCCTCATGCCCCACCCATCCTTACGAGTTTCTGGTCATCATTCTACTCTGTTCCTCCATGAGATCCATTTTTTTAGCTCCCTACATATAAGTGAGAACATGAAATATTTGTCTTTCTGTACATGGCTTACTTTACATAACATATGACCCCTCCTTCCATCCTTATTGCTGTGTTAGGATTTCATCCTTTTTTATGGCCAAATACTATTCTATTACGTATACTTCCTACATTTTCTTTATGCATGCATTCATTGATTGACACTTAGGTTGGTTCCAGATTGTGACTGTTGTGAATTAGAACTACAGTGCAAGTGCCCCTTTGATAAACTGATTATAGTACATTTCCTTTAGATAAACACCCAGTAGTGGGATTGCTGAATTATATTGTAGCTGTATTTTTAGTTTCTTCAGGAACCCCCATACTGTTTTCCAAAATGGCTGTACTAATTTACATTCTCCCCAACCATGTACAAGGCTTTCCTTTTGTCCACATCCTCAGCAAGACTTCTCTCTGATCTTTTCCATCATAGCTGTTCTAAGGAGTGTGACCTGGTATCTCATGGTGATTTTAATTTACGTTTTCCTGATGGTTAGTGATGTTGGAACATTTTTTTCATGTATCTGTTAGCCACGTGTATGGTTAGACATATGTTGATCTTCTTTTGAGAAATGTTTGCTCATATCCTTTGCCGACTTTTTAATTGGATTATTTGGTTCTTTTGCTATTAAGTTGAGTTCCTTATATATTCTAAATATTAGTTCCTTGTCAGATGACTAGTTTGCAAATGTTCTCTCTCATCAAACGTGTTGTCTCTTCACTCTTTGGATCATTTCCTTGCTGTGCAGAAGCTTTATAGGTTAACATAGTACTATTTGTCTATTTTGGGTTTTTTTTCCTATTTGATTTTTGTTTTCAATACCTGTGATTTTGAAGTGTGGGCTGTAAAATCTTTGCCTAGACCAGTGTCCTAAAGAATTTCCCCTATATTTTCTTCCAGTAGTTTTATGTGTGTGGGCTTTACATTTAAGCATTTAATCTCTGCTGAGTTGGTTTTATATATTGTGAGAGATAGGAGTCTAATTTCATTCTTTGGCATATGGATATCCAGTTTACCCAACTCCATTTATTGAAGAGGGTGTCTTTTCCCTGATGTATACTGTTGGCTCCTTTGTGAAAAATCAGCTATAAATATGTGGATTTATTTCTGGATTCTCTGTTCTATACCATTGGTCCATATGTCTATACACACAGTACTATGCTGTTTTGGTTATTACAGCTTTGTAATATATTTTGACATCAGGTAGTATGATGCCTATAGATTTATCTTTTTTGTTCAGGATTGTTTTGGCTATTTGGGATCCTTTGTAGTTCCATACGAATTTTAAGATTTTTTTTCTATTTCTATGAAAAATGTTATTGGTATTTTGATAGGGATTGCATTGAATCTACACATTGCTTTGGGTAGTATTGTCATTTTAACTTTATTCTTCTGATCCATGAGCATGGGATGTCTTTTTATTTGTGTATATTGTTTCTTTCATCAGAGTTTTGTAGTTTTCCTTCTAGAGGTCTTTCAATTCCTTAGTTAAATGTATTCCTAGTTATTATGTTTTATTTTTGTAGCACTTGCAAATGAGATTGCTTTCTTGACTTCTTTTTCAGATAGTTTGTTTTTGGTATATAGAATGCTACTGATTGTTGAATGTTGATTTTTGAATCCAGCAACTTCACTGAATTCATTTATCAGTTCTAACAGTTTCTTGGTGGAGTCTTTAGGTTTTCATATATATCAGATAATGTCATTTTCAAATAAGGACAGTTTGATTTCTTCTTTTCCAATTTGGATGCCTTTTATTTCTGCCTCTTGTTTTATTGCTCTGGCTAGGATTTCCAATACTATATTGAATAACAGTGGCAAAAGTGGGCATCATTGTCTTTTTCAAGTTCATAGAGAAAAGGCTTTCAGCTTTTTCCCGTTCGATATGATGTTAGCTGTGAGTTTCTTATATATGGCCTTTGTTATGTTAAGATGTGTTCTTTCTCTCCCTAATTTATTAAGATTTGTATTATGAAGAGATGTTGAATTTTGTTCAGTGCTTTTTCTGCATTGATTGAGATGATCATATGGTTTTTGTTCTTCATTCTGTTGATGTGATGTATCACATTTATTTATTGACATATGTTGAATCATTCTTGCATTGCTAGGATAAATCACACTTAAGCATGGTGTATTACAGTTGACCATTGAACAATACAAGGGATAGGGGTGCCAGCCTCCTTACAGTTGAAAATTTGCATATACCTTTGTCATCCTTCCTCATTCCCCTCTGTATTCATTCATGTCTGTTGTTCCCATCATTATGTCCATGTGTACCCAATGTTTAGCTCCCACTGTAGTTATGTATATATGTTTATAATTATTATACATTTCCATTTTTTGATATGTATGATGCCATGTCAGTAAGGAAATTCCCATGGACTCATACTTGCTTTCTATTCTTCCCTTCACATACCTACTAATTTTAACTAATCACAGTGCTTTACCTCATTAAGGTTTATAACACATTCTTTTCTTTATCCATAATTTCCATAGTTGTTGAGTCTTTAAGTTGATTTACTACCTAAATTACCACCAGGTTTTTTTTATTGCTAAATTTTTGATTTTATTCATCTTTTGATTGGCAGACTGTATTTGGACTTTTTGTTTGTTTGTTTTTTCATTTAACTTGCTCTTTTTTCTCCCCAACTTTTATTTTAGAATCAGGGAGTACATGACTTTTGGTTGTGTCTCTGCCAGGTTTTGGTATCAGAATGATGCTGGCCTTTGTTACCTAGATACATTGCATTGTGTTGAGGTTTGGAGTATGAGTCTCCCAGGTGGTAAGCATAGTACCCAACAGGTAGTTTTTATTCACCTCTTAGCCTCCTCCTTCCTCTTATATTCCCAGTGTCTACTGTTCTCATTTTTATAACCATATACCCAGTGTTTAGCTCCACTTATGAATGAGAACATGTGGTATTTGGTTTATTGTTTCTGTGTTTACTTAAGATAATGGCCTCCAGCTCCATTTATGTTGCTGCAAAGGACATGATTTCATTCTTTTTATGGCTGCATAGTATTCCACAGTGTATAGGTAACACATTTTCTTTATCCAATCCCCTGTTGATGGGGATCTGCTTGATTCCATGTCTTTACTATTGTGAATACTACTGCAGTGCACATATAGGTACATGTATCTTTTTGATAGAATGTCTTCTTTTCCTTTGGATATATTCCAAATGGTGGGATTGCTGGGTCAAATGGTAGTTCAGCTCTCAGTTCTTTTGAGAAATCTCCAAACTGCTTTCCACAGTAGTTGAACTAATTTACATTCCTACCAACGCTGTATATAAGTGATGCCTTTCCTCCTCAGAGTTGTGAATGTCCACTATTTTTTGGCTTTTTAACAAAAGCCATTCTCACTGGTGTGAGATCGTATCTTGTTGATTTGCATTTCTCTGATGATAGTGATGGGTAGCATTTTCCCCCTATGTTTATTGGCCACTGTATGTCTTCTTTTAAGTGTCTGTTAATGTCCTTTACACACTTTGTAATGAGGTTATTTGTTTTTTGCTTGTTGATATAAGTTCCTTATAGATTCTAGATATTAGACATTTGTCAGGTGCATAGTTTGTGAATATTTTCTCCCATTCTCTAGGTTGTGTGTTTACTCCATTGACAGTTTCTCTTGCTGTGCAGAAGCTCTTTAGTTTAATTAGGTCTCATTTTTCAATTTTGGTTTTTGTTGCAGTTTCTTTTGAGGACTTAGCCATAAATTCTTTATGAAGCTGATATTGAGCAGAATATTTCCTAGGTTTTTTTCTAAGAGTTTTATACTCTGAAGTCTTACATTTAAGTCTTTAGTCCATCTTAAGTTGATTTTTGTATATGGTGATACATAATTCCCCAGTTTAATTCTTCTGCATATGGATAGCCAGTTATCCTAGCACCCTTTCTTGAATAGGGTGTCTTTTTCTCATTGCTTACATTATTTTTTGTTGTTGTTGGTCAACTTTTCAAAGCTTAGATGATTGTGGGTGTGGGTCAGCTTTTTGATATGTTACTGGATTTGGTTTGCAAGTATTTTGTGAGGATCTTTACATGTATGTTCATCAGGGATATTAGCCTGATGTTTTCTTTCTTTTTTTTTTTAATTGTGTCTCTGCCAGGTTTTGGTGTCAGAATGATGCTGGCCTCGTAGAATGAGTTAAAGAGGAGTCTCTCCTCCTTAATTTTTTGAAATAGTTTGAGTACAATTGGTGCCAGCTCTTTTTTATGTGTCTGGTAGAATTTGGCTGTGAATCCACCTGGTCCTGGGCTTTTTCTCATTGGTAGGCTTTTTATTACTGCTTCAACTTCAGAACTTGTTATTGATCCATTCAGGGTTTCAGTCTCTTCCTGGTTCCATATTAGGAGGTTGTATGTTTCCAGGAATTTATCCATTTCTTCTAGGTTTTCTAGTTTGTGTGCATAGAGGTCTTTGTAATAGTCTCTAAGGTTTGTTTTATATTTCTGGGGGTCAGTGTGAATGTCCCCTTGTCATTTCTGACTGTGTTTATTTGGATCTTCTCTCCTTTTTCCTCCTCCCTTCCTTCCTTCTTTTTTCCTCCTCCCTTCCTTCTTTCCTTCTTCCCTTTCCCTTCCTCCTTCCCTTTTTTTTTTTGTGAGACAGGGTCTTGCTCTGTCACCCAGGCTGGAGAGCAGTGGTATAATTGACCTCCCAGGATCAAACAATCCTCCCACCTGTTTCCCAAATAGAGTAGCTGGGACTACAGGCACACACCACCACACCCTGCTAACTTTTGTATTTTTGTGAAAACGGTCTCTCCAAGCTGCCCAGGCTGATCTTGAACTCCTGGGCTCAAACAGTCTTCCCACTTCGGCTTCCCAAAGTGCTGGGATTACAATTGTGAGCCATTGCACCCGGGTCTCTTTTTCTTAGTAGTTAGTGGTCTAGCAACCTTATTTATTCTTTCAAAGAATCATATTTTGGTTTCAATAGTCTTTTATAGGGTTTTTCTTGTCTCAGTTTTATTCAGTTCAACTCTGATTTGGGTTGTTTCTTCTGCCAGCTTGGGGGTTGTTTTGCTCTTGTTTTTCTGGTTCCTCTAGGTGTGATATTAGGTTGTTCTTTTAAGATCTTTCTAACTTCTCAGTTTGGGCATTTAGTACTATAAACTTTCCTCTTAACACTGCTTTAGCTGTGTCCCAGAGATTCAGGTGTTGTATCTTTGTTTTCATTGGTTGCAAAGAATTTATTTCCACCTTAATTTCATTGTTTTTACCCAGAAGGCCATCCAGTAGGCTTAATTTTCATTTAATTGCATGGTTTTGAGAGATCTTCTTAGTACTGATTTCTATTTTTTTATGTTGTGTTCTGAGAATGCGGTTGGTATGATTTTCAGTTTTTTGAATTTGTTGGGTATTGTTTTATAGCCAATCATGTGGTTGATTTTGGAGTATGTGCCAGGTGGAGATGGGAAGAATGTATATTCTGTTATTATTGGGTGTAATGTTCCACAGCTGTCTCTTAGATTCATTTGGTTAGGTGTCACATTCAGCTCCTAAACATCTTTGCTACTTTTGTTCCTCGGTGATCTGTCTGATACTATTAGTGGCATGTTGAAGTCTCCCACTGTTATTGTGTGGTTATCTAAATCTCTTCATAGGTTTCTACAGCTTGTGGTCTGTATCTGGTGCTCCAGTGTTGGGCGCCTATATATTAGGATAATTAAGTCTTCCTGTGGAATAGAACCCTTTATCATTATGTAATGCCTTTACTTGTCGTTTTTTGTTCATTGTTGCTTTAAAGTCTCTTGTTTGAAATTAGAATAGCAACCCCTGCTCTTTTTTTGTTTGTTTGTCTGCTTGGTAAATTTTTCTCCATTCGTTTTCGTTAAGCCTATGGGTATCACTGTATGTGAGAGAGAACTCTTGGAAGACAGCATACCATTGGATCTTGCTTCTTTATCCCACTTCCCACTCTGTGCCTTTTAAGTGTACGTTTAGCCTATTTATGTTCAAGGTTAATGTTGTTATGTGCAGATCTGATCCTGTCATCACGTTGTTGGTTGGTTGGTGTGCACACTTCATTGTACTTCCTTTATGGTGTCAGTGGTCTATGTACTTAAGTATGTTCTTTTGGTGGCCAGTAATAGTCTTTGGTTTCCATGTTTAGCTTAAGGACCTCTTGTAAGACATGTCTGGTGGTAATGAATTTCCTTAGCATTCATTGTCTGAAAATGATTGTATTTCTCCTTTGCTTATGAAGTTTAGTTTGTTTGGATATGAAATCTTGGGTTAGAATTTTATAGTCAGTAAGAATGCTGACTATAAGCCCCCAGTCTCTTCTGGTTTGTATGGTTTCTGTAGGAAAGTCCAGTGTTTGCCCAGTGGGGTCCCCTTTGTAGGTGACCTGCCCCTTCTCCCTAGCTGCCTTTAATTTTGTTTTCATGTTGACCTTGGAGAATCTGATTACTGGGTGTCTTGGTAATCATCGTCTTTTATGATATCTCACAAGGGTTCTCTGCATTTCCTAAGTTTAAATGTCAGCCTCTCAAGATCAAGAACCTAGCGAGGTTAGGGAAATTTTTGTGGACAGTATCCTCAGATATGTTTTCCAGGTTGCTTGTTCTTTCTCCCTCTCTTTCAGGGATGCCAAAGGTTTGATAATCCCGTATTTCCTGGTGGTTTTGGTTTTTTGTTTGTTTGTTTGAGTTTCGCTCGTCACCCAGGCTGGCATGCAGTAGCGTGATCTCAGCTCACTGCAACCTCTGCCTCCTGGATTCAAGCGATTCTTCTACCTCAGCCTCCTGAGTAACTGGAATTACAGGTACCTGCCACCACACCTGGCTGATTTTTTTTTGTATTTTTAGTAGAGACGAGGTTTCACCATGTTGGCCAGGCTGGTCTTGAACTCCTGACCTCAGTGATCTGTCCACCTCGGCCTCCCAAAGTGCTGGGATTACCAGCATGAGCCACCGCACCCAGCCTTGGTTTTGTTCATTTTTTATTCTTTTTTATTTGTTTCTGTCTTTATTTTTGATTTGAAGAACTGGTCTTCAAGCACTGAGATTCTTTCTTCAGCTTGATCTATCCTGCTGTTAATTCTTCAGATTGTATATACGATTCTTGTAGTGAGTTTTTCAGCTCTAACAGATCAGTTTGGTTCCTTCTTAAAATGGCTGTTCAATCTTTCAACTCTTGTACTGTTTTGTTAGATTCCTAAAATTCCTTAGATTTGGATTCAGCTTTCTCCAGAATCTCAGATAGTTTCATTCCTATTCAAATTCTGAATTCTGTGTCTGTCGTTTCAGCCATTACAGCATGGTTAAGATCCATGGTTGAGGAACTAGTGGGGTGGGTTTGCTGTTAAGAAAACACTCTGACTTTCTGCGTTTCCAGAGTTCTTTCTCATCTGTGTGGGCTGTGGTGGGCCTTTAATCTTTGGAGTTGCTGTCCTTTGGATGGCATTTTTTGCTTTTGTATTCTTTGATGCCTTTGAAGGTTTGACTGTGGTATAATGGTCAGTCAACTGTCTTCATTTCTGGAAGACTTCAGGGGCCCAAGGCTCAGCTCAGCACTACTGGGCTGCTTGCTCTAACCCTGAGTGGCTGAGACCAGGCCAACGGCTTTGTGCTCTGTCCCCTCAAGCTTTTGTATCTGTTGTATTGGAGGAGCTAAAACGTTACCAGCTGGTAACAACACTTCACAAAGCACTTTGTTGAGGCAGTGGCTGTGGCGTCCATCCTTGTGTGTCAGCAATGGCAGCATGACAGGTACACATGCTGGTGCCAGCATGCAGTGCTGTGAGGTGTAGTGCACACCAGCAGGGGTGGCGTGGCAGCAATTCACGGGGGCAGGGCAGCAATTCATGGGGGCAGGGCAGCAATGGGTTCATTTTTTACGATAAAGATTTTTCCTAAGGCTTAGGAAGAACAGAGAATTTAGAGTCAGGTAATTGACTGGCTGTGTGATCTTTGAAAAATGACTTAACTTCAGTGAGCCTCCATTTCATATCTCCAGTGAGAATAATATCTACTGTATAAGTTTTTATGAGATTGAAATGCAAAATGTAAATGTGAAGCTTTTAGTAGTGATTACCATAATATAAATAAGTGATAGATCTTTTTTACTTCTTGACATGGTTGATCATGTTAACTGATACAGTTTTAACTTCTATTTCCTGGTCTGTGATGACTTAGGAAATATAAGATAATGCTTGATGTAAAAAAGTTTTGGATAACCTTTACTTATTTTTCTTGCTTGACATAGATAAAGAAAATTGGGTGGGAACAGCTAGCAGGGGTGCTTATTTCTTCATGCAGCAATAGGGTTATTTTAAACTTTGTCAGTGATAAATTTTTAATAGCGTAGATAAAAATCTAGCAGGAAGCTCTTTCCCAGCTTCTTTGAACCTGCCGTCTCCTGAGACACATAAGATTTCAGTTCCAAGGCCTAGACTGACTTAACTGTGGCCTCCTTATGTTTCCCAAGGTTTCGTGGTAGAAGATGAAGTTGTTCTAGCTGTGGTTTCTGCTTTTTATTGTCTCTTTTTTCCCCCAAAATACTTCCATTTTTATTTTTCTAATTTTTACCAACAAATGTGAGAAGTCCGTTTCATCCTGTAAAACATTCTGCTGATGTTAGTTATTCTTTTGTTTTTCATCGTTTTCTTTGACCACTCGTGTTTTTCTTTGATTTTCTCTGACATCATAGGCACTTTGGTTTCCATTATTGGAGGCAATGATGGCCCCTCAGAAGCTGTCCAGTTCAGCTGTCCCTCATCTACACTCTGAAGGTGAGTTCTTCAGAATTCAAGTGACTGAGTCCACCTAGATCATCAGTAGTTGTCTGCAGAAGCGATCAGTGTAATACCCTTTTCCAATAGCATACTCTTACGATTTTCCTTAATTAAACCACGTAGGTGATCTCATCTTTCATGTTTCTTTCCGTTGTTCCACTTACATAATTTATTTTAAATAATTGTACCTTTTGTAACTTATCAGTAGTTAAGTTTAAAATATCAAATAGGCCTTGGTTAGCTGAGTTTCTGAGAAGCTATGTAAATCCACTGTTTTCCACAGACTTACAGGAAAATCTGAAAACTTATTTTAAACTAACCTTTATATTAATGTTTTGTTAAAACAGCTCTGAAATCTTTGACCATGCAAGTTTTAAACAGCATGGCAGCCTTCATTGCCCTGCCATCAATCTTGCAAAGAATCTTACAGGTGAGTTTGAAGAGGTGAATATTAAATATTGATTGATTTCAACTAACAATTATATAACAGCCAGTTGGGCTACTGTTTAAATGGATCTCATTTTTAAATAGCCAGTTGGGCTACTGTTTAAATGGACCTCAAACATAATGCAGCTAATTTTGGCAATAGCTAAATATCTAACTTCTGACCCTCATTCTTGAGTATTTTCTGTCAGTTTATTGATACGACCTTGCCTGACATAAGCTTGTGACTTTCACTTAGGGTATGCAGTCTTCAGATAGTCCCTGTTGCCTTGGGATTCAAATACACAAGTTTCCTATTGGTTTGCTAACTGGGAGGGAGTTATCATTTCTCTCCAGCTGAAAAAGATAATCTAAAAATGGATACAGGAATTTCCCAAGCATTGGTTGTTATTTAGGCTTTCTAACTCATCCTAAAATTATTTTTGTCTTGAATACTCATCCTTGACTAAATTCTAGCTGGCTTTACGTCCAAAGCTTTTGTAGGAAGCATCATTTCAGCTTGTTTCTT
>CM052662.1:7085639-7118240 GCA_028533165.1 Leontopithecus rosalia
TTTTGAGACGGAGTTTCGCTCTTGTTACCCAGGCTGGAGTGCAATGGCGCGATCTCGGCTCACCGCAACCTCCGCCTCCTGGGTTCAGGCAATTCTCCTGCCTCAGCCTCCTGAGTAGCTGGGATTACAGGCATGCACCACCATGCCCAGCTAATTTTTTGTATCTTTAGTAGAGACAGGGTTTCACCATGTTGACCAGGATGGTCTCGATCTCTTGACCTCGTGATCCACCCGCCTCGGCCTCCCAAAGTGCTGGGATTACAGGCTTGAGCCACCGCGCCCGGCCAGTCCTTATAATTTTCAAATGATTTTTATTCAGTCAAGAGTGTTCCTATCAGCTCTCTTTTAAGACTCACCAAGCTCTACGTCCCATCTGATATTAAGCTTCTGGGGCTTTTCTGATAAAGAAGACTACATCCTGTAGTCTTTGTCATTACATGGTCTACCATCATTTAGAATACATTTTTACGTGTGTTATTTCATTTGATCTTAGTAATTATTATGTGTTGAATAATTCTTTGATAACAACTGCTTCCCATATCCGTTTTAAAGCATATTACTTATGAGGTTTCTAATCATAGATAAAGTAATATCTCCATAAGGGCAGGAATACTTTTCCAAATAAGTTAGAAGAAATGAAATACTAAAGCCAAATGGATTCTCACTGTGTTACACAGCTGGCCTCTCGTTGAGCTTTAACCACACATTATATGTAAATTATAACATAAATATGTTTTTCTTTAGGCAAAAACTTGATTTTTGAAACTTTTTATATTTCAAGACTTTGGAATCTAGTCATCTCTTGATATTTGAAAATCCTCACTTTATTTTGAGTTATACTGGCATTCATTATAATTTTTTCTTATCATTTTCTACTTTAAATGGTTGTTTACTCCCACTAATCAAAGAGATGTAGTCTTTCTGAAACTCCTCATTTGCATGTTTGTGATTACTGTAATTAAGCTACCGTATATTTGTACATAGATTTTTATTTTTCTAGGTGCTTTCACAGATACCATTTTATTTGAACCCCACAGCAATCTCTTGAGGTAGGTAGGGCTACTATAAGCATTTCTGCTGAAGAAAGAGGAAACTGAAGTACAGAGAAGTTGAGTTCTTAGCCTATCATTAACAGTAGAACCTGGACCACTCCCTAAGTCTCTCACTTCCTGATTCATGTTGTTTATTATTTCATGTGAGCTTTTTTTATTTATGTCCCTGGTCTTTTGAGGAGTTAATTATTAATTAAATATATTAATTATATGTTATGCTATTTAGATGAAAGGCATAGTTCTTAACCCAGAAGAGCTCTTATTTAAGAGACAAAAAATGTTGTGATTCAACTATTCATAAGGCTCTAGACAAGTAATAGTGGCCACCTTTAGGATTATCTGCTCTGTATCCATATAGGGGGATTGCCATGCTTACATTTTTATATATGCATTAATCTGCATAAGAGCAGGAGCAGCCACGAGAAGGCGTGACCCTGCCTCCTGGTTCCATCCAATTGACTCAGGGTGAGCAGATGATCTAAACAAGACCGATCAATGTGCTTTCCAGGAAATGTGAGAATTGTACTTGGAAAAGACCTATAAGTCTCTCTTTAGGTCTCTGTATTACATCAAGTACAAATTTCAGGAGCTGACAGTTCCTGCTTTTCCATTACATGGACTGGAATAGTGGAAAAGCATAATCTGTAGAGAGAAGGATATAAATGTAGCAGACGCAAAAAGAGACACACAAATGAATACAGTGCATAAAGAGGATTCAATACATGTAAACCGGGAGAGGAGACTATGTGGAGAGAAAAAGCTGATGGCATCTGAGTCCCTCATTACGACTCTGTAGACTTACCTGCTTCTCGTCCTGGACCTGTGAAATACCATCGCATTTTTATAATTAACTTTTTTGAGTAAGTTAGATTGAGTTGTACTTATGACTATATATGGCCAAGGAGTACCGATAAAGTGTATACCTGAAACAGACTAGGGAATTCAGAAAGATTTCCTGGAAGAGGAGATGTCTGAGCTGATTCTTAAACGAGTCTAAAGAAATCATGGAAAGAAAGAAGGCAGGGTTGTTCTATATACAGAAAGACTGAGGTGAAAGCGTGGCACATTTGGGGAGAGTTACAAGTGTTTCAGTGCTCAGAACATAGATAAGAATAAAGAAAAATCACAGAGCTGAAGTTGAGAGATAGGCGGGGACTGTGTCTTTAATTGCTTTGTAAGTCATGATAAGGAGTTTGGATTTTATTCTAAAATCAGTTGTCATCAAGATTTTAAACAGGAATGATAGAGTGAGGTTTTTCTTTAGAAAGATCACTTATCCTGCATTATACAGGATAGACTGGAAGGGATTAAAACAGAAGGTATAGAGTACATAGAACATAATAGGGTTATGTATTGTTATATATATGGGGTTATATATTGTTACATATATCATTAATTGGATTATATAGAATGGAGAGGAGAAGATGGATTTGTAATAGAATAGGTGATAGAATCCACCAGACTTTTACTATTTATATATAGGGGGACATAAAAAGAACCTAGCAACCAACGTGGGCAACATAATGAGGCCTTGTCTCTCTCTACACACAGAAAGACACACACACACACACACACACACACACACACACACACAATTAGTTGGGCATGGTGGCATATGCCTCTAGTCCTCAGGAGGCTGAGGTGGGAGATCACTCGAGCCCAAAAGGGTGAGGCTGCAATGAGCCGTGACCATACCACTGCACTCCAGCCTGCGTGGTAGAGCGAGACACTGTCTCAAAAAAAACCTAACATCAGGTTCATATGGCTAACATGAACAGTGGGTAGAACCAAGACCAGAGTTTATAGGAAGGTTTCTAGGAAGAGGTAAGAAGTACAGATGTAGAATTGGAAGTCATCAACGTAGAAATGATAGTGAAATTCTTAAAACTAGATGAACTTGATGAGTAAATGAATGAGCAAGGAAAGCAGGGACAATGCTGGCGTTTTAGGAAGCATCTCAGAGTCAGGTCTGTTTACTTTATGTTTGTTTCCCATTAGAATCTAAGGACCTTGAGAGATAAGACTCTGCCTAGTGCTCTGTTACCATCAACTAGCCCAGAGGCACCTGACATATAATAGGTACTCAGTAAATATTTCTAGAGTGAATTAAAATCAAGGATTGAGGAATCCGACTTCTGGCCAAGGTGGAGTAGCGGAGACTGTATTTGCCCTCCTGCTTGAAACAACCCAAAACTGGACAAAATACATGAAATAATAGTTGTTGAATAGTGACTGCCATGCAGTAATGGACAGTGATTCCCGAGAGACAGGAAATACAGTGTGCCCTGTGTTTGCAGCAGCTTAATGTCTTGGCAGAGCTTCTAGGCAGTAGTTCAGGAAAGGGGATCATGAGCAGTTTTTGACATACTCATTGATTTGAGGAGATGGAACTAAGAGTCAGGAGGCACTAACTTGGCAAGAGCGTGCCGGGAAAGTACTGGGAAGGAGCTACAAAAAGAGCTCTAGAGATGTGAGGAAGGTCCCCTCAAACATCAGCACGTCCCCTCATCAGTATGAGGAAGTTACCCAGGCCAGGAAAGAGCCACCTGGAAAGATGTGAGGGAACAGTACTTACACTCACTGAAGGCCAAGATTGTGTGCCCTTCCTTCCTGCAAGACTAGACAACCTTGTGGTTTACAGGACCTTGGGTAGAGTTTGCAGAATAGTCAACAGTGGGAAACAGCCTTAAATGGCTTTAGTTGTATCTTACTGATCTTGAAAACAAGACCTGAAAGTATTAAGCTGTCTCCAGGTAACTTAAAAGCATCCCAGGTCAAAGCTTAAAGATACCTTTAGGCATACAAAATTACCTGGGACTCAGCAGCAAAATGTGTCATGTCTGATGTTCAGTCAAAATGTATCCCATATGCAGAGAAGTTGGAAAATGAAACCAAGATATGACATGGATATAAGAATTAGCAGACAAAGAAATTCAAATGGAAAGAAAGATCAGTGAGCTTGAAGAGACAGCAATATGGATTATCCAAAATGAAACATGTAAAGAAAAATGAATTGGAAAAAAATTAACAGAGTATCAGCAAGCCGTGGCACAACTTCAGGCAGCCCAATATTTGCATACTTGAACCTGAAAAGGGAGACAGAACAGAAAAGAAATGTTGAAGAAATAATGACTGAAACTTATTAGCATACAGCTCAATGAAACCCAAACTCAAGAAACATGAAGAGGCCAGGTGCGGTGCTCAGACCTGCAGTCCAAGCACTTTAGGAGGCCAAAGTGAGAGAATCTGAGGCCAGAATTGCTATATTGCCAACTTAGGCAATACAGCAAGACCCCATCTCTACGAAAAATAAAAAATAATAATTAGCTGAGTGTGGTGGTGTGCACCTATTGTTCTAGCTCCTCGGGAGGCTGAGGCTGGGGGGATTGCCTGACCCCGGGAGTTCGAGGTTACAGTGAGCTGTGATCATGCCACTGCAGTCTAGTCTGGGTAACAGAGGAAGGCCATGTCTATATTAAAAAAAAAATGAAGAAAATGACAACAAAGCTTATCGTAAGTACTCCAAACTAGTGATAAATAGAAAAGCTTAAAAGCATGTGAGGGCATGGGGAGTAGAGGAAGAAAATAAGGACGACAGCAGATTTTTCTCTCAGTACTCTTAACCATGTTGACCTAGTTGACATTTATATATCTATTAACAACAAATACACATTCTTCTCAAATACATGTGGAACATTTATGAAGAGAGACCGTATTCTGAGCTGTAAAACAATAATTCAAGTGAAAAATGAAACACTCTGTGATCAAAATAGAGTTAAATTGGAAATAAAAACAGAAAGATAACAGGGAAAACCTCCCAAATATTTGAAAGCAAGCATATTTGTAAGTAACTCATGGATCAAAGAAGTAGTTAAAAGAGATACAGGACAAAAATGAGTACTGGATAACTAAAAGAACAATATGAAAAAAAGTAATTAAAAGAGAAAAAGTACCATATCAGAGTTTGCAGAGAGACACTTAAGCAGTACTGATGGGAAATGTATAGCCCTAAACACCTATGCTAGAAAGGAGAAAGGCCTCAAGTCAGTGACTTTAGCTTCCACCTTAAGAAACTAGAAAAAGAGAAGCAACTTTATGCCACTAAATTTGACAACTTAGATGAAAGGTACACTTTTCGAAAGATATAAACTACCATGTTATTGAAGAATAAATAAATTTTATAACCCTGTATTTTTAATTAGATTGAATAGGTGGTGAAAAATCTTTCTACAAAGAAATCCCCAGGTTCAGATGACTTCACTGATTAGTTTTACCAACAATTGAATGGAAGAATATACCAAATCTATGCAGACTACTGCAGAAAACTGAAAAGGAGTGAATACTTCACAACTCATTCTCTGAAGCCAGCACTACCCTGATACCAAAACCAGACAAAGACATTACAAGAAAAAATAGGGGCCAGGTGTGTTGGCTCATGCCTGTAATCCCAGCAATTTGGGAGTCCAAGCGGGTGGATCATGAGGTCAAGAGATCAAGACCATCCTGGTCAACGTGGTGAAACCCTGTCTCTACTAAAAGTACAAAAAATTAGCTGGACGTGGTGGCACGTGCCTGTAATCCCAGCTACTCGGGAGGCTGAGGCAGGAGAATTGCCTGAACCCAGGAGGCGGAGGTTGCGGTGAGCCGAGATCGCGCCATTGCACTCCAGCCTGGGTAACAAGAGCGAAACTCAATCTCAAAAAAAAAAAGAAAAAATACAGACCAATAGCCCTCATGAGTATAGATACGAAAATTCTTAAAATTTTTGATGAAATATTAGCAAAATGAATCCAACATTAAAAAGGATAAAACAGTATGCCCAAGTGGGGTTTATCCTAGGAATGTGAGGTTTAACATCCAAAAATGAATTAATGTAATTCACCATATTAACAGGTCTTTAAACAAAAATACCATATGATCAACTCAGGACACATAGAAAAAGAATTTTATAAAATTCAACATCTATTTATAAAAAAAGCTCTCAGGAAATTAAGAGTAGAAGGAAACTTTCTCAACCTGATAAAAGGGAATCTACGAAACTTACAGCTAGCATCATACTTAATTGTAAAACACTGAGTGCCTTTTCCCTAAGATCAGGAACAAGACAAGAATGTCTGTTTTCACTTCTGCTCACCATTGTACTGGAGATTATAGCCAATGCAACAAGGCAACAAAAAGAAATAAGGCATGGTGTAATTGTCTTTAGTTTTAGACAACATGATTCTTTTTGTGGGAAATCCAGTGGAATCTACAAAAAAAGCTACTGAAAATAATAAGTGAATTTAACAGGGTTGCAGAATAAAACATTAATATATGAAAATCAGTTTTATTTCTGTATAGTAGTAACAAAAGATTAGACATGGCATCCAAAAATGAAATATAGATAAATGTGACAAAAGATACAGAATAGGCCGGGCGCCGTGGCTCACGCCTGTAATCCTAGCACTTTGGGAGGCCGAGGCGGGTGGATCACGAGATCAAGAGATCGAGACCATGCCGGTCAACATGGTGAAACCCCGTCTCTACTAAAAAAAAATATAAAAAATTAGCTGGGCATGGTGGCACGTACCTGTAATCCCAGCTACTCAGGAGGCTGAGGCAGGAGAATTGCCTGAACCCAGGAGGCGGAGGTTGCAGTGAGCCGAGATCGCACCATTGCATTCCAGCCTGGGTAACAAGAGCGAAACTCCGTCTCAAAAAAAAAAAATACAGAAAACTTGTGCTCTAGACATTCCGAAACATCACTGAGAGAAGTTAAAGAAGACCTGCATAAATGGAGAGGTATGCCTTGTTCATGACTTAGGAGACTCAATATTAGTAAGATATCAGATCTTCCCACAATAAATTATAGATTCATCATCATCTCATTCAAAATCTCAGCAGGCAAATTTGTAAAAATTAACAAACTGATTCCAGAAATTAGAAGGGAAATGCTAAGTGCCTCAAGAACCAATAAACTTAGAAATAGAACAACAAAGTAGGATTATTAATGCTACCTGATTTTAACACTTACAATTATGCTATAGTTATCAAGACTGTATGATACTGTAAGGTAAGAGGATTGATAGAATAGAAATTTCAGAAGTATATCCACACAGATATGGACAGATATGCCAAAGCCATTCAGGATAGTCTTCAGCACATAGGGCTGGAACAACTCAATAACCATGTTTCCCCTTACCATATACATAATATTTTAAAATCCACTCAAGATGGATCATAGACATAAATGTAAATTTAAAACACTATATGTAAGAAAAGAAAAGATCAGGGAAAATCTTTGTTGCCTTGGTCCATGCCATTTCTTAGCTGTGACATTCAATTCATGATCCATAAAAGAAGAAATTGATAAATTAGATTTTCTCAAAATTAAAAACTTCCATTGTTCAGAAGACTCTGTTAAGTGAATGAGAAGGCACATCACAGACTGGGAGTAAATATTTGCAAATTATATATCTGATAAAAGACTTGGGTGTAGACTATATAAGAACTCTCAAAACCGGTAAGAAAATGAGCAATTCACTTAAAAGTGGGCATACAGATAGAAGGGTAAGTTCTAGTATTGAGTAGTACAGAAGGGAGATCATACTCTACAGTAATTTATTATACTTACCAAAATAACTAGATGCGTAATGTTCCCAACATGGGAAAAGGATCACTGTTTCAGGTGATGGCTATCCCAGCTAACCGGATCTAATCATTACGTTATAAACATACATTGTAATGATTGTGCTATTATATACAGATATCAAAATATCACATGTACCCCCAAAATATATCTGACTATCATATGTCAGTAAAAAATGGGCATAAAGTTTGAGCAGACCCTACCAAAGAAGGGATACAGTGATAACTGTGTGATGTTTATCACACAGTTTATATGAAAAGATACTCAGCATCATCACTCATTAGGGAAATGTCCATTAAAACCACAATGCGATACAACTACCTGCAGATTAGAATGGCTCAAATTGAATAACTATACCAAATGCTGGCAAGGATGTGGAGAAACTGGGGCTTTCATGCACTTACATTGCACTGGCAGTAGAAAGTGGTACAACCACTTTGGTAAACAGTTTGACCACTTTTTGAAAGTTCACATAAACTTACCCTATGACCCAGCCATTAAACTCCTAGATATTTACTCGAGAGAGAGAGATAAAAGCATATACAAAGCCTTGTGCACAAATGTTTATAGCTTGTTCATATGTAATAGCCAACAACTAGAAACAACCCAAGTGTCCCTTAACAGGTAAATGGAAATGCATCTTACGGTTTACACCACCATGGAATACTGCTTGTAAATAAAAAGAAGTCCCCTATTGATGTACACTATGTTGTAGCTCAGGCTGCTGTAACAGAGTACCCTAGACTGAATGGCTTAGACAACAAACATTCTCACAGTTCTGGGGGCTGGTCATCTTAAGATCAGGTGCCAGCGTGGTCAGGCATTGGTGAGCCACCTCCCCCTGATTCACAGATAGCCATCTGCTTTTCTACTGTACCCCTACACGGTGATTGGGGATGGTGAGGGGAGAGAGGAGGAAAGCACTCTCCTGTCTCTTCTTAAAAGGTTGCTAACTCACCATGACTCCACTCTCCTGACCTAATTACCTCCCAAAGACCCCATCTCCCAGTACCACCATTTTGGTGGTCCTTCAACATAAGAATTTGGGGAGTGGGACACAGACATCCATCCAGTCCGTAGCACACTACAGTGTAGATGATCTCAGAAGTACTATGCTGGGTGAAAAAAACCAGGCCAAGAAAGAATACATACTGTATGTTTCCATTTATGTGGAAGTCTAGAAAATGCAAAGTAGTCTATAATGTCGATTGAAAGCAGAATAGTGGTTGTCTGGGGGTGAGGGTGAGATGACACAGGTTCAAGGTGGAAGTGAGAAGGGATTGCTACAGGACGCGACGTTTTGGAGAACGAAGGATATATTCATTATTTTGATTGTGGTGATAGTTTCACAAGTATTTACTTATGTAAAAATTAACCAAAATCTATGTCAATTAGACTTTTATAAAGCTATTTTGTTTTAAAAGTCAAAGATGAAGTTATAGTTAAACCTGTAAGCATTCATTTTTCCCGCTTGCTAAGCCCCCCATTGAAAAGATAGCAGAGGCATTAAAGTGACCCACGAAAAACCATATTAAAACATGAGAGATTTCAAGAAATACTGGGAAGACAGAAGAGCAGCCACTGAGTTAGCAAAGCAGAGGACACCGTGACCTAAAGTCTTTCATTAGTTACACTGACAAGAAGCTAGCTGATTCTCTCATCCCAACTCATGAGAGCTGAGAACTCAGAAGACGAGATGAGGTGTGAATGTGTTTCAGGTCTGTGTATAAGTGTTTAGTCCCCCAGGTTCCTTTCCCACCCTCCCAGATTGTTACCCCAGCTACAGCCCTGGGAAGCCATTGGTCTGTTAGCAAGAGAAATTGAACTACAGAGGCTCTAGACTCAGACACAAGGGGCGGGGATAAAACACAGGGCTAAAAATGAGGATCCGGGGAAGTCTGCTAGTGGGATTCCCGCATGCTCCTCTTCCCCCTCCAGCAGCCATCAGATGCACTCACTTCCCAAGAAGGAGACAGGTTCCTTTTCTTGAGACACTGAATGATCTCAAAGGAATAAACCCTAAACAGATTTGATGCTTCAGGTTTTCCTCGAGAAGAAGCCTGGCTAGCTGCCCTGTCACTCTACATAGAATTGCATCAGTCAGCAAGCCTCAGTTACACAACCTGACCTTTCATTCAGGTTTAGTACTTTTATTGTTAATTTCTAGAGCAGTATTAGATTTACAGAGAAAATGAACAGAAAGTGCGGAGGATTCCCTTTTACCCCTTCTCCTTCTTACACACAGTTTTGCCTGCCGCTACCATCTTTGAATTAGCGAATTAATACTGATACATTATAATTATTAACTAAAGTCCATAGTTCACATTAGGAATCACCCTTTGTGTTGTACAGTCTATGGATTTTGACAAATGTGTAATGTCCTGTATCTACCGTTATTATATCCAACACTGCCCTAAAAGTCCCCTGTGCTCCGCCTATTCATCCCCCTGCACCCTAATCCTCTGGCAACCACTGATTTTTTTTTCTTTCTTTTTGTTGTTTTGAGATAGAGTTGCCCAGGCTAGAGTGCATTGGCATGATCTCTGCTTACTGCAACCTCCACCTTCCAGGTTCAAGAGATTCTCATGCCTCAGCCTCCTTAATGGCTGGGATTGCAGGCATGCACCACCGTGCCCAACTAATTTTTGTATTTTTAGTAGAGATGGGGTTTCGCCATGTTGACCAGGCTGGACTTGAACTCAAGTGATCTGCCCGCCTTTACCTCCCAAAGTGTAGGGATTACAGGTGTGAGCCACCGTGCCTGGCCCACTAATTTTTTTTTAACTCTCCCTATAATTTTACCTCTTCCAGAATGTCGTATAGCTGGAATCATAGAGTGTGTAGTCTTTTCATACTGAGCAATATGTACTTCAAGTTCTTCCATGTCTTTTTGAGTCTCGATAGTTCATGTCTTAATATCTCTCTATATTCCATCGTGTGGATGTTCCACAGTTTTGTCTATCCATAAACCCGTCAAAGAACATCTTGGTTGCCTTCCAGTTCTGACAGTTGTCAGTAAAGCAGCTGTGAACATTCAAGCTTTTGTGTCGACTGAAGTTTTGGACTCATTGGGGTTAATACCTAGGAATGTGATTGCTGGCTTATGTAAGACTGCGTACTTTTGTAAGAAACCACCAAACTCTCCTCCAAAATGTCCATACCATTTTACATTTCCACCAGCACTGAATCAAAGTTCCTGTTGCTCCATATCTTGCCAGCATTTGGTATTGTCAGTGTTTTGGATTTTAGACATTCTAGTAGATGTGTAGTAGTCTCATTGTTGTAATTTGTGGTTCTCTTACAGCATGTATTATTGAGCTTTTGTGTGCTTTTTGAAGTGTTTGTTTTCTTGTTGTTGAGTTTTAAGGATTCTTTGTATATTTTGGAGTAGGTTCTTTATCACATGTGTGGTTTGCAAATATTTTCTCCCTACTCTGTGGCTGGCCTTTTCATTCTCATAACAGTGTCTTTTACACAGCATAGTTTTGCTTTTAATGAAGTCCAATCTATTGACTTTTCCTTCCATGGATCATGCTTTTGATGTTATATGTAAAAACTCATCACCAAACTCAAGGTTACTTAGATTTTCTCCCATGTTTTTTCCTGAAAGTTTTGTATTTTTGCATTTTACATTTTGGGCTATGATGCATTTTGTGTTAGTTTTGGGGGAGACTGCATGGTCAGTGTTGATTCACTTCTCTGCATGTGGATATACACAGCTGGCACTAGTTGTTCCAGCGCCACCTGTTGAAAGGACTGTTCCTTTCTCCATTGAATTGCCTTTGCTCAGTTGGCCATATTCATATGGGTCTGTTTCTGGGTTTTCTATTCTTTTACATTGATCTATTTTCTATTCCTTTACCAGTACCAACACTGTCTTGGTTACTGTAGTGTTATCGTACATCTTAAAGTCAGGGAGTGACAGTCATGCAACTTTGTTCTTCCTCGTTATTGTGTTGGCCACTCTTGTCTTTTCCCTCTCTACTTTAAACTTGAGAAACAGTTTGTTGATATTTACAAAGTAACTTGCTGGAATTTTGATTGGGAATACATTGAACTTATAGATCAAATGAAGAAGTCATGTTATAATAACATCAAATCTCTTTGTTCATAAACATGAACTATCCCTCCATTTATTTAGATCTTTTTTCCTTTCCCTCATTAGGGTTTTACAGTTTTCTTTATACAAACTTTATATATATTTTATTATACATATCTAAATATTTGTCTTTTAGGTACTAATGCAAACAGTGTGTTTTTACTTTGAAATTCTAACTGCTGGTTGCCAGCATATTGGAAAGCAATTGACTTTTGTATAATTACCTTGTATTCTGTCACTTTGCTGTAATCACTTGTTTCAGGGGTTTTTTTTTTTGATGGGGGGTTGCTGTTGACTCCTTGAAATTTTCTATATAGACAATAAAAAAAAACCTGAAACAAGTCATCTGCAAACAAACACAGTTTTTTTTCTTCCTTTCCAATCTGTGTATCTTTTATTTCCTTTTCTTTTCTTAACTGCTGTAACTAGAATTTCCAGTACAATGTTGAACAGGAGTGGTGAGAGGGGGTATCTTTCCCTTATTTCCTGTCTTAGGAGAAAAGCATCTAGTTTCTCGCCATTAAGTATTATGTTAGCTGTCGAGTTCAAGTTGAGGAAGTTCCCCTCCCTTCCTTGTTTGCTCAGTTTTTATCATGAATGGGTGTTGGATTTTATCAAGTACGTTTTCTGCATCTACTAATATGATCATATGATTTTTCTTATTTAACCTGTTGGTGTGATGGATTACAGTAATTGATTTTTCTTGTCTTTTTCCCCCCCTTTTTTGTGGAGAATGGGTTCTCCCTGTGTTGCCCAGGCAAGTCTTACCCTGGTCTCAAGCCGTCCTCCTGCCTCTGCCTCCCTAAGTGCTGGGATTACAGGCATGAACCACCACACCCAGCTCATTAATTGATTTTTAAATGTTGAACCAGGCTTGCATACCTGGGTTAAATCCCATTTACTTGGTTGTTATGTATATTGCTTTTTATACATTATTGGATTCAGTTTGCTAATATTTTGTTGAGGATTTTTGCATCTCCATATAGTTTTCTTTCTTATAACATCTTTGTCTAGTTTCAGTATTGGGGTGATACTGGTCTCAGAGAATGAGTTAACAGAAAAGTGCTTCTGTTTTCTGGAACAGATTGTAGACAGTTTGTATAATTTCATCCTTAACTGTTTGGTAGAATTCCTCATTACTTTCCTCAGCAGTCCTAGTATTTAATTCACTTTAAATCCTCTCCACTTTATCTCCTAGAGTATTTTAGGAGTTAAGTTTTTTCTCCCTTGCCTCTCCACCCTCATTGCAGCCCCAATCACACCTGTAAATATAAACTCTTT
The DNA here is from genome assembly GCA_028533165.1 of Leontopithecus rosalia. NCBI lineage: Eukaryota > Metazoa > Chordata > Mammalia > Primates > Cebidae > Leontopithecus > Leontopithecus rosalia. Next base: position 7,098,700 of record CM052662.1, read on the forward strand.
TTGACCCCTCCCTTCCTATTAGCTTACCCGCAGACTGTGAGTTTTATAAAAGCGGAGATCATGTCTCCCTTGTTCACAATGTTATCTACAACGCCCAGGGCAGTGCCTAAAACATAGTACATGCCATTAAACATTAGTTGACTTCCTTACCTAATGTCCTTGTATAGTTCTCAACAGTTTACAAAGCACTTCAGCTTTCGGGATCTTTTTTTGATCTCTAACTGTGCACATTAAGCTAGGGAAGTAGCAATACCTCATATCTCTCTTGAGGAGACTACCACTCAGGAAGATCAAATAACTTATCTTGGTTTATTCAGTTTTGAAATGGGAGCCACTAGAATTAATCCAGATCTGCTGACTTCAAGCTTTAGGCCTTTTCTTCTGTATCTAACACTAATCAAGGCGTTTCTCATACCCACCTCGCTTTATCAGATCCCCATTGAAAAAGGAGGGAGCAACAGTTATTTTGATGCCCAATAGCTCAGATACAACTGAAAAAATTAGTTTTTCCAGAAGAAGTGGTCACCTGGTAAGAGGCTCTCAAAGATCTTGATCTCCACATGTTTATTCAGACTGATGCCTGGGTCCCAGATGATACCGTCTTTTTTCATGAGTATTAGGCAATAAGAGAACATTTTAAAGGACTGTATTAATGTTATATACGTTACGTTCTATAAGTAAGAGAACATTTTAAAGGACTGTATTAATGTTATATACGTTACATTCTATAAGTAAGAGAACATTTTAAAGGACTGTATTTATGTTATATACGTTACATTCTATCTTCGCTCTACGGCAAAAGTAATTTTTGCCTTCTGAGAAGCTGTTTATTACTTTCTCACTGAGGAAAGGCAAACAGATGATTTATAGACTTCCCTGTTTAGGGCATCATTCATATTTTAAAGCAGCGTTCAATTAATAAAGATTTTAATTTTAAGCACCCACATACGTGATGCAATAGGTACCAGAAAGCAAAGGAAAAAAAGTGGTCATCGCGCCTTTTCTAGTGTGTGTCTTGAAAAACAAATTTCCGTGGGTGCCCAAGTGTGCTCTTCTTTCATAGTTTGCAAACAACTTAAGAGAAAGCTCAGCATTTATTCATTGCTGAAGAATCTAGCTGACATCCTTGGAAAATAATTTGAAGAGCTAGTGGGTCGGTGCATGCCGTGCTAGAAGCTTTGAGCTCCCTTTTGCATTCTATAATTTATATGTGTCCCAGCATGAGGTCGTTTTCACGATTTTGCTTTTGAATTATGTATATTACAGTGAAATGTACTGATATATATATATAGAAATGACCTATAAAGATTTCTTTTTCCCAGAATTTAACCTTTTAAGACCTCTTTATTCTCCAGACCACCCTCGTCATAAACACATGCCAGAGCTATATTGTCACACTGGACCCACGTATTATAGTAAATATTATAATATATTTTTATAATAACATAGTGTACCATTTGTTGATATTTGACAAACGTGTACTTATTAAGAACTTGACCAAAAGTATAATTAAGCATTAACGGGGGTCTACTTTTATGCAAAGAAAATAAAAAGAAAAAAATTGTCCAGAGGGTATATGGCTTCTTGCAGAAACAGAATAAGAGTAAAGTTTAATTAGACTTGTAAGGATTTTAACAATCCTTGGATCATTTAATTTTAAATTTTGTTTTTCAAAAATATTTGAGATGGTCAGAGGGAGACTGAGATACATTTCCAGTGGAAAGTTTATGGAAGAATAAACATTTTGTGACTGTACAGAAATACATAAGAGCATTTGGCTTTTTCAGATAACTGATGTTTTAAAGTAATTTTAAAATACACAATTATAACAATTATAATTTTTTCTAATTAGGATCCAGTTTATGGGAAAGGAAAACTTGGAGAAATCCAGGGACTTATTCTGGGAATGTTGGACACCTTTAACTATGAACAAGTAAGTAAGCTGCTTGCTACATCTAAGTCTATCCTGAGGTAGGAGAAAAAGCTATTTATTTTCTTTTTTCTTTTGTACCTATACTTTGAAAAAAAATACTGTCTCTTTACTGGCAGTTAGGTAGACTGAGGTGTATGTGTGTGTATTTCTTCTGTTTTTTAATTTCTCTTGCCAGGCATGCTGGCTCATACCTGTAATGCCAGTACTTTGGGAGACTGAGACAGGAGGATTGCTTGAGGCCAGGAGTTTGAGACCAGCCCAGGCAGCATAGCAAGACTCCGTCTCTACAAAAAATAAAAAAATTAGCTGGGCATGGTGGAATGTGCGTATAATCGTAACTACTCGGACAATCAGTTGAGCCCAGGAGTTGGAGTCTGCAGTGAGCTATAATCATGCCGCTGCACCCCCAGGTGACAGAGCTAGACCCTGTCTCTAAAAAAACAAAAAATTCTCTTGACCTTAATTTGTGCACACACACACATATTTCAGAATGTAGAAATGCATATAATTCAAATTTAGTTTATTTTTTGATTCATTGGTAATGAAACAAATACCTTTTTCTCCAAATGAAAGTATGAGAAACTTTCTGGAAAAATAATACAAAACTATAGCACATGAAAAGGAAGGGTCAACGTGAATATAGAAAATTGCAAAATAAAATTAAATGAGTGTTATTTTAAGCATTCTGAAACGTATAGTTGTCACTAACGGTTGTATTAGTTCATTTTTATGCTGCTGATAAAGACATACCTGAGACTGGGCGGTTTACAAAAGAAAGAGGTTTACTGGACGCACAGTTTCACATGGCTGGGGAGGCCTCACAGTCATGGCAGAAGGTGAAAGGCGTGTCTCAGGTGGTGGCAGATAAGAGCTTGTGCAGGGAAACTGCCCCTTACAATACCATCCGATCTCGTGAGACTTGCTTGTTGTCTCATGAACAACACGGGAAAGACCCGTCCCCATGATTCGGTTACCTCCCACTGGGTTACTCCCACCACACGTGAGAGTTCAAGATGAGATTTGGGTGGGAACACAGCCAAATCATAGCACCATAAATGGTCACTAGTCTTCCCTTAACTCCAAATTGCCTTTAGCTTTAAGTCTCAGTAAGAGCCAGCTTGGTGTTATGGGCTTTTTTCTCAGTGTGCCACAAAGTGACTCATGAAGTCACCTAGGAAAAGTGCCATTTACGTCTGTTGGAGATGATGTCTGCTTTTTCTTTAAGAATCTGAGAGAAGAAAAAGGAAAATGTGGTGACAGCTTTTCTTAGAATGTTATAAGAATTGCAGTTTGGCTAAGCATAGCCCACTGAAGCTTGATACCCCGCAGGCACACATTCCAGGTTAGCAGAGGTAAAATTGAGTGCAAGGCAGAAAACATTTGCCAGTTTGGGAACTATGGAAGAGGAGAAAAAGATGATACTGATTGGAAAAAATTAGAATGGAAAAAATTAGAATGGAAAAAAAGGTTTGCATTCCAGGTAAAGTTAAAGAGCTAAGCTGTATAGCAAGGAGGGCAGGCAGTACCTAACTCTGCCTTCCCCTGTAGGGCTGAGAGAAAAGAACCCAAATACATAGTCAGATGATATATATGAATGTTAAGAGTGAGATACAGTAAGAAAAGAATGCTTTATAAATACGGAGAGCCTTAAAATGACTTAATGTGATAGCTGTTAAAATGTCTTTATGTGACTTAATGATAGATGTCATGGTCTTGAGTAGATGCAGATGACGTACAAGCACTGATCAGGAAAATGTGTCTCTCTGCCCAAGGAAGATGAAAATGGAGCAATGGCCATTAGCTTTGCTAGTGAAAAGATACTTGAAACATTACCATGAATGCAGTTTCAAGAAAAAATCAGGGATCCAGACTTAGCTGTATTCTTTATTACAACACTGAGCCATTCAGAGAGAAGTTATGATATAAATATAATAAATAGATGTGAGCTTATCTAGTCATTTGAAAGCTGTCAATACTGAATTAAGCTGCAGGATGGCAGAGCTCACATTTCTTCGTAGAAAATCGTGACAGACTTGAGAATCTTAATGTATACACTCATTATTAACTGCACACTGAGGTTAGCTGCTTCAATCTGGGAGACTGATTTTTTTTGTTTCAACAATTTCATCCGTTTAGAGTGTGTTCCAATTTTAGTTGTTGGTAGTTGAAAATTAAACAAGTGCTGTTCACCTTCCTCTCCTCTGTCTCTTTCATCGTATAACCCTTTGCTCGTCTGTTTTTTGTTGCGTTCTTTCATAGACCCTGCTGGAAACAACAACTAACCTTCTCAACCAAGATCTCCATTGGTCATTATGTAACCTGAGAGCTTCGGTCACCAGAGGACTGAATCCCAAACAAGATTACTGCTCCATCTGTTTGCAGCAGTACAAGAGACGCCAAGAAATGGCTGATGAAATTATTGTCTTTAGGTAAGAAAGGGAAGGAAATGTTATGTGTATTGTACATGTGCATCTGTGGCATTACCAGGCTAGAATAGACATGGTTACATGTGATAGGCAAGTTTCTGCCCTCACAGACCTTAATTCTGCAGTGGGGTGGAGGCTAGGGTGCCCAGGCAAGACATAAATCCAGAGGAATAAGAGCTGTGGCGAGAATAAAACATGGGCCAGATGGATAGAAGGATGAGGTGCTCAGGGCAAATGCTGTTAAATGAGGAAAACCGGATCTGAGGAAGTGACCTTTGAATAGAGAGAGGGAGAAGCAGAGGTGCTGAGAGGTGATTGATTCCAAATGCACTTTAAAAGGAAGGATGACTCGCTGGTGTTTTTGATGTGGAGTCTAAGAGAAAATTGAGTCTGTAGTCTGAGCAATTGGGTAAACGTGGTACCATTGTCTAAGATGAGGAGGAACAGGTACAAGGAACTGGGGAAATCAAGCGTTTTGTCTTTCATGTGTGAGGTTGGATATGTACTGTCGGACATCAGGTAGGGATGCCAGCTAGACAGATATTCAAGTCAGAAATCTGGAGATGTGTTGGGACTGGAAAATTTAAATTTAGAAGTGTCAGCATATGATATTTAAGCCACAATACAAAAAGAGAAGAAGCCTAGTGCAGAGTTAAGGTGTTGGTCTCAGGAGCAAAGGCAGCTCATCTGGAATATATGGATAGAGGTAACATGATATGGCCTTGGAGTCAAGCTTCCTAAGTTCAAATCTTGACTCTGCGGCATGCCAGCTATCTGTGAGACCTTGGACAAGTGATTTAACCTCTTTATATCTTAGTTTCCTCATATGTAAATAGGAAAACAGTACCTGCCTCCTAGGGTTTTGGGAGGACTGGATAAGATGATTTATATAAGGCACTTGTAACAGTGCCTGGCGTGAGTAAGCATTATCTGAGTGTTAGCTCTAGCTCTGCAGGAAGATTGGTAGATTTGCTGGGTGGAAGGAGACAGTAGTTCTCATCACACAGAGAGCCCATTCAGGCAAGAAATACTTAATGAGTACCTACTGTATGCCAGCTGCTATTCAAGGGGATAGGATACAGAACGAACAAAACAAAGGATCTGCCCTCATGGAGTTTACATTGTACTGGCGGTGATATACCGTAAGCCAACAAGTGAAACGCCAGATACTGATAACTACTACAGGGAAAAAAATGTTAAAGGAGATCCAGAGTGTTTGGTGGCGGCGGAGTGCGGATACCTGGTACAGGGCAGCCAGGGAAAGGCTCACTCTTAAGGTGGCTTATGAATGGACAACTTAAAAATTAAGTAGTAAAAATACAATTAATAGTTACATGAATAAAAACAAGCTATGGCATATAGGAAAGGGAATGTCGGAGCTACTCATTTATAGAATAGTCTGAGAAAGCCTCCTGGTTTCAGTGACATTTGAGGAGACCTGCAGGAAGTGGCCATGCAGCCTCAGAAGAGAGCACCCCAGGCAGAAGACCAGCAAGTGCGGAGACCGTGAGGTGGGAGAGGCGTGGCACTCTTGAGGACTAGTGAGTGAGGAGGCTGGCGGCACCTGAGCAGCCAGGGCAGGGGAGATGAGGGAAACGTCAGAGGAGGCGCAGAGGCCAAATCGTGTGGGCGCTGGGCCAGGTCTAACTCATTTCTGTAAGTTAGACTTGTACTCAGATGAGAAGCAATTGGATGGTTTTGAGGAGGGGGTGGTGATGTGATCTGACCTGTGTCTTAGGATTACTCTGAATGTTGTGTTAAAGAACTAGAGCGATCAAGGGGGAAAGCAGACTGGCCCGGTAGGCCATTGTAGTAGCCCGTGTGAGAGGTGGTCTAACAGTCATGGAGTAAGAAGCAGTAGGATTCTGGATATATTTGGAAGGCGGTGGTATTTTAAAGCTATGGAACCTGAAAATAATAACTAAAGGAGCAAAGATAGTTATAACAGAGTATAGAAGTATACGTATCTATCTATCTATCTATCTATCTATCTATCTATATCTTTCTATATATATATATATAGATATATATGGAGAGAGAAAGAGAGAGAGAGAGAAGGGAAGGCAAAAGAGTATAAAGACTATAGAAAAGAAAAGGATTGGTGGGTGCGCTCGCTCAGGCCAGGTGCAGTGGCTCACACCTGTAATGCCAGCAGTTTGGGAGGCTGAGGTGGACAGATCACATGAGGTCAGAGGTTCAAGATCAGCCTGACCACATGAAGAAACACTGTCTCTACTAAACATACAAAAATTGGATCACATCACCACCCCCTCCTCAAAACCATCCAATGGCTTCTCATCTGAGTACAAGTCTAACTTATAGAAATGAGTTAGACTGGGCGTGGTGGCATGTGCCTGTAATCCCCGCTACTCAGGAGGCTGAGGCAGGAGGATCACTTGAACCCAGGAGGTGGAGGTTGCAGTGAGCTGAGATTGCGCCACTGCACTCCAGCCTGACAACAAGAGCAAAACTCTTGTCTCAAAAAGAAAGAAAGAAAGAAAAAGGATTGATTTCTGAAATGTCCAACATTTTAGGTTAGAGAAATTAAGATAAATCAATGTAGATGGCTGAGAATGAGTCTCAGTCCTCAACTTCTGGAGGCTCATTTGGTCATTTAGTGTAATCGGTAGGGAATTTCTTTGTAAGAATAGTGTAAAGATTTACTATAGCAATGACATTTTTGTAAATGTTTAATCAAATCACAACCCTTACCTTGAATTTGATGAGCAGACCACACATGTTATTATCAAGCTACTTAAATAATTATGATTTTTCCCAGTTGCCTTTTTTTTGAGACAGAGTCTTGCTCTGTCTCCCAGGCTGGAGTGCAATGGCGCAGTCTGCTCACTGCAGCCGCCACCTCCCGGATTCAAGCAAATCTCGTGCCTCAGCCTCCCAAGTGGTTGGGACTACAGGCATGCACCACCACGCCTGGCTAATTTTTTGTTTTTTGATTTTTGGGTTTTGGGTGGGGTTTTTTTTGTTTTTGTTTGTTTTTTTTTTTTTGAGACAGAGTTTCATTCTTATCACCCCGGCTGGAGTGCAGACCTCAACTCACTGTAACCTCCGCCTCCTGGGTTCAAGCGATTCTCGTGCCTCATCCTCCCAAGTAGCTGAGATTACAGGCGCGCACCACCACGCCCATCTAATTTTTTGTATTTTTAGTAGACATGGGGTTTCACCATGTCGTCCAGGCTGGTCTCAAACTCCTAACCTCACATGGTCCGTCCTCCTCAGCCTCCCAAAGTGTTGGTATTACAGGCGTGAACCATCACGCCAGCACCCAGTTGCCTTTTTCTTAGACTATCTAAAAATCTAAAAATACTATCCAGATTTCGTAGTTTGAGAAATGACCAGAAGTTCAACTCATCCTCTAGGTAATTTGTAGTCCAAGAACTGTGATTCTGTTCGTACTCACAACATAAGTATACAAATATATGAATTTGGGTTTTGGTGAAGAGGGGACAGCAAGGGTGCGTTTTCTTTCTCCTTCTTACCCTGTACAGACATCGGTGAATTCCTACTTATTAGAGATCTGTGTCGCCTCTAAGCACACGTATGAGCTTACGTTTATGGATTTTGTGATAGTGAAAAGTACAGATGTGTTGCCTTCATTTCACAGCTGTGGCCATCTGTATCACTCATTCTGCCTACAAAGCAAAGAATGCACTGTGGAAATTGAGGGCCAAATAAGATGGACGTGCTACAAATGCAGCTCAAGTAACAAAGTAGGAAAACTCAGTGAAAATTCATCTGAAATTAAAAAGGGCAGGATAACCCCCTCACAGGTAAGACTTGTTTTCGTGGCAAAATGGAGATGGTCTTTTCTTCCCAATGTCATTTAGGCCTGGTCTCATTTTCCTCAGGTCCTATAGGTCTCGACAAATTTACCTGGTGAGTATTAGGTACATAGAATGTTCTATTCAGTCCTTTTTCATGTTTGAAGAGCCTCTCCTCTCTACTCAGTACTGAAAAACATGGGTTTGAGAGCAACAGATGAGATTTTCTGCCTTCAGAAGGCTTAAGATCTAGTTGGACAGATGAGGGGTACACACATGAGCCTGCTTTAAGAACTTTTGACAGAGTAACAGCAAGTACAACTGAGTACCTGCAGGTACCAATGAGTGCGGAATTGTGACTTGTAAGTAGGGCTGATGATGGACAAGGTACATACACATATGCTCTTTCACTGCCTTTGGAGTGTGACTACTGGACTAGGTGGCAATTTTATGTATTTTACAGCCTTTTTAAAAGCAGGCAGTGAAGTAGAGTTTGAACTCTCCTGCTGAGTGGTTTTCAGGAGAGCAGAACTTTGGTTCAGTGCGGGGAACAAGTACATGGTTTTCTCAGCTGGGTAACTTTCTTCAAAGAACCTGATGCAATAGTGTTCATTTGAGAAGTCTTTCAATACCTTTAGAGTACATGACTACTGAACTAGATAATAACTTTATGGGTTTTTTTGTTTTTTGAGACGAAGTCTCGCTCTGTCGCCAAGCTGGAGTGCAATGGCGTGATCTAGGGACACTGCAACCTCTGCCTCCCAGGTTCAAGCTATTCTCCTGCCTCAGCCTCCCGAGTATCTGGGATTACAGGCACCCACCACCATGCCCAGCTAATTTTTGTATTTTTAGTAGAGACCTATTTCACTTTGTTGGCCAGAATGGTCTCGATCTCTTGACCTCATGATCTGCCTGCCTTGGCCTCGCAGAGTGCTGGGATTACAGATGTGAGCCAGAGCCACTGCACCCAGCCAATTTTGTGTATTTTACAGCCTTTTTAAAAGCAGTCAGTGGAGCAGAGTTTGAATCTACTGCCTGTTTTTAGGGGAGCAGAACTTGACAGCACGAGGGGTTCAGTGTGGAGAAGTTACTGGGACTGGGACTTGATCATTGTGCTGTACCCAGCTCTACTTCCTCTTTGAAGTAGTATCTTATCTTCCGCTTCTTGTTCCTTCCTCTGCACTACCCCATCCTGTAGTTGGCCTTCAGATCACATAGTAAACAGTTGGGCCTGTTGCTTTTCTCTTTCTGTTTCATCAGCCATGGGCATTGTATTAGAGCAGAGGCTGGACTAACTGCTCTCCAGATAACAACGCAGAACTTCTGCTCTCCATTGTAGCCTTTCCATTTACCCTTTCCCCTAGTTTGCATTCAGCAGTGTGGTGGGTACTGTGCCAGGTGCCCGGGGATACAGTGGTAGACAACGCAAACATGGTCTTGTCTTGCAGAGTTTACAGTCAATGAAATGATAAACAGATTTTTGACTAAGTACTCAAAAAAAAAACTCATGTCTCTTTCCCACTTTTTGATGGCGTTCCTTTTTTCTTGCTGATGTGTTTGAGTTTTTTGTAGATTCTGGATGTTAGTTCTTTGTTGGATGCATGGTTTGTGAATATTTCCTCCCACTCTGTTTACTCTGCTGATTATTTCTTTTGCTGTGCAGAAGCTTTTCAGTTCAATTAGGATCCATTTATTTATTTTGGGTTTTTTTTTTTTTTACATTTGCTTTTGGGTTCTTGGTCACAAAGCCTTTGCCTAAGCCAGTGTCTAGAAGGGTTTTTCCAATGTTATCTTCTAGAATTTTTATGGATTTAGGTCTTAGATTTAAGCCTTTGATCCATCTCGAGTTGATTTTTGTATAAAGTGAAAGATGAGGATCCAGTTTCATTCTCCTACATGTGGCTTGCCCGTTCTCCCAGCACCATTTGTTGAATAGGGCGTCCTTTCCCCACTTGATGTTTTTGCATGTTTTGTCAAAGATCAGTTAGCTGTAAGTATTTGGTTTTCTGATTTCTCTACTCTGTTCCGTGGGTCTGCCTTCCTGGTTTATACCAGCACCGTGCTGCTTTGGTAACTAGTCTTGTAGTAGAGATTGAAGTTGGGTAATGTGATGTCTGCAGATTTGTTCTTTTGCTTACTACTGCTTTGGCTCTTTTTTGGTTCCATATGAATTTTAGGATTCTTTTTCTAGTTCTATGAAGAATGATGATGGTATTTGATGAGAATTGCATTGAATCTGTAGATTGCTTTTGGCAGTATGGTCATTTTCACGATTTTGATTCTACCCATCCATGAGCATGGGATATATTTCCATTTGTTTGTGTCATCTATGATTTCTTTCAGCAGCGTTCTGTAGTTTTCCTTGTAGAGCTCTTTCACCTCCTTGGTGGGTATATTCCTCCGTATTTTATTTATTTATTTTTGCAGCTATTGTAAAAGGGATTGAGTTCTTGATTCTCAGCTTGGTCATGGTTGGTGCATAGCAGTGCTGCTAATTTGGGTATGTTAATTTAGTATCCTAAATCTTTATTGAAATCTTTTGTCGGATTTTGGAGCTTACTGGATGAGTCTTTAGGGTTTTCTAGGTATACAGTCATGTCATCAGCACACAGTGGTGGTCTGACTTCCTCTTTACCCGTTAGGACACCCTTGATTTCTTTCTCTTGCCCGATTGCTCTGGCTAGGACTTCCAGTACTGTGTTGAACAGAAGTGATGAAAGTGGGCATCCTTGCCTTGTTCCAGTTCTCAGGGAAAACCATTTTAAAATTGGATCTGCACATCCGCAGCAGGTTTGTTTCTGAGGCTGTCCCATTCTGCAGGATGGGAGAGATGACCCAATATTTTCATTAACAGGAAGCTTCAGTAAGAGCAAATCTAGATGCTTTCTTGTAATTGTATAGAAGATAGAATGAGAACTATTTTGTTTTTTCTTAAATTTTCCTCTAGCTGTCTGTGTCCCTTGATTTTCTTGCATAAGATAGTGTGAAAGATCTAGTGGGTTAGGTAATATAAGGAGGAAGAGGATATGAAATGTATCACATACATTTGTTAGATGTTTTTATGTTAAGTTAGTCTTTACACAAAGTTATAAGGGTGATATCTTCCTTATTTTACAGCTAAAGGAACTATCTGTGGCTCAGAGTGTGAGGGCCAGTATTTGAACTCAAGTTTGCAAGACCATCATTACCCCCAATTATCCTACCACCAGCCTGTTCTATTTTTATTCTGGCTTTATTGAAACCTGGTAAAGCTGATTTTTAAAATACATCCATACCATTTTGGCAGTCCTAATTAAGATTTCTCACCACCGTGTGAACCATTCACATTTCCAGTTATAAGAAAATTTAAAATGAAAATACTAATTCTACTATGATGGTTTTTTATTAAATTTTGTTATATGAAAGTTTTACTTTCCTCTCTTAATTTCCTTTTAAAATCTGTCATCCCTGGTTAAGTTCCTACACAGTACATGGAGAGTAGCACGAGGGGCCATCAGGCCGAAACAGCCAGTCAGCTTCCACCTGTTGCTCTCTACACCTAGAAGGTGGCGAATGCATTGGGATCCCCTCACCGCCTGTGCAATGCCGTCCTTCTGTCAAACAGCTTTTTGTTTCATCTTTTTCCAAGACTTGAGATAATTAACTTCTACTTCTTCAGTTTCTGACTCCAGCTCAACAGGTTGCAGTAGTTACCCTCAAAACTGTGATCATGGCAGTTCAAGTCTTGAGTCTTCCCGCCACTTCTGCCTCACTCCTTTTTAAATCACTGGTCAGTATGTACAACCAATAATTCAGACGTATTAGTTACCTGCCAGCAGGTCACGTAGATGTGGTGGGGGTTATTCCCCAGAAAGCTTGCTTCCCTCTGGAATAAGCACTTTCAGTCTTCCAAAAAAAAAAGGAGAAATGACCCAAATTACTTTCTTTCCTTATCTCCCCCTCTTTCTCCTTCCCCCAGGCTTACTGAAAATCAGGTCTGTAGAATAGGCCTCATAAATCTATCTGATTCTCTTTCTGATTTCTCTACATATTACCCACAGAAGAAACTAATTTCAGCTGAAGTGCTCAACATTCTAGTATATTTTCTTCACAAACATTACTCACTTACATTAATACAATCAAATAATTTAAATTTCACCTGATTATTTCTTTATTAAATCCATAGTAGCAAATAACCGTCTTCATTAGCATTGATTAGCATGAGAAGAAATTACCTTGCTGTTAATTGTTTAAAAAACAGTAATTGTTGGTTTTTAATTATTAGTTATATTTAATAGCAATTATTAGTTTTTAAGTGTTAGTAATTATCAACAGGCAACTTGATATAAATCTAAAGAAAAAGAACTAATGTTTTCTAGATTTCACTTATTAATAGGGCTTGGAGTTCTTGAGAGTAGGTAATAAGCTAACACACTGCTATGTACCAGAACGTTCAAGTTGTCATTCCTTTGAAAACTTCAAAAGCAAAAGCATTCTTAGACACTCATTAGGGAGCTTTTTATGGTATTGCTCAAAATCCACTACTTGGAATTGGTTTTATTTCTCGGTGTTTAGAGTTTTCTAGGAAAATGTTTTGTTTTTTGGGGGGTAAATGTGTAAATAATGTCAGGAGGAAGAATTAACAACTTCAAGTAATTATTCAGTAAATGATATTTATGTTCACCAGTCATAATTTTCTAGTAACCATTACACATTGCTTATTTATTTTGAATTCCCACTGTAATTGGAGATTCAATTTACGTGTCATTTAATGAAATAGGAAAAGTGACATTAAAACCTGTTTTCATTTGTCCATTTTATTTATTTATTTATTTTTGAATTGCATTTTAGGTTTTGGGGTACGTGTGAAGAACATGCAAGATAGTTGCATGGATACACATGTGGCAGTGTGATTTGCTGCCTTCCTCCCCTTTAGCTATATCTGGCATTTCTCCCCATGCTATCTCTTCCCAGCTCCCCTTTCCCGCTGTCCCTCCCCTATTCCCCCCAACAGACCCCTGTGTGTAGTGATCCCCTCCCTGTGTCCATGTGTTCTCATTGTTCAACACCCACCTATGAGTGAGAACATGCGGTATTTCATTTTCTGTTCTTGTGTCAGTTTGCTGAGAATGATGTTCTCCAGATTTATCCATGTCCCTACAAAGGACATGAACTCATCATTTTTGATTGCTGCATAATATTCCATGGTGTATATGTGCCACATTTTCCCAGTCTAGTCTATCATCGATGGGCATTTGGGTTGGTTCCAGGTCTTTGCTATTGTAAATAGTGCTGCAGTGAACATTCGTGTGCTTGTGTCCTTATAGTAGAACGATTTATAGTCCTTTGGATACCATTTGTCCATTTTAAAAGAATATTAGCTCTCTGATATAAATAGGTCATATCAATACTATATTACCGTAATTTAATATATATTATTATAATTAAACCAAATACTAAAAAATGAGATTTCAGTGTTCACCAGTAGTGGCATTTCTCAAAAGAGTATCTTCAACATTAAACTTACACATTAAATGAAGATTTTTTTTTTAGATGGAATTTCGCTCTGTCTCCAGGCTGAAGTGCAGTGGTGTGATCTCAGCTCACTGCAACCTCCGCCTCTGGGGTTCAAGCAATTCTCCTGCCTCAGCCTTCCGAGTAGCTGGGACTACAGGCACATGCCATGATGCCCAGCTAATTTTTTGTATTTTTAGGAGAGACCGGGTTTCACAATGTTGACCAGGGTTGTTTCGATCTCTTGACCTCGTGATCTACCCTCCTCGTGATCCACCCACCTCAGCCACCCAGAGTGCTGGGATTATAGACGTGAGCCACCGCTCCCCACCTAAATGAAGATTAATGTGACTCAGAAGTGCTTAGAGATGGTTTGTCATCCTAATATAAATACAGCATTTTGAGGAGACTTTTGCCCATTTTACAGTAATCTTGTTAGTATGCTGTAGTACTTAGTGATTCATTACTTCAGCCAGTATTTAATGTACGCCAAACATACATTGGGCCAAACACTATTCCTGGTATGAGGATACATTGGTGAACAAAAGAATAACCACAGTTCCCACTGTCGTGTAGTTTGCCATCTAGTAAGGGAGCTAGCCATAAATAATTAGGTAAATAAGCATTATATAAAATATATAGTTTCAAATTGTCATGGGTACATAATTGGCATAAAGGGAAAGAATAGACTATTATAGGGAGAAGAACATGGGGGAAACCTATTTTAGATTCGGTGGTTCGGGAGTCTTTATATGCAGAGATAATATTTAAGCCAAGACTTGAAGGCTAAGATGGTAGCAGCCATGTGAAAAATGTTTCAGGCAAGAGAGAGCAGCAAGCACAGAGGAGCCGAAGAGACAAATGACTTGTTCGAGGAACTGGAAAAAGATCAGCAACAGGAACGTGGTTCCTAAGAGGGAAGATGGCCAGGAATGAAGCTGAAGAGGTAGGTAGATAGGGCCTGGTTAGCCTCAAAGACCCTGGTCAAACGTTTGGTTTTTATTCCTGGGAATCATTCAGTGGTGATCGCAACTGCAGAGAGTGAATCGATCGCCACATCCATATCACCAGCCCTGTTCCAGTGATTTTCCAGAGCTGTATTATATTCAGACTTTTGAAGTTCCATAAATTTGTGTATTTTCCCTTTGATACAGAAAAATCTTCATATAGACAAAGAGACCTAAAGATGAAAATAATAGAAATTGTTTTTAGTATTTTTATAGAACTAAGGCTTTGATGGAAATATGAGATAAGGACATAAAAAATCCTGTCGTCCAATAAAATTTGAAAAAAATGCAATTTTACCAGTGATCAAAGAAATGCAACGAAATCAACTATATGATGCCATTTTTTTTTTAGTTTTTAAGCTGGCAAATGTTTAAAAATACATAATTAAATTGAAATGCTTTAAAAATACCTATGCATTTACATTGATAAGGATGTAAGGAGACAGGTACTTTTATGCACTGCTAGTGGGAATGCATATTTGTATAAGTCCACAATCCCTTGTCTGAGTCACTTTGGCCAGATATGTTTCAGAATTCAGAAGTTTTTGGATTTTATAAATGTAATACAAAGACTTCCACTTCAGGACAAGATGCATTTGGAGGTTTTTGGGGGAGGAAAGGGACAAAATATATAAAATAATGGTTCATAAGACATTGGACACCAGGCAGTGAAAAACAGTGACCCTGAAAGACAAGAAACAAATGACATAAACCCCAGGATTTCGTTTTTTTTTTTTTTTGAGTCGGAGTTTCACTCTTGTTACCCAGGCTGGAGTGCAATGGCGCGATCTCGGCTCACCGCAACCTCCGCCTTCTGGGTTCAGCCAATTCTCCTGCCTCAGCCTCCTGAGTAGCTGGGATTACAGGCATGCACCACCATGCCCAGCTAATTTTTTGTATTTTTAGCAGAGATGGGGTTTCACCTTGTTGACCAGGATGGTCTCGATCTCTTGACCTCGTGACCCACCTGCCTTGGCCTCCCAAAACCCTAGGATTTCTACCAACTTACTCCCTAGAGAAAGTTTTCACACCATGACTCAGAAAGGGAGAACCAAGGCAGAACTTAGTCTCTCTGGGTCAAGGAGACAGAGTTCAGAGTCCAGGAAAGACAAGGCGGCTAGAGTTTACAGGATGGAGTGTTATGGAGAGAGTTTACAGGATGGAGTATTATGGAGAGAGAGAATTTACAGGATGGAGTATTATGGGGAGAGAGAGTTTCCAGGGTGGAGTATTGTGGTTACAGGATGGAGTATTATGGAGAGAGAGAGTTTCCAGGGTGGAGTATTGTGGTTACAGGATGGAGTATTATGGAGAGAGAGAGTTTCCAGGGTGGAGTATTGTGGTTACAGGATGGAGTATTATGGAGAGTGAGAGTTTACAGGGTGGAGTATTATGGAGAGAGAGTTTCCAGGGTGGAGTATTATGGAGAGAGAGTTTACAGGATGGAGTATCTATGGAGAGAGAGAGTTTACAGGATGGAGTATTATGGAGAGAGAGAGCCCTCCATAGATCTGCAGAAGGTAACTTTTGAGTATTCATTTGAGTACTTACCACTTGCTTATCCACTGTGTAAGGAAACTACTTAAAGTCAAAAATAAGAAAAGAAAGGAAAAAGAAGTAAAAGTACCACCCAAAAGGATTCAGTTAAACAATGTCCCAGACTCACAAAGCCAGATGTAGTGCTTTCTCCTACCAGCCAGCCTGGAAATCAAGGTATCATTGAGAGTACTAAGTAAATTCTTAGCCTCAGTAGTGGGGAAAAAAATTAACTGCCGCTTTGATCTCACCTAACAAAGCTTAAAATAAAAAACCTAAAAATATAAAACTATTTCCAAGTATTATAACCACGTCTCAGAACAGAGCTCGAGAATTCATAAAGAATTATAAAAATATCCAGTACCCAACAAGATAGGATCCACAGTGTCTGGTATTTGATCAAAAATGACAAGGCATGCAAAGTAGCAGGAAAACATAAGCCATGATAATGAGGGGAAAAATCAACCCAATGAAACTGACACAGAAATGACCCAGATAATAAAATTAGCAGACAAGGACATGTAAAGTTATAATTGTATTCCGTATGTTCAAGAAGCTAGAAGAACAATCAAACACGTCAAATGAAAATAGGGAATTTAGAACCAGTAGAACATCTAGAGATTTAAAGTACAATGTCTGAGATGAAGAATATACTAGATTATTAGCAGAATGGGCATTGGAGAAGAAATAATTAGTGAACTTAACAATATAGCAATAGAAACTATCCCAAATCAAACACAGAGAACAAAAGACTAGACAGAAATGAACAGGGCTTGGTGCAGTGGCTCATGCCTGTAATCCCTGCACTTAAGGAGGTCAAGGCAGGAGGATCACTTGAGCCTAGGAGTTTTAGACCAGTCTGGGCAACATGGTAAGACCCTGTCTCTACAAAAATTTTTAAAAAATCAGCTGGATGTGGTGGCACATGTCTGTGGTCCCAGCTACTCAGGAGCTGAGGCAAGAAGGTAACGAGCCCAGAAGGTCAAGGCTGCAGTGAGCTATGATTGTGCCACGGGACTCCAGCCTGGGCAACAGAGCGAGACTCTATCTCAAAAAAGAAAAAGAAATGAGTAGATCATTGGTGAACTACATGGAACAACTTCAAGTGGCCAAATATACATCTAATTGGAATCCTGGAAGAAGTAGGGACACAGAATACAAAAAGAAAATATTTGAAGAGATGTGATAGAGTGCTAATTCCAGTAATAGCAGAGCAGCCTATGTTAGATGACCTTTCTGCTAATAATAATTATAAGCCCTAGGCAAACCATTAAAAAAAACATTGTTTAGAGAACAAGTGGAAGCAGGCAGAAACTATAGGGAACACAGACCTTGAGAGAAGGGAGGCAAACTAGACAATCTCTACATTTAACCAGCTTTTCTCTGGGGTGCTTCTTGGCTTGCCGTGGAGTCCTAGAGAGAAGAATTTGAATGGCAAGTCTCATTCATACTGGGCTAAAGAAACAGAGGTCAAATTACAAGACTACCAAAGCAGCTCTAAATTGAGGGAAAAAATCTCAGAAGGAAGCCTGCCACAGAAGAAGGAGCCCCAAGTTTTCTTTGCAGTTTTCCAAACTGTGTACAGACAGACAGTGCTTTCAGAAAGCAGCATCAGGTACTAAAGAACTGAGCAGAGATTTCAGCAGCTGCCTGGTGCTGAGTTTTGAATGTAAGTGTTGCTTATGTTAGAGGGATTGATAAATACTTCACATTTTGTGTTGAAACTGCAGAAGGGATATAGTTAAGGACTAAGGGATTTCCCAGGACTAAGGGCAAAAGCACATTAAATCCTAACAAAGCCAAAACCCCAAATATCACAGGATCAGTAAGAGAAAGAAGCAAATTGTAACCTATAATCAAGAGAAAAAGCATCAGTAGAAGCAGACCTATGAATGACCCAGATGCTGGAGTTGGCAGTTAAGAACTGTAAAATAAAAATTATAAATATGTTAAATAATTAGTGGAAAAGATTAGCAGAATGATTGAACACATGGGGAAACCTCAGCACAGAAACAGAAACTCTGAAGTAAAACCAAGTGTAAATTGTAGAGCTAAAAAACATATCTAAAGTGAAAATTTTGTTAGATGTCAACAGCATTTCTAACACTGAGAAAAAAGTTAGTAAATTTGAATACAGTTCAACAGAAATAATAATTGTAACTGAAGCACAGAGGCAAAAAAAAATTGAATGTGAAAAAAACTCTTGGTGACCTGTGAAACAGTATCTACAAGTCTATCATATATAAATTATAGATATATGTACATTATATATCTACAGTTTATACATATGATAGGCATATGTGTGAATATAATATATAACATACAGAAAAAAAAATATATATATATATATAGAGAGAGAGAGAGCTGGATTTCTGGAACATAAAGGGCAAGAGAATGGGAGCTGGGGACATTTGACCTAATAATATCTGAAATTTTCCCAAATTTGGTATCAACCCATACAGTCAAAAAACTCAGCAAATCTATAGCAGCATAAATGTAAAGAAAACCATACCCAGACACAGCATAGTCATAGTCAAACTGCTGAAACCAAAGATGAAGAAGAGATCTCCAAAGGAGCCAAAGACAACAATAATAATGATGGCTGCTTTCTCATTTTTTAAAGAAAAAAACGGAGGCCAGGAGACAATAAAATGGCATTTGAAGTGCTAAAAAGTAAGTTAGTATGGTACATATATTGTATATGATCTTCCTGGGTAGACTAGTCTTTATTTCATAATTACATGCTTTTGAGAGATCAACAAAGGATATAAATAGCCTCACTTTGGTTCAGGTCAGGTTTTGCTTCCAGATGTCTTTTGGTGTGAAAAACACATATATATTTTTAATTGCATTTTAGGTTTTGGGGTACATGAGCAGAACATGCAAGATAGTTGCATAGTTACACACATGGCAGTGTGTTTTGCTGCCTTCCTCCCCTTCACCAACATTTGGCATTTCTCCCCAGGCTATCCCTCCCCAGCTTCCCCCCACACTGTCCCTCCCCTATTCCCCCCAATAGACCCCAGTGTGTAGTACTCCCTTCCCTGTGTCCATGTGTTCTCATTTTTCATCACCCGCCTATGAGGGAGAATATGCAGTATTTCATTTTCTGTTCCTGTGTCAGTTTGCTGAGAATGATGTTCTCCAGATTCATCCATATCCCTGCAAAAGACACGAACTCATCATTTTTGATTGCTGCATAATATTCCATGGTGTATATGTGCCACATTTTCCCAGTCCAGTCTATCATGAATGTGCATTTGGGTTGGTTCCAGGTCTTTGCTATTGTAAACAGTGCTGCAATGAACATTCGTGTGCATGTGTCCTTAGAGTAGAACGATTTATAGTCCTTTGGATATATGCCAAG